>CM026395.1:36037589-36077487 GCA_014843695.1 Archivesica marissinica
CTCCGGTATATATGTGTCCGTGCGTGAGGGTTGAGGCGACACACTCTATGTAGATACACTGCTCCGGTATATATGTGTCCGTGCGTGAAGGTTGATGCGACACACTCTATCTAGATACACTGCTCCGGTATATATGTGTCCGTGCGTGAGGGTTGAGGTGATACACTTTATGTAGATACACTGCTCCGGTATATATGTGTCCGTGCGTGAAGGTTGAGGCGACACACTCTATGTAGATACACTGCTCCGGTATATATGTGTCCGTGCGTGAAGGTTGAGGCGACACACACTATGTAGATACACTGCTCCTGTATATATGTGTCCGGGCGTGAAGGTTGAGGCGACACACTCTATGTAGATACACTGCTCCGGTATATATGTGTCCGTGCGTGAAGGTTGAAGCGACACACTATATGTAGATACACTGCTCCGGTATATATGTGTCCGTGCGTGAAGGTTGGGGCGACACACTCTATGTAGATACACTGCTCCGGTATATATGTGTCCGGTTGTGAAGGTTGAGGCGACACACTCTATGTAGATACACTGCTCCGGTATATATGTGTCTGTGTGTGAGGGTTGAGGTGACACAAGCTATGTAGATACACTGCTCCGGTATATATGTGTCCGTGCGTGAAGGTTGAGGTGACACAGTCTATGTAGATACACTGCTCCGGTATATATGTGTCCGTGCGTGAAGGTTGAGGTGACACACACTATGTAGATACACTGATCCGGTATATATGTGTCCGTGCGTGTGGGTTGAGGTGACACAAGCTATGTAGATACACTGTTCCGGTATATATGTGTCCGTGCGTGAAGGTTGAGGTGACACAGTCTATGTAGATACACTGCTCCGGTATATATGTGTCCGTGCGTGAAGGTTGAGGTGACACACACTATGTAGATACACTGCTCCGGTATATATGTGTCCATGCGTGAAGGTTGAGGTGACACATTCTATGTAGATACACTGCTCCTGTATATATGTGTCCGGGCGTGAAGGTTGAGGCGACACACTCTATGTAGATACACTGCTCCGGTATATATGTGTCCGTGCGTGAAGGTTGGGGCGACACACTCTATGTAGATACACTGCTCCGGTATATATGTGTCCGTGCGTGAAGGTTGAGGCGACACACTCTATGTAGATACACTGCTCCTGTATATATGTGTCCGGGCGTGAAGGTTGAGGCGACACACTCTATGTAGATACACTGCTCCGGTATATATGTGTCCGTGCGTGAAGGTTGGGGCGACACACTCTATGTAGATACACTGCTCCGGTATATATGTGTCCGTGCGTGAAGGTTGAGGCGACACACTCTATGTAGATACACTGCTCCTGTATATATGTGTCCGGGCGTGAAGGTTGAGGCGACACACTCTATGTAGATACACTGCTCCGGTATATATGTGTCCGTGCGTGAAGGTTGGGGCGACACACTCTATGTATATACACTGCTCCGGTATATATGTGTCCGTGCGTGAAGGTTGAGGCGACACACTCTATGTAAATACACTGCTCCTGTATATATGTGTCCGGGTGTGAAGTTTGAGGCGACACACTCTATGTAGATACACTGCTCCTGTATATATGTATCCGTGCGTGAAGGTTGAGGCGACACACTCTATGTAGATACACTGCTCCGGTATATATGTGTCCGTGCGTGAAGGTTGATGCGACACAGTCTATGTAGATACACTGCTCCTGTATATATGTGTCCGTGCGTGAGGGTTGAGGTGACACACTCTATGTAGATACACTGCTCCGGTATATATGTGTCCGGGCGTGAGGGTTGATTCGACACACTCTATGTAGATACACTGCTCCGGTATATATGTGTCCGTGCGTGAAGGTTGAGGTGACACAGTCTATGTAGATACACTGCTCCGGTATATATGTGTCCGGGCGTGAAGGTTGGTGCGACACACTCTATGTAGATACACTGCTCCGGTATATATGTGTCCGTGCGTGAGGGTTGAGGTGACACAAGCTATGTAGATACACTGTTCCGGTATATATGTGTCCGTGCGTGAAGGTTGAGGTGACACAGTCTATGTAGATACACTGCTCCGGTATATATGTGTCCGTGCGTGAAGGTTGAGGTGACACACACTATGTAGATACACTGCTCCGGTATATATGTGTCCATGCGTGAAGGTTGAGGTGACACACTCTATGTAGATACACTGCTCCGGTATATATGTGTCCGGGTGTGAAGGTTGCGGTGACACACTCTATGTAGATACACTGCTCCGGTATATATGTGTCCGTGCGTGAAGGTTGGGGCGGCATACTCTATGTAGATACACTGCTCCGGTATATATGTGTCCGGGTGTGAAGGTTGAGGCGACACACTCTATGTAGATACACTGCTCCGGTATATATGTGTCCATGCGTGAGGGTTGAGGTGACACAAGCTATGTAGATACACTGCTCCGGTATATATGTGTCCGTGCGTGAAGGTTGAGGTGACACAGTCTATGTAGATACACTGCTCCGGTATATATGTGTCCGTGCGTGAAGGTTGAGGTGACACTCACTATGTAGATACACTGCTCCGGTATATATGTGTCCGTGCGTGAAGGTTGAGGTGACACACTCTATGTAGATACACTGATCCGGTATATATGTGTCCGTGCGTGAGGGTTGAGGTGACACAAGCTATGTAGATACACTGCTCCGGTATATATGTGTCCGTGCGTGAAGGTTGAGGTGACACACTCTATGTAGATACACTGCTCCGGTATATATGTGTCCGTGCGTGAGGGTTGAGGCGACACACTCTATGTAGATACACTGCTCCGGTATATATGTGTCCGTGCGTGAAGGTTGATGCGACACACTCTATGTAGATACACTGCTCCGGTATATATGTGTCCGTGCGTGAAGGTTGAGGTGACACACTCTATGTAGATACACTGCTCCGGTATATATGTGTCCGTGCGTGAAGGTTGAGGCGACACACTCTATGTAGATACACTGCTCCGGTATATATGTGTCCGTGCGTGAAGGTTGGGGCGACACACTCTATGTAGATACACTGCTCCGGTATATATGTGTCCGTGCGTGAAGGTTGAGGCGACACACTAAACACCCAAACCGCGTGAAGGTTGAGGCGACACACTCTATGTAGATACACTGCTCCGGTATATATGTGTCCGTGCGTGAAGGTTGAGGCGACACACTCTATGTAGATACACTGCTCCTGTATATATGTGTCCGGGCGTGAAGGTTGAGGCGACACACTCTATGTAGATACACTGCTCCGGTATATATGTGTCCGTGCGTGAAGGTTGAGGCGACACACTCTATGTAGATACACTGCTCCGGTATATATGTGTCCGTGCGTGAAGGTTGAGGCGACACACTCTATGTAGATACACTGCTCCGGTATATATGTGTCCGTGCGTGAAGGTTGAGGCGACACACTCTATGTAGATACACTGCTCCTGTATATATGTGTCCGGGCGTGAAGGTTGAGGCGACACACTCTATGTAGATACACTGCTCCGGTATATATGTGTCCGTGCGTGAAGGTTGAGGCGACACACTCTATGTAGATACACTGCTCCGGTATATATGTGTCCGTGCGTGAAGGTTGAGGCGACACACTCTATGTAGATACACTGCTCCGGTATATATGTGTCCGTGCGTGAAGGTTGAGGCGACACACTCTATGTAGATACACTGCTCCGGTATATATGTGTCCGTGCGTGAAGGTTGAGGCGACACACTCTATGTAGATACACTGCTCCTGTATATATGTGTCCGGGCGTGAAGTTTGAGGCGACACACTCTATGTAGATACACTGCTCCTGTATATATGTGTCCGGGCGTGAAGGTTGAGGCGACACACTCTATGTAGATACACTGCTCCGGTATATATGTGTCCGTGCGTGAAGGTTGATGCGACACAGTCTATGTAGATACACTGCTCCTGTATATATGTGTCCGTGCGTGAGGGTTGAGGTGACACACTCTATGTAGATACACTGCTCCGGTATATATGTGTCCGGGCGTGAGGGTTGATTCGACACACTCTATGTAGATACACTGCTCCGGTATATATGTGTCCGTGCGTGAAGGTTGAGGTGACACAGTCTATGTAGATACACTGCTCCGGTATATATGTGTCCGGGCGTGAAGGTTGATTCGACACACTCTATGTAGATACACTGCTCCGGTATATATGTGTCCGTGCGTGAAGGTTGAGGCGAAACACACTATGTAGATACACTGCTCCGGTATATATGTGTCCGTGCGTGAGGGTTGAGGTGACACACACTATGTAGATACACTGCTCCGGTATATATGTGTCCGTGCGTGAAGGTTGAGGTGACACACACTATGTAGATACACTTCTCCGGTATATATGTGTCCGTGCATTAGGGTTGAGGTGACACACACTATGTAGATACACTTCTCCGGTATATATGTGTCCGTGCGTGAAGGTTGAGGTGACACAGTACAGTCTATGTAGATACACTGCTCCGGTATATATGTGTCCGTGCGTGAAGGTTGGGGCGGCATACTCTATGTAGATACACTGCTCCGGTATATATGTGTCCGGGTGTGAAGGTTGAGGCGACACACTCTATGTAGATACACTGCTCCGGTATATATGTGTCCATGCGTGAGGGTTGAGGTGACACAAGCTATGTAGATACACTGCTCCGGTATATATGTGTCCGTGCGTGAAGGTTGAGGTGACACAGTCTATGTAGATACACTGCTCCGGTATATATGTGTCCGTGCGTGAAGGTTGAGGTGACACTCACTATGTAGATACACTGCTCCGGTATATATGTGTCCGTGCGTGAAGGTTGAGGTGACACACTCTATGTAGATACACTGATCCGGTATATATGTGTCCGTGCGTGAGGGTTGAGGTGACACAAGCTATGTAGATACACTGCTCCGGTATATATGTGTCCGTGCGTGAAGGTTGAGGTGACACACTCTATGTAGATACACTGCTCCGGTATATATGTGTCCGTGCGTGAGGGTTGAGGCGACACACTCTATGTAGATACACTGCTCCGGTATATATGTGTCCGTGCGTGAAGGTTGATGCGACACACTCTATGTAGATACACTGCTCCGGTATATATGTGTCCGTGCGTGAGGGTTGAGGTGACACACTTTATGTAGATACACTGCTCCGGTATATATGTGTCCGTGCGTGAAGGTTGAGGTGACACACTCTATGTAGATACACTGCTCCGGTATATATGTGTCCGTGCGTGAAGGTTGGGGCGACACACTCTATGTAGATACACTGCTCCGGTATATATGTGTCCGTGCGTGAAGGTTGAGGCGACACATTCTATGTAGATACACTGCTCCTGTATATATGTGTCCGGGCGTGAAGGTTGAGGCGACACACTCTATGTAGATACACTGCTCCGGTATATATGTGTCCGTGCGTGAAGGTTGGAGCGACACACTCTATGTAGATACACTGCTCCGGTATATATGTGTCCGTGCGTGAAGATTGAGGCGACACACTCTATGTAGATACACTGCTCCTGTATATATGTGTCCGGGCGTGAAGGTTGAGGCGACACAGTCTATGTAAATACACTGCTCCGGTATATATGTGTCCGTGCGTGAAGGTTGAGGCGACACAGTCTATGTAGATACACTGCTCCGGTATATATGTGTCCGTGCGTGAAGGTTGATGCGACACACTCTATGTAGATACACTGCTCCTGTATATATGTGTCCGGGCGTGAAGGTTGAGGCGACACACTCTATGTAGATACACTGCTCCGGTATATATGTGTCCGTGCGTGAAGGTTGGGGCGACACACTCTATGTAGATACACTGCTCCGGTATATATGTGTCCGTGCGTGAAGGTTGAGGCGACACACTCTATGTAGATACACTGCTCCTGTATATATGTGTCCGGGCGTGAAGTTTGAGGCGACACACTCTATGTAGATACACTGCTCCTGTATATATGTGTCCGGGCGTGAAGGTTGAGGCGACACACTCTATGTAGATACACTGCTCCGGTATATATGTGTCCGTGCGTGAAGGTTGATGCGACACAGTCTATGTAGATACACTGCTCCTGTATATATGTGTCCGTGCGTGAGGGTTGAGGTGACACACTCTATGTAGATACACTGCTCCGGTATATATGTGTCCGGGCGTGAGGGTTGATTCGACACACTCTATGTAGATACACTGCTCCGGTATATATGTGTCCGTGCGTGAAGGTTGAGGTGACACAGTCTATGTAGATACACTGCTCCGGTATATATGTGTCCGGGCGTGAAGGTTGATTCGACACACTCTATGTAGATACACTGCTCCGGTATATATGTGTCCGTGCGTGAAGGTTGAGGCGAAACACACTATGTAGATACACTGCTCCGGTATATATGTGTCCGTGCGTGAGGGTTGAGGTGACACACACTATGTAGATACACTGCTCCGGTATATATGTGTCCGTGCGTGAAGGTTGAGGTGACACACACTATGTAGATACACTTCTCCGGTATATATGTGTCCGTGCATTAGGGTTGAGGTGACACACACTATGTAGATACACTTCTCCGGTATATATGTGTCCGTGCGTGAAGGTTGAGGTGACACAGTACAGTCTATGTAGATACACTGCTCCGGTATATATGTGTCCGTGCGTGAAGGTTGAGGCGACACACTCTATGTAGATACACTGCTCCGGTATATATGTGTCCGTGCGTGAGGGTTGAGGCGGCATACTCTATGTAGATACACTGCTCCGGTATATATGTGTCCTTGCGTGAGGGTTGAGGTGACACACACTATGTAGATACACTGCTCCGGTATATATGTGTCCGGGTGTGAAGAATAAATAAGAAGTCTCTGGGAACGTAATCCGGTTAACTGTAAACCTGCTCCGGGAAGTGTAGTCGTAACATAGAAGAGTATTGGACCTATACGTGAACGAATCACCGGGATTATATGTCCGGGAGAAGAAACTTAAATATATATAACATATGGAATACATCATATCAACATACATGTGTAAGCTACTATAAGAAACTTGCTATACACTGAACTGAATTTCTAAACGTCCACCTGATGTTGTATAACAGTTGAAGACAATCAACAAGTAAGGACCATAGTAGAATGCCGTCTGTTGAAAAGTCGTGCAACATGGAAACACGATTGAAATGATTTAGAATGATATTAAAATATGACATTGTATGATTCATTACAAAATGTACTTGAAATATCGAATTTAATTACAACGCTGAACATACCTGTCTGATAGAAGTGCCTGTATCAAGCATACCGACGGCTCGCCCGCGTTCCTCAATGGTCATTCTCGCCATATTTTCTGTTTTTTCGGTTACGGGTCGCACATAGAACAAATTGCAATCAAATTGAGCACTCACCATGCCGTGCACGTGGTCCTCATGCCAAAACTTAGGATTCGAACCTTCCGTTCCGCTTGGTCAGCCATGACAATAAATTGGTGTTTTCTTAGTGTACATTGATAGAGTATTGTGGATAACAATAGACTACCAATAGTTGGACTAATACACAGACCCGTTACCCTAAACTCACAATTTATTAGGTGGACGTTTAGAAATTCGTTTCAGTGTATATGCACAATAGTACTTGGGCTAAAACGATTTCCGTCACGATACGTCACCATATATGTCACTACACTTCTTAGTAAATGAGCACACTAATGATGCTAGGAATATATGTATACAAGTTGGGTAACTGCCGCCAATTACATGTCACCAATGAGGTTATAGATATATGACAGGCATGATTTAGAAGAGGGCTATCCGCTGCTGATAATATGTTTTTATTTCATAGTAGCATTCAAATAATAAATAACTCAACGGACAAACTCTTCTGTGCCTTCATAGATTTAAGACAAGTATTTCATTTTTAACTATAGCATAAATGTTTAAGTCTTATACAAAAAATATGCATAGCAATATAAAAGCCTATGTCATGAACAATAAAGAATATGCTAATGTTTATCATAGTAACATAGTTGTGCGCCAAGGTGAAACTTTGTCACCAGTATTATTTTCATTATATTTAAATGGCCTGCATGATTACCTAATGGAAAATGAAACTGTTGATGGCATTGCGCTGAGGGATAATCATGTTGTTGCCCAAATGTATGTTTATTTGAAATTGTATATCTTACTGTATAGAGACGATACTGTTTAATGTATGAGAATGCAAATGATGTACAAAGTGATTTAAATATTGTAATGTATGGAAGCTCACTGTAAATAATTCAAAATCAAATATAGTTGTTTTTTCGAAAGGTAGACAGCCTATATATAATATTACTTTTAACGATTCTATAATAAAAGTGACCAAATACTAGTAATACAAATTCTAGTAATACAAATACTAGTAATACAAATACTAGTAATACAAATACTAGTAATACAAATACTAGTAATACAAATTCTTAGGTGTACTGTTTTGCAGTTCAGTGCCTTTCTTTTCTGCCAAAAGCACATAGCTGCACAAGCTACTAACGTATTGTAGCACATAGCTGCACAAGCTACTAACGTATTGTAGCACATAGCTGCACAAGCTACTAACGTATTGTAGCACATAGCTGCACAAGCTACTAACGTATTTTAGCTTACTTCGGAAAGCGAGTCGTCTAATTTGCCAATGAAATTCTTAGAATATGTCCTTAAATTAAAAGTATACTGCCAACTATGTGGTCTATGTACTCCAGACAATATAGATATTAAGGTCAAACTAATTGCAAAAGTTGATATTTTCATACTGAACGAAAGCTCATATGAACATTAGTCATCAAAAAATGTTGCACTCTACAGATGGAGCCAACAATGAAAAAATGTTGTGGTGAATTATTGTAAACTCTTAAAATTCAAAGACGGCAAACAAAGCCCACCATACCGATTACTCTTCAATCTCCCAGTAAGTTTGCACGCGCGATATTGAAAATGAAGTGGACCTGTGAAAAGCCGCATTGCTGTTCAATAAGATGATGCTAAGTTTGAAATGTAGTTTATTTTACTTTACTGTGAAAGACATCCAAGAAGCAAAACATTAACCAGTCCTAGAAATACAAATTTAATAATTGCTAAGTATAACGTGTTTTCGCGACAAGTGTTGCAATTTGAATTGACCTTTCATTTGCTATAAACTGCGGTAAGTTGAAACAAATACCAAATATTCATTTTTAAACCATGTGAATTTCATCATCACCTTATTTGTACACGAATATAATCGGTATTCACTATGCACATTGTGAATTAATAAAGATGCTGCTATTTTTTCCAAAAAACTACGGAAGAGTATATATGCCACATTTACACATTTTGTTTTCATTCCACAATCGTCGATAGCTTGATTCGTACGCCAAATTCTGGCACTATTCAGTCTATTCTATTTAAACCTGTCATTTTCTTCTTCAACGATGTTATCCATCGCCGACGGCAGAATACTATATCTTGGAGGTGTACACGAGACCGTATAGCAGTCCATTTGGAGCCATAGCCATTACGTCATATTTAAATGTTACTTGGGAATATATAGAATTGTTTCTTGGTGACACTGTTTGTGCTTATATTGTCCATTTGCACAGTCACTACAAGTAAGACTTAAACTGACTTCGTTTATTGGCTGTCACAATAGTTTCAATAACGGTACACAATCTTGATCGGCAACAACTACGACTTGCTGGTGACAGATTATGATGAGAAGTATACCTATTTCTCAAACCTGAAATAGGGGTGGTTTATGCAATAAGAATCACCATCAAAACATTGTATGCACGTACATAATAGTATAAACATGGCCTGAATAAGTGTCATTGAGCAAGAAAATGTGTCCTCATTGCTTACTACTATGCAATACCAGGTAGCCGATTCGAGTGTCAATTTAATAAGCTAATAGCAGTCACCACAATCGAACTTAAATAGATTAGTAGTAAATAAATTGTTCGCCATTATAAGGCAATGTTTTTATCAACATATATCGATATCACCATTTCGATTTCATGATATCACCTATCCGGCAAATAAATTGGCGATATCATTTAATCAAATTAGTAATAGCACGTATTCAATTTGGATACGTGAAATAACCTACTCGTTAGCATGTATCTGTTTGAATAGGTGATATCACGTATTGTATTGAATATGTGATATTATCTACTCGATTAGGTGGTGCCACCTATTATGAATGGTAATACCACCTAAGCTAAACATATATACGGCTCCCTATATGAGACAATGTGTCAATCTCAAGACATACATAGGGCACTTAATGTGTACATCTTTACTTAAATATTACCGGTTACCGGCACACTGATCACTATGGTTGATGTCAATGCCAACTAGCATGGAATGAACAATGCTATGCTGCACGTCTCTAATATAGAGTGTAAAACCAGTAGGAACCACAAGTACGTTGGTAAAGCTTGATCTGCTCGAGACTGTAAAAGACACTAGAGAAGTGTGTTGATATTTCTTCCCCTTTTGATGAGACAGATGCAGCGTTGAGAAATATTGAAACAGGAGCTACTGCGGGTGACAAAGTAAATGTAGACAAGGCAAAGTCAATTGAAGAAGCAATAGTGAAATATATGGTTGGGAAATCTTCAGAGCAATACACATTTATAAGGTCTAGGCACGTCTAATGCTAAATGACAAACATACTGTAAAGTTGACAGGTGAAACAGTAGACAATTATTCTCAACTACTCTTTCAGAGATTAATAGCAGATGCTGAAGATAATTATTTCAACACTATTTAGGTGTGAGCTCAGTAGCCTTCCAGTAGCTTTGCTTAAAAATAATGGACTACCTCGAGTAGCCCAGAGACAAGTCTAGCAGATGCAAACTCAAATGCATTCAGCTTGTATAAAACAGACATGCACGTGTACTTAATGTATCTAAAGCATACATGTACGTGTACTTAATGTATCTAAAGCATACATAAGTATTGATGCATTATATCCACAATTTAATCTAGTTAAATATACATGTTATATAGTGTATACATAGTGGGTGGGGTAAATATACATGTTATATAATGTATACATAGTGGGTGGGGTAAATATACATGTTATATAGTGTATACATAGTGGGTGGGGTAAATATACATGTTATATAGTGTATACATGGGGTTGGGGTAAATATCATGTTATATAATGTATCATAGTGGTGGGGTAAATATACATGTTATATAATGTATACATGTGGGTGGGGTAAATATACATGTTATATATGTTACTAGTGGGACAGTGTATACATAGTGGGTGGGGTAAATATCATGTTATATTGTATACATAGTGGGTGGGGTAAATATACATGTTTATAGTGTATACATAGTGGGTGGGGTAAAATTACATTTATATAGTGTATACATAGTGGGTGGGGTAAATATACATGTTATATAATGTATACATAGTGGGTGGGGTAAATATACATGTTATATAGTGTATACATAGTGGGTGGGGTAAATATACATGTTATATAATGTATACATAGTGGGTGGGGTAAATATACATGTTATATAATGTATACATAGTGGGTGGGGTAAATATACATGTTATATAATGTACATAGTGGGTGGGGTAAATATACATGTTATATAGTGTATACATAGTGGTGGGGTAAATATACATGTTATATTGTATACATAGTGGTGGGGTAAATATACATGTTATATAGTGTATACATAGTGGGTGGGGTAAATATACATGTTATATAATGTATACATAGTGGGTGGGGTAAATATACATGTTATATAATGTATACATAGTGGGTGGGGTAAATATACATGTTATATAATGTATACATAGTGGGTGGGGTAAATATACATGTTATATAGTGTATACATAGTGGGTGGGGTAAATATACATGTTATATCATGTATACATAGTGGGTGGGGTAAATCATGAACATACGCTATGAACGCAGAACATTTATATGCACATGTCAGAATATCTTCTATATGTATTTGCCATGCACAATGGGAGTAGTTATCATGTATTGACAACATTAATTAAAGACATCCAACATCGGGGTGCATATAAACTGTAGATATACTGGCACAAAACGGATCAAATATCCGTGTCAAAGTGGTCACTATTTACATATGGCATTTTAACCAGTTTTGACAGTAACAAGTAACTATAGTTGTTAATATGTTACACATGACATGACACTCATATCAGAAAATCAGATGCAGGTTCTTTTTCCGCTATTTTGTCAACCTTTTTAGTTATATTTAAGCAATTTGCATCAAATATGGCTAGTTACCGTATACCTGTATGTGTATGTAAAGAAAATCTAACACATTGAAATAGCAATGCTATGACATGCTTTTATTGCACACCAAATGCACAGAATAAGTTACCCAATATTTCGTCAGTTGTCTCTTTCTTGGACATTTTTTAACAAATTTGGCCAATAGTACAGATTGCAACTTTTAGGATCCAGAACTTCACATATTATCATAGTCATAACTGCTAAGATAAATTATTTTGCAATTAGTTTGCACCCAGATGCCAATTCCAGCTACATTGGCTGGAGTAATGGGGAAACTGGTGTTCTCACCATTGCTGTTAATTGATATACAAACAAACATAATTTCACATTGGTCATATCTATTTAAATACCTGTATGTACTATTTGTCAACAAATATATACCATATCATGTTAAATATTTTAACAGGTTGCAGCCAATATGAAGCAAAGCTGCGATTTCCTTGGATAGACTGGGCTAAAGAAATTCTAACCAAATGTGGTTTTATTAATGTATGGACCTCAGGTGAATTTCCTAACCCGAAATGGATCAGAGCTGCTGTACAAGAGAAATTAAGACTTATTCTTAAACGGTTGGTATTAAACCATTCAAAGTTCATCAAATAATACAATATATAAATTGTACAAGCAAACATTTGGTTGTAAAAATGATTTGAAATATATACGTACTTATGTTATATAATTAAATTTCCAACACGAAATAACCGATCACCGACAATTGGCATAAAATACCGTATCATTTAAGAATTTGTCAACATTGCATCACTGGTATTGGTGATGAATATAACTGTTTACTCGACTATTTTTTCTGATGCTAAAAAATTATACTTGAACAATATTACTATAAAATAGTAATATTCCTAAATTTAAACAGCTAATGAATACATCCAACACAATTATGTACTCCAAACCGCATGTCTTTATTAAACACATTATGCTGTGTGCTAAGTAATGCTTTGATAAAACATGAAGCGTATTGATACAGTTCAAATTGCATTGTTTGGTGACACATGTATGTATACTATATATTTATTGTCCTGATAGTACATGTATATTACGCTAGAAGCATACATATTTGATATAAGTCATGTAACTGCATCTAACAATGTTTTGTTGTGAGTAAAAACATGTTGCGGCTGGAACTGTTAGTTTATCGAAGGAATAATTTATAGAATCTTAATAAATAACAAATATGTACTCGTTAATATAAACACACACTAATTTGGGCAACGTATTTAGAATTTGCTTTGGAATAAAAGCTGTAAAATTTAATGATATAATTCTAAGCTATATTTATTTTACAACGATTGTGAAGCAAGCTCTAACAACTTATATTAATCACTCTCGTTGGCGCGGATGACAGCGTAAATGTGGTCATTTGTGTGGGAGGAAACCGGAGTACCCGGAGAAAACCCACCTGTCCGATATGGCGACCATCGTACCATTTCACATACCTCCCTGTCCGATGATCGAACCCGGGTTGCATTGGTCAGAAGCGAGCGCGCTAACCACTGCGCTAATTCCAGTAAACGTTGATCTCCCGGAAAGAAACGCAAACTCCAGTTTGTGAATTAGAAATTGCCTTTAGATGGATTGATGTTGTTATATAGTTTGCTTAACGGTTTTGTACAGAACTGAACATACGTTTATTCACGACGTATGTATACATAAGTACATAGTCATAATATATACATACAACTATATACAAATAAACAAGTGATCAATAAAGCTGTCGTAGTGCTACTGTATTCTAATTAACTATAGAGGATGAATATTCTAATTGCTGTTTTTGTGTAATTACGAGGGTAAAACATTCAGTATGGAGTTCCTATGCTTTAAAGTATTCTTACGAAAACGAGCCACGTTTCTAACATTGCAACATTGACAATAACGCTCATTTCTCTGCACTCTATTAGTGAATATACCTGTATGGATTCTAAGCTAATGGGCAGAAGTCCGTCTTCCGAGTTAGAAATAGTTAGACGGTAATATATCCAAGTATGCTTCATAGCTAAACATATGTTTACAATTATTATACAAGTCTAGTACGTTACTAGATGCCTTATTGGTTAGCCAAGTTTGCATAAATCTATCAATAACACGTTGTTTAAATATACTTATATATTTGTATTGACATACTTATAGCAATCTCTTATGTGTCATTATTGTACATCATACCATTGCATTTATTAAATAGCTCAGCTCAGATCGTGTTCCCTTTTATATGACACAGTTGGCAGTTTCTTACGGACTGACTAATACGTTTATTTAAAGCCGCATTAATGCATTTGCTTCTTACGGAGGTTGGTGAACCCAGTACTGGTTGACCGCTAGAGCCTGGCCAGGAAATGTGTTGTTAGGTAAGCTGCCAGCCGGAGCGGAGATATAGCCCAAAATGGTGCTGATGAAGGCGTAAAAACGGAATTAGATTTAAAAGTAAGAAATCAAGAAATGAAAATTGCGATACATAATACAAACATCAATAAATGTTGAGGTACACACACTATTATTGTTAAATGGTTGTACGAGTAAATCCACTTGTTATTGTGAGCATCTAGTTTATCGTTCATACATGTTATATATGTTCGTGAATAGTTCGTCTTTCTTTTAGACAGCTAATAAACAGTAAAACTATGCAGTTTGCAAAACGTATTATTTTGTACCAATGATCGGTTAAACGTTTGCATAAAATAGTAAACGATTACAACGATACATAATTAAACAGTAAACGATGACAACGATACATAATTAAACAGTAAACGATTACAACGATACATAATTAAACAGTAAACGATGACAACGATACATAATTAAACAGTAAACGATTACAACGATACATAATTAAACAGTAAACGATTACAACGATACATAATTAAACAGTAAACGATGACAACGATACATAATTAAACTGTAAACGATTACAACGATACATAATTAAACTGTAAACGATTACAACGATACATAATTAAACAGCAAACGATTACAACGATACATAATTAAACAGTAAACGATTACAACGATACATAATTAAACAGTAAACGATTACAACGATACATAATTAAACTGTAAACGATTACAACGATACATAATTAAACAGTAAACGATTACAACGATACATAATTAAACAGTAAACGATTACAACGATACATAATTAAACAGTAAACGATTACAACGATACATAATTAAACTGTAAACGATTACAACGATACATAATTAAACAGTAAACGATTACAACGATACATAATTAAACAGTAAACGATTACAACGATACATAATTAAAACAGTAAACGATTACAACGATACATAATTAAAATACATCCCTTTTCATATATTTAGAGAATATATTAAGTATTCACTTCAACAATACAAGTAAGATTTATGCGCATAACACTTGACATCGTACTGTTGAATATCTATCGTACGATATGTACAGTCAACCACTATTGTGAATAATGAAAAATAAAACAGTTATTCTAAAAGGTTTTAACAGACGCCTTAGCAAATTTCTCCAAGAAAACATATGTAAAGTCAAAACTGTTAAACAAGATAGGAGATTAATTATCACTTTGTCATAGAAAATTTTAATTAAAATTATGCAAATATCTGCGACATTTATCAAGCTGCAGACAGTGCAGTCGAAATGCCATCCAGTTATGGCGGCCACCCATAGATTCGAGCAATCATCAGAAATATTAATTCACACATGAAAATAATATTTTATACCCAGTTTTGACAAGGCAATCAAAAGAATAATCTATGGAATAAAAGTATAAAGTCGGACTTATAATTCATACCATAAGTAGTTTAGTATAATTAAGTCCATTTTAAAAGTCTGGGTTGATTTATAGGTTTCTTCGCCTGTTGAAACGACTAGTCATTATGTTAACATATTATTAATATGATATTGCTCATTCAGAAGTGACGATCTGGGGGTTGATTGATTGGTTAAGAGACGCATCTCGCAGCATGGCACCGGGGTAACGCTGCTTTCAAATGCTGATCATGTACCACAATTGGAGGTATGTGGTAAATTGAAAAAACACCAGAGGACAATGAAAGGAAATTGATAGGTTCACTATGTGTTAGACCGAGTACCATCTTGGGAGCATAGTTGATAGGTTCACTATGTGTTAGACCGAGTACTATCATGATAGGTTCACTATGTGTTAGACCGAGTACCATCTTGAAAGGTTCACTATGTGTTAGACCGAGTACTATCTTGATAGATTCACTATGTGTTAGACCGAGTACCATCTTGATAGGTTCACTATGTGTTAGACCGAGTACCATCTTGGGAGCATAGTTGATAGGTTCACTATGCGTTAGACCGAGTACCATCCTGATAGGTTCACTATGTGTTAGACCGAGTACCATCTTGGGAGCATAGTTGATAGGTTCACTATGTGTTAGACCGAGTACCATCTTGATAGGTTCACTATGTGTTAGACCGAGTACCATCTTGATAGGTTCACTATGTGTTAGACCGAGTACCATCTTGGGAGCATAGTTGATAGGTTCACTATGTGTTAGACCGAGTACCATCTTGATAGGTTCACTATGTGTTAGACCGAGTACCATCTTGATAGGTTCACTATGTGTAGACCGAGTACCATCTTGATAGGTTCACTATGTGTTAGACCGAGTACCATCTTGATAGGTTCACTATGTGTTAGACCGAGTACCATCTTGGGGAGCATTGTTGATAGGTTCACTATGTGTTAGACCGAGTACCATCGGGAGCATAGTTGATAGGTTCACTATGTGTTAGACCGAGTACCATCTTGATAGGTTCACTATGTGTTAGACCGAGTACCATCTTGGGAGCATAGTTGATAGGTTCACTATGTGTTAGACCGAGTACCATCTTGATAGGTTCACTATGTGTTAGACCGAGTACCATCTTGGGAGCATAGTTGATAGGTTCACTATGTGTTAGACCGAGTACCATCTTGGGAGCATAGTTGATAGGTTCACTATGTGTTAGACCGAGTACCATCTTGATAGGTTCACTATGTGTTAGACCGAGTACCATCTTGATAGGTTCACTTTGTGTTAGACCGAGTACCATCTTGATAGGTTCACTATGTGTTAGACCGAGTACCATCTTGGGAGCATAGTTGATAGGTTCACTATGTGTTAGACCGAGTACCATCTTGGGAGCATAGTTGATAGGTTCACTATGTGTTAGACCGAGTACCATCTTGGAAGCATAGTTAATATGTTCACTATGTGTTAGACCGAGTATCATCTTGATAGGTTCACTTTGTGTTAGACCGAGTACCATCTTGATAGGTTCACTATGTGTTAGACCGAGTACCATCTTGATAGGTTCACTATGTGTTAGACCGAGTACCATCTTGGGAGCATAGTTAATAGGTTCACTATGTGTTAGACCGAGTACCATCTTGGGAGCATAGTTAATAGGTTCACTATGTGTTAGACCGAGTACCATCTTGGGAGCATAGTTAATATGTTCACTATGTGTTAGACCGAGTACCATCTTGGGAGCATAGTTAATAGGTTCACTATGTGTTAGACCGAGTACCATCTTGGGAGCATAGTTAATATGTTCACTATGTGTTAGACCGAGTACCATCTTGGGAGCATAGTTAATATGTTCACTATGTGTTAGACCGAGTACCATCTTGGGCATAGTTGATAGTTCACTATGTGTTAGACCGAGTACCATCTTGATAGTTGATAGTTCACTATGTGTTAGACCGAGTACCATCTTGGGAGCATAGTTAATAGGTTCACTATGTGTTAGACCGAGTACCATCTTGGGAGCATAGTTAATAGGTTCACTATGTGTTAGACCGAGTACCATCTTGGGAGCATAGTTAATATGTTCACTATGTGTTAGACCGAGTACCATCTTGGGAGCATAGTTAATAGGTTCACTATGTGTTAGACCGAGTACCATCTTGGGAGCATAGTTAATATGTTCACTATGTGTTAGACCGAGTACCATCTTGGGAGCATAGTTAATATGTTCACTATGTGTTAGACCGAGTACCATCTTGGGAGCATAGTTGATATGTTCACTATGTGTTAGACCGAGTACCATCTTGGGAGCATAGTTGATATGTTCACTATGTGTTAGACCGAGTACCATCTTGGGAGCATAGTTAATATGTTCACTATGTGTTAGACCGAGTACCATCTTGGGAGCATAGTTAATATGTTCACTATGTGTTAGACCGAGTACCATCTTGGGAGCATAGTTGATATGTTCACTATGTGTTAGACCGAGTACCATCTTGGGAGCATAGTTAATATGTTCACTATGTGTTAGACCGAGTACCATCTTGGGAGCATAGTTAATATGTTCACTATGTGTTAGACCGAGTACCATCTTGGGAGCATAGTTGATATGTTCACTATGTGTTAGACCGAGTACCATCTTGGGAGCATAGTTAATATGTTCACTATGTGTTAGACCGAGTACCATCTTGGGAGCATAGTTAATATGTTCACTATGTGTTAGACCGAGTACCATCTTGGGAGCATAGTTGATATGTTCACTATGTGTTAGACCGAGTACCATCTTGGGAGCATAGTTAATATGTTCACTATGTGTTAGACCGAGTACCATCTTGGGAGCATAGTTAATATGTTCACTATGTGTTAGACCGAGTACCATCTTGGGAGCATAGTTGATATGTTCACTATGTGTTAGACCGAGTACCATCTTGGGAGCATAGTTAATAGGTTCACTATGTGTTAGACCGAGTACCATCTTGATAGGTTCACTATGTGTTAGACCGAGTACCATCTTGGGAGCAAGTGGTGGAATTGGTCCGGCAACAAGAAACTCTCATATTATATGAACATTTACATGTTACCTTACAACTTGACAGTGGGGTTGTTTCCAACAAATAAGTTATTATATTATAATATCTCCAGAACTTGTGACACTGCTCATGTAGGTAGACAAGGCAGCTATGACAGACAGACGGCGTGACATGACAGGTATGTGTATTGCATAAAAGTTGTTATAACCCACCATACTTATAAATACGTTGAAAGATCCGATTGCTTAGATCAGCTCCCACACAAGACCGATCAAGAACATTGCTTATCTTATATAATTAATAGATAGATAGATATTGATTGTAGAATTCTTATTTTAGTTCAAAACAAATACATTAAGTACCATGATGCAAGCATAATTTAATTAAGATTTCTCTGAAAATAGTTCTACACAGGTGCAAAGGGCGATATATATAATGCATACTGGTAAGTTCTTTAAACAGAGAAAACTATGTTGCGTGCGTAAATGACAGCTTTGATAGTGGCGTCATGAAGCATTTATACGAAAGCTAAATAATCCAAACGTTACAGTACAACGAATGATTTGTACATTACTTATAATTATTAAAATATTTAGTTTTTGTGACAACATAATTTTGAACCATGCCTTCAGCGTAAGCTCATGTTGGTGTCTTTTCACTTGCTTTGCCTTCTTAAAGGATGTACGTTGAATGAAAACCACCCTAATGAGAGTAAATGTCAAAACCAACAATATTTTTATCCCTCTTCTTTCAGTTTTTGTTAGTGTGAATAAAGACTACATAAAGCATGTCAAATACAAGCTAACAAATTGATTGATAAACTTATGGGTTCTTGAACTTCATAAATCCCATTGAAAATCATTAAAATCCATGTATTCATTTTGTTCAATGTGGATGTTGCCAAAATGGCGCTCCGTATGCTTGATTTGTACCCGGCATGCTACTGGCGCCATGTTCCGCCACGGTTCTTGTTCTCATACTTAATCGGATAGGTGTGAAATTAATCGGGCGTAATTTGAAAGACGTATTTAGTATTTCTTTCAATAAAATATTCACATATGACGAATAAAATATGCTTACAAAATAATGATTGAAATTCAAGTCAAATCATAGATATATCATTCAAATCATAGATATATCATTCAAATCATAGATATATCATTCAAAACATAGATATATCATTCAAATCATAGATATATCATTCAAATCATAGATATATCATTCAAATCATAGATATATCATTCAAATCATAGATATATCATTCAAATATTAGATATATCATTCAAATCATAGATATATCATTCAAATCATAGATATATCATTCAAATCATAGATATATCATTCAAAACATAGATATATCATTCAAAACATAGATATATCATTCAAATCATAGATATATCATTCAAAACATAGATATATCATTCAAATCATAGATATATCATTCAAAACATAGATATATCATTCAAAACATAGATATATCATTCAAATCATAGATATATCATTCAAAACATAGATATATCATTCAAAACATAGATATATCATTCAAATCATAGATATATCATTCAAATCATAGATATATCATTCAAATCATAGATATATCATTCAAATCATAGATATATCATTCAAATCATAGATATATCATTCAAATCATAGATATATCATTCAAATCATAGATATATCATTCAAATCATAGATATATCATTCAAAACATAGATATATCATTCAAAACATAGATATATCATTCAAATCATAGATATATCATTCAAATCATAGATATATCATTCAAATCATAGATATATCATTCAAATCATAGATATATCATTCAAATCATAGATATATCATTCAAATCATAGATATATCATTCAAAACATAGATATATCATTCAAATCATAGATATATCATTCAAAACATAGATATATCATTCAAATCATAGATATATCATTCAAAACATAGATATATCATTCAAAACATAGATATATCATTCAAAACATAGATATATCATTCAAATCATAGATATATCATTCAAATCATAGATATATCATTCAAATCATAGATATATCATTCAAAACATAGATATATCATTCAAAACATAGATATATCATTCAAATCATAGATATATCATTCAAAACATAGATATATCATTCAAAACATAGATATATCATTCAAAACATAGATATATCATTCAAATCATAGATATATCATTCAAATCATAGATATATCATTCAAATCATAGATATATCATTCAAATCATAGATATATCATTCAAATCATAGATATATCATTCAAATCATAGATATATCATTCAAAACATAGATATATCATTCAAAACATAGATATATCATTCAAATCATAGATATATCATTCAAATCATAGATATATCATTCAAATCATAGATATATCATTCAAATCATAGATATATCATTCAAATCATAGATATATCATTCAAATCATAGATATATCATTCAAAACATAGATATATCATTCAAAACATAGATATATCATTCAAAACATAGATATATCATTCAAAACATAGATATATCATTCAAATCATAGATATATCATTCAAAACATAGATATATCATTCAAAACATAGATATATCATTCAAATCATAGATATATCATTCAAATCATAGATATATCATTCAAAACATTTGATATAATAAACTATATATTTATTAGTGGAACCCAACTTACCAGTTATTAATAGTTTGCGCAAAAAGTACACATTAATGGGTGCAAAATCCTATTAATAATGTATCGGATGTGTAGCACGTAAACACATTTAGAAATATGTATAGCTAACAAGTGCAACGTTTTACAATGTTATGTGCCTAGTTGGTTTTTAAGATAGCTTTGAATAATACACGAATTATTTGAGCCGTGTCATGAGCAAACCAACATAGATGTCAGGAAAGCACATACCGTGTGAACTAGTACACAAGATACAACATAAACCTTTGTATCAAGTTCAATAATATATCCACGACTATAACTACCAAGCTTCAATACAATGCAAGTTAATTTACATAAATGTCTTATATAGATTCTGTAGCTTCCATACAACTTATCGTTCAAAACGTAGCTTCCATTCAACTTATCGTTCAAAACGTAGCTTCCATACAACTTATCGTTCAAAACGTAGCTTCCATTCAACTTATCGTTCAAAACGTAGCTTCCATTCAACTTATCGTTCAAAACGTAGCTTCCATACAACTTATCGTTCAAAACGTAGCTTCCATTCAACTTATCGTTCAAAACGTAGCTTCCATACAACTTATCGTTCAAAACGTAGCTTCCATTCAACTTATCGTTCAAAACGTAGCTTCCATTCAACTTATCGTTCAAAACGTAGCTTCCATACAACTTATCGTTCAAAACGTAGCTTCCATTCAACTTATCGTTCAAAACGTAGCTTCCATTCAACTTATCGTTCAAAACGTAGCTTCCATACAACTTATCGTTCAAAACGTAGCTTCCATACAACTTATCGTTCAAAACGTAGCTTCCATTCAACTTATCGTTCAAAACGTAGCTTCCATACAACTTATCGTTCAAAACGTAAACTTTGCAAATCATATGCTTTATACAATACAATACAATACAATAAGTTTATTGCATAAAACAGTATACATGTTTATAGCAATTAAGTAAAAACAGGCAGTGACATGGAACTTTACAAAAGAGTACAATCACAAGTTCAAATATATAAAGAGGTGTCTCATACGTCAGAAATGGCTGGCCCTTTAAATAGGGGTGACACTATAATAAACAAACAATTTACTTTACTTTTATATGTGTAAAATATGCTTAGTTTCGTTGCTTATTTGTAAACTATATAAATTTGGAAAGACCAATGGTGATTTTTTTTATGCATGACAAAAGATTAATAAATGTATGTACAGTCGGCCAAGTATGGTAGTATATTTTAATGAATTTCGATCTTAGGTTTGAGTAATGTGGGCAAATTAATATGAAGTGATACTCATTTTCCAAGATTCTAGAATTACAATAAATACATAATCTTTGGTTTCGTGGTAGGTGTATGTAGCGACCACGTTCGATAGCTAGATCATGTGATAGGTGTATGTAGCGACCACGTTCGATAGCTAGATCATGTGGTAGGTGTATGTAGCGACCACGTTCGATAGCTAGATCGTGTGGTAGGTGTATGTAGCGACCACGTTCGATAGCTAGATCATGTGGTAGGTGTATGTAGCGACCACGTTCGATAGCTAGATCGTGTGGTAGGTGTATGTAGCGACCACGTTCGATAGCTAGATCGTGTGGTAGGTGTATGTAACGACCACGTTCGATAGCTAGATCGTGTGGTAGGTGTATGTAGCGACCACGTTCCATAGCTAGATCATGTGGTAGGTGTATGTAGCGACCACGTTCGATAGCTAGATCATGTGGTAGGTGTATGTAGCGACCACGTTCCATAGCTAGATCATGTGGTAGGTGTATGTAGCGACCACGTTCGATAGCTAGATCATGTGGTAGGTGTATGTAGCGACCACGTTCGATAGCTAGATCATGTGGTAGGTGTATGTAGCGACCACGTTCGATAGCTAGATCATGTGGTAGGTGTATGTAGCGACCACGTTCGATAGCTAGATCATGTGGTAGGTGTATGTAGCGACCACGTTCGATAGCTAGATCATGTGGTAGGTGTTGGTAGCGACCACGTTCGATAGCTAGATCATGTGGTAGGTGTTGGTAGCGACCACGTTCGATAGCTAGATCATGTGGTAGGTGTATGTAGCGACCACGTTCGATAGCTAGATCATGTGGTAGGTGTTGGTAGCGACCACGTTCGATAGCTAGATCATGTGGTAGGTGTTGGTAGCGACCACGTTCGATAGCTAGATCATGTGGTAGGTGTATGTAGCGACCACGTTCGATAGCTAGATCATGTGGTAGGTGTTGGTAGCGACCACGTTCGATAGCTAGATCATGTGGTAGGTGTTGGTAGCGACCACGTTCGATAGCTAGATCATGTGGTAGGTGTATGTAGCGACCACGTTCGATAGCTAGATCATGTGGTAGGTGTATGTAGCGACCACGTTCGATAGCTAGATCATGTGGTAGGTGTATGTAGCGACCACGTTCGATAGCTAGATCATGTGGTAGGTGTATGTAGCGACCACGTTCGATAGCTAGATCATGTGGTAGGTGTATGTAGCGACCACGTTCGATAGCTAGATCATGTGGTAGGTGTATGTAGCGACCACGTTCGATAGCTAGATCATGTGGTAGGTGTTGGTAGCGACCACGTTCGATAGCTAGATCATGTGGTAGGTGTTGGTAGCGACCACGTTCGATAGCTAGATCATGTGGTAGGTGTTGGTAGCGACCATGTTCGATAGCTAGATCATGTGGTAGGTGTTGGTAGCGACCACGTTCGATAGCTAGATCATGTGTAGGTGTTGGTAGCGACCACGTTCGATAGCTAGATCGTGTGGTAGGTGTTGGTAGCGACCACGTTCGATAGCTAGATCATGTGGTAGGTGTTGGTAGCGACCACGTTCGATAGCTAGATCATGTGGTAGGTGTTGGTAGCGACCACGTTCGATAGCTAGATCATGTGGTAGGTGTATGTAGCGACCACGTTCGATAGCTAGATCATGTGGTAGGTGTATGTAGCGACCACGTTCGATAGCTAGATCATGTGGTAGGTGTTGGTAGCGACCACGTTCGATAGCTAGATCATGTGGTAGGTGTATGTAGCGACCACGTTCGATAGCTAGATCATGTGGTAGGTGTATGTAGCGACCACGTTCGATAGCTAGATCATGTGGTAGGTGTATGTAGCGACCACGTTCGATAGCTAGATCATGTGGTAGGTGTATGTAGCGACCATGTTCGATAGCTAGATCATGTGGTAGGTGTTGGTAGCGACCACGTTCGATAGCTAGATCGTGTGAGGATGTATTTTTAAGTTGTGTAAGAACAATTCTGTATTTTCCCCCTTAATATAATCAAGATATGGTTCAAAGATAAATTCATTTTTAAATAAACTGTATGTCTCTAAACGTCCAGAGTTATTGATAGCAGTATACCAACTTTAATAATATATGTCTAGTATGCGTGATTTTATAGTATTGTAATTAATAAGCATTATTGACTGGTTTGCCACAAATAACTCAGTCCGCATGTATCGATATTATTTTTTAGTTGATAAACCCAGTTCATTTTGTTGTGATAATTTCCATTTTCAACATCAGTTTTCAACATTAGGTAAGTTTTATAAAGTGTTGAATCTTCTGGTAAGGTTAATAATTTTAACCAGTATTTTATCATTAATAGTTGTCTACGTATCGACATGGGGAGACAACCAAGTTCTCCATATAGTGCATTCAGGTTTGTTGAGCGCCTTACGCATAGCATTTTTATACAAAATTTTCAAAGTATTAATTTAACATTGTGTGCATCATGGAGGCCCCATAATTCTGCTGAATAATTTAAAATTGGTGCGACAAGAGAGTCAAACAGGTTAAACGTTCTAGAAGTTGGGAATTCTACTTGATTAAAAGCAATAAATAATTTATGTAAAGAAAAAGAGGCGTGCTGAGCTACAAGTGTTTGTGTTCGATTTCAATTACCGCTCTTGTATAGAGGAACACCTAAATATTTAAACGATTCCACAATCTCAATAAGTGAATTATATATTTAAAACTCAATGATTCAGGATCTTGTGCAAACACAACAGCATCATCGGCAAACAATAGTAAAAATATCTGTAAATCATCAATGTTCAGTATTCCATTTAGATCTGCATTAATATTGTTTATATATCATTCAAAAAGAATAGACACAAATGCAACTGGACGGGTCTCCTTGTTTTACCCCAATATTAGATGTGATAAAATCAGACTTGGTTTGATCCATAGCTAATATATGATCGTATACGGTATACTGTATACAGAGATTTTAGAGCCGTTATAAACCTAGTGCTAACATTTGATATTCTAAAATGCCTCATTACATAGTCCTTCGGGTGAGACTTTAAACCGAGGTATTGTGTCGGTACTTTACATCGTGCACATACAAGAACCAGTGAAGATTCTGGAATTGGTCGTTTTTGTATCATAGGTGTATCCTCCTAAATCTAAAAATACTATTCTGGTCATGATTGGGATTGGTGCGTTTCTATACTCAGTCATGTGCCGCCGGACAATTCATTCAATTACAATAACGTATCGTGGGACTACATTCATTCACTTACAATAACGTATCGTGGGACTACATTCATTCAATTACAATAACGTATCGTGGGACTACATTCATTCAATTACAATAACGTATCGTGGGACTACATTCATTCAATTACAATAACGTATCGTGGGACTACATTCATTCAATTACCATAACGTATCGTGGGACTACATTCATTCAATTACAATAACGTATCGTGGGACTACATTCATTCAATTACCATAACGTATCGTGGGACTACATTCATTCAATTACAATAACGTATCGTGGGACTACATTCGGGCCTCAGAGAGATTAAAACGATACATATATTGAATCTACTTTCCGTTTGAGAATGGTATGTAATGGGAATTTGTATAAACAAAATAACAAATAACAAAACAAAATATTGGGGGGGGGGGTGCATACTGCTTTGTTTCTTTTTGTGCTGTACTTTAAATGCGTTATTTTACATCATGACCTATGATAACGGGGCAGTTTGATCAGGATTAGCCGCACTATGTATCATGCCTGCAGGCCTTAAGACTCCTTTTAGTTTGTGCAAAAAGCGGAAATTTACATCTCAGAGTAGATAGTTTTCACACAATAGACGTCAATAGTGAATGTTAAGCCACAAGTGGACTGATACACAACTGTAATGACATTCATGGACCTACGGCAGCTCCATCACCATGTACAGACAACTCTGATATGGTGTAGAACCGTCGAGTGGCTCTGCAAATGGATGATCTGCTGTTTTGTCTATGTGCTTACGTCCCTGGTAACGTAAATGATCGATTTTGCAGCGAAGCACTCACCAAGGGGTGGCCACGGACGTTTCTTTGGTCAACGCTTTCTAGTCGTTCGTCATTTGTAGTCTCACTGATGCACACTCTTCTGATCGTTATATTGTGTTAGAGATAATACTGTGAAAGAAAGTTGAGGTAAGTTGTCGCCCTTTGCTTGACATAATACATCTCCAGATGTTCAAGTCTATATTCCGTACACGATTACATCCTGTACACGCCTACATCCAGTACACGACTGCATCCAGTACACGACTACATCCAGTACACGCCTACATCCAGTGCACAACTATATCCAGTACACGCCTATATTCCGTACACGCCTACATCCAGTACACGCCGACATCCAGTACACGCCTGTATCCCGTACACGACTATATTCCGTACACGACTACATCCAGTACACGCCTATATTCCGTACACGACTACATCCAGTACACGCCTATATTCCGTACACGCCTACATCCAGTACACGCCTATATCCCGTACACGACTACATCCAGTACACGCATATATCCAGTACACGCCTATATTCCGTACACGCCTACATCCCGTACACGACTGCATCCAGTACACGACTACATCCAGTACACGACTACATCCAGTACACGCCTATATCCTGTACACGACTACATCCAGTACACGCCTATATCCCGTACACGACTATTTTCCGTACACGACTATATCCAGTACACGCCTATATTCCGTACACGACTACATCCAGTACACGCCTATATCCCGTACACGACTACATCCAGTACACGCCTATATCCCGTACACGACTACATCCAGTACACGCCTATATCCCGTACACGCCTATATTCCGTACACGATTACATCCAGTACACGCCTATATTCCGTACACGACTACATCCAGTACACGCCTATATTCCGTACACGCCTATATCCCATACACGCCTATATCCCGTACACGACTATATCCAGTACACGCCTATATTCCGTACACGACTACATCCAGTACACGCCTATATCCCGTACACGACTATATCCAGTACATGCCTATATTCCGTACACGACTACATCCAGTACACGCCTATATCCCGTACACGACTATATCCCGAACACGCCTATATCCCGTACACGACTATATCCAGTACACGCCTATATCCCGTACACGCCTATATCCAGTACACGACTATATTCCGTACACGCCTATATCCCGTACACGACTATATCCAGTACACGCCTATATCCCGTACACGCCTATATCCCGTACACGACTATATTACATACACGCCTATATTCCGTACACGACTACATCCAGTACATGCCTATATCCCGTACACGCCTACATCCAGTACACGCCTATATCCAGTGCACGACTACATCCAGAACACGCCTACATCCAGTACACGCCTATATCCCATACACGCCTATATTCCGTACACGCCTACATCCAATACACGCCTACATCCAGTGCACGACTATATCCAGTACACGACTACATCCAGTGCACGACTATATCCAGTACACGACTATATCCAGTACACGCCTATATCCAGTGCACGACTACATCCAGTGCACGACTATATCCCATACACGCCTATATTCCGTACACGCCTACATCCAGTACACGACTACATCCAGTACACGACTATATCCAGTGCACGACTATATCCCATACACGCCTATATTCCGTACACGCCTACATCCAGTACACGCCTACATCCAGTACACGACTATATCCAGTACACGCCTATATCCCATACACGCCTATATTCCGTACACGCCTACATCCAGTACACGACTACATCCAGTACACGACTATATCCAGTGCACGACTATATCCCATACACGCCTATATTCCGTACACGCCTACATCCAGTACACGCCTACATCCAGTACACGACTATATCCAGTGCACGACTATATCCCATACACGCCTATATTCCGTACACGCCTACATCCAGTACACGCCTACATCCAGTACACGACTATATCCAGTGCACGACTATATCCCATACACGCCTATATTCCGTACACGCCTACATCCAGTACACGACTACATCCAGTACACGACTATATCCAGTGCACGACTATATCCCATACACGCCTATATTCCGTACACGCCTACATCCAGTACACGCCTACATCCAGTACACGACTATATCCAGTACACGCCTATATTCAGTGTACGACTACATTCAGTGTACGTCCATATTCAGTGTACGACTATATCCAGTGTACGTCCACATTCAGTGTACGTCCATATTCAGTGTACGTCCACATTCAGTGTACGTCCATATTCAGTGTACGTCCACATTCAGTGTACGTCCATATTCAGTGTACGTCCATATTCAGTGTACGTCCATATTCAGTGTACGTCCATATTCAGTGTACGTCCACATTCAGTGTACGTCCATATTCAGTGTACGACTACATTCAGTGTACGTCCATATTCAGTGTACGACTACATTCAGTGTACGTCCATATTCAGTGTACGACTATATTAAGTGTACGACTACATTCAGTGTACGTCCATATTCTGTGTACGACTATATTAAGTGTACGACTACATTCAGTGTACGTCCATATTCAGTGTACGACTATATTAAGTGTACGACTACATTCAGTGTACGTCCATATTCTGTGTACGACTATATTAAGTGTACGACTATATTCAGTGTACGACTATATTCTGTGCACGAATATGTTCATTGTACATGATTATATTCTGTTCACGACTATGTTCAGTGTACACGTATATTTAGTGCATAACTATATTCTGTTCACGACTATGTTCAGTGTACATATTTAGTGCATGACTATATTCTGTTCACGACTATGTTCATTGTACATATTTAGTGCATGATTATATTCTGTGCACGACTATGCTCAGTGTACACGTATATTTAGTGCATGACTATATTCTGTTCACGACTATGTTCATTGTACATATTTAGTGCATGATTATTATTATTCTGTGCACGACTATGCTCAGTGTACACGTATATTTAGTGCATGACTATATTCTGTTCACGACTATGTTCATTGTACATATTTAGTGCATGATTATATTCTGTGCACGACTATGTTCAGTGTACACGTATATTTAGTTCATGACTATATTATGTGCACGACTATGTTCAGTGAACGACTATGTTCAGTGTACACGTATACTTAGTGCATAATTATATTATGTGCACGACTATATTCAGTGTACACATATATTCAGTGTACACATATATTCAGTGTACACATATATTCAGTGTACATATATATCCAGTGTACACAAATATTCAGTGTACATATATATTCAGTGTACATATATATTCAGTGTACACATATATTCAGTGTACACATATATTCAGTGTACACATATATTCAATGTACACATATATTCAGTGTACATATATATTCAGTGTACACATATATTCAGTGTACACATATATTCAGTGTACATATATATTCAGTGTACATATATATCCAGTGTACATATATATTCAGTGTACACAAATATTCAGTGTACACATATATTCAGTGTACATATATATTCAGTGTACACACATATTCAGTGTACACATATATTTAGTGTACACATATATTCACTGTACACATATATTTAGTGTACATATATATTCAGTGTACACATATATTTAGTGTAAACACATATATTCAGTGTACACACATATTCAGTGTACACATATATTCTGTGTGCATATATATTCAGTGTACATATATATTCAATGTACACATATATTCAGTGTATACATATATTCAGTGTATACATATATTCAGTGTATACATATATTTAGTGTACACATATATTCAGTGTACATATATATTCAGTGTACACATATATTCAGTGTACACATATATTCAGTGTACATATATATCCAGTGTACACATATATTCAGTGTACACATATATTCAGTGTACATATATATTCAGTGTACATATATATTCAGTGTACACATATATTCAGTGTACATATATATTCAGTGTACATATATATTCCGTGTACACATATATTCAGTGTACATATATATTCAGTGTACACATATATTCAGTGTACATATATATCCAGTGTACACATATATTCAGTGTACACATATATTCAGTGTACACATATATTAAGTGTACACATATATTCAGTGTACATATATATCCAGTGTACATATATATTCAGTGTACATATATATCCAGTGTACACATATGTTCAGTGTACATATATATCCAGTGTACACATATATTCAGTGTACACATATATTCAGTGTACATATATATTGAATGTACACATATATTCAGTGTACATATATATTCAATGTACACATATATTCAGTGTACATATATATTCAGTGTAAATATATATTCAGTGTACATATATATTCAGTGTACATATATATTCAGTGTACATATATATTCAGTGTACACATATATTCAGTGTACATATATATTCAATGTACACATATATTCAGTGTACATATATATTCAGTGTACATATATATTCAGTGTACATATATATTCAGTGTACATATATATTCAGTGTACACATATATTCAGTGTACATATATATTCAGTGTACACATATATTCAGTGTACACATATATTCAGTGTACATATATATTCAGTGTACACATATATTCCATGTACACATATATTCAGTGTACATATATATTCAGTGTACATATATATCCAATGTACACATATATTCAGTGTACACATATATTCAGTGTACATATATATCCAGTGTACACATATATTCAGTGTACACATATATTCAGTATGCACATATATTCAGTGTACACATATATTCAGTGTACACATATATTCAGTGTACATATATATCCAGTGTACACATATATTCAGTGTACACATATATTCAGTGTACATATATATTCAGTGTACATATATATTCAGTGTACACATATATTCAGTGTACATATATATTCAGTGTACATATATATTCAGTGTACACATATATTCAGTGTACACATATATTCAGTGTACATATATATTCAGTGTACATATATATTCAGTGTACACAGATATTCAGTGTACACATATATTCAGTGTACACATATATTCAGTGTACACATATATTCAGTGTACATATATATCCAGTGTACACATATATTCAGTGTACACATATATTCAGTGTACACATATATTCAGTGTACACATATATTCAGTGTACATATATATCCAGTGTACACATATATTCAGTGTACACATATATTCAGTGTACACATATATTCAGTGCACGCCTCAGGGGATCTGAGTGGATTGTTATTATTATTTTAATAGCTAAATATTGTTATACCGAATGCTTGTCCATACTCGCCAACAAATCTGAATTATAGCGTTTTCCTGAAATAATGCCCATATGCCAAAATATAATTAGATTTCGTTATCCACAATTTAAAATGAAATACAACCATTTCGCCATAGTCTAACAGTACAGAAAATTATACAACTGTAATCATGCTAGCATCATCTGCTAACTGTTATTTAAATTTCCAGTAAAGCGATAAAGTTTACCGTAAAAAATACAATTGTTTTCATTTTTGTGTTTTTCCGCAATTTAGACATAAAAGTGTTATTTTCACACAATACGCTCGTTTCTCCGAGTGCTTAATTCTGTTTTTTGCAAATAACGCGCTATGTAATTACCCGTCCGCTTGATACGGTGGGTATCCGAAAACCATACAATTTGGTTCTAAATTGGAAATAAAACGTGTGATTAAGGCGAGTCAAGCCCGTAAATAATAAACGATATGGAGAGAAGGAGTAGTAATTTTAGCCAAAACATATGTTCACCATTTTGAATGATTAATTGTGCTAGAAATGAAGATGATTTTAGGTGTCGAGAAATGGCTTGTTACCTCATCAAATATACCCGTGTGAAAGTCACACAACATGTCTGCAATACGCATAATCCTGCCCAATAATCGTGCCCTATAAACGCTGAAATTGTAGGTTGTCGACGTATCCTTTATACACCTTCCCTGGGAGACGAATCTTCGTAGAGTTACATCTGACACCGGCCTGACACTGTTCGTCTTAAATGCTACCTGAAGTTATGTGACATCAGCGTGACAGTGTTCGTCTTGATCGTAACCTAAGTTCTGTGTCATCGGCGTGACAGTGTTCGTCTTGATCGTAACCTAAGTTCTGTGACATCGGCGTGGCATCCTTGTGAGATTATGTTATGTTTTACTCCGGTGCATGAGTTCCTTGCGAGTATTCACCCGGGAAACTTGTCGCGTATGAGATGCATCCAATGAAATGATAAAATATAATGTATTTTATAAGATTTAATGTTGGTTCATTGTTTTGTCTACTGTTTTACTTTTTACTGATTTTCCGCTGATTGATTTGTAACTGTATTGTAACACTATAAGTTTAACCATTATTTCTTATCATAAATGTGTTTTTTTCTATGAAATGGGCGTAATAATGTGTAAATAATATGTTTTAATGATTAATTTATTTCTTGACATTATATCCTATCTATTAGGTCACAGTATTGGACATTGTCATTGTAGATAAGAGAAGAAGCTCTTACCTGTGTCGCATGGACACGTTCTGACTTACTTTGTACCCACATGATTTGTGAATAGCGCCATATTTTTCAATTTTCAATTTATTAATCTAATGATCAGATCACTTCTGTTCACACTATATAATTATTACTGAATGCATATTATTAGGTGACTTATAGGCCCACGGGGCCTGGTGCGTCTTCTTGTTGTTTAATATTTGCTATATATATTTGTTGTAATGTCACTTTAATAAAAACTTGCTTGCTTGCTTGCTTGCTTGCTTGCTTGCTTGCTTGCTTGCTTGCTTGCTTGCTTGCTTGCTTGCTTACTTACTTACTTACTTACTTACTTACTTACTTACTTACTTACTTACTTACTTACTTACTTACTTACTTACTTACTTACTTACTTACTTACTTACTTACTTACTTACTTACTTACTTACTTACTTACTTACTTACTTACTTACTTACTTACTTACTTACTTACTTACTTACTTACTTACTTACTTACTTACTATCTATATCCACTTCTACAAACACGAGTAAACAATAATCAAGAGAATAACCGCTATAGAATAAACATAACATTAGTTCAGCATGGTGCTATACAAATCTCACATAACCGCTATAGAATAAACATAACATTAGTTCAGCATGGTGCTATGCAAATCTCACATAACCGCTATAGAATAAACATAACATTAGTTCAGCATGGTGCTATACAAATCTCACATAACCGCTATAGAATAAAACATAACATTAGTTCAGCATGGTGCTATACAAATCTCACATAACCGCTATAGAATAAACATAACATTAGTTCAGCATGGTGCTATGCAAATCTCACATAACCGCTATAGAATAAACATAACATTAGTTCAGCATGGTGCTATGCAAATCTCACATAACCGCTATAGAATAAACATAACATTAGTTCAGCATGGTGCTATGCAAATCTCACATAACCGCTATAGAATAAAACATAACATTAGTTCAGCATGGTGCTATGCAAATCTCACATAACCGCTATAGAATAAAACATAATATTAGTTCAGCATGGTGCTATGCAAATCTCACATAACCGCTATAGAATAAAACATAACATTAGTTCAGCATGGTGCTATGCAAATCTCACATAACCGCTATAGAATAAACATAACATTAGTTCAGCATGGTGCTATGCAAATCTCACATAACCTCTATAGAATAAAACATAATATTAGTTCAGCATGGTGCTATGCAAATCTCACATAACCGCTATAGAATAAAACATAACATTAGTTCAGCATGGTGCTATGCAAATCTCACATAACCGCTATAGAATAAAACATAACATTAGTTCAGCATGGTGCTATGCAAATCTCACATAACCTCTATAGAATAAAACATAATATTAGTTCAGCATGGTGCTATGCAAATCTCACATAACCGCTATAGAATAAAACATAACATTAGTTCAGCATGGTGCTATGCAAATCTCACATAACCGCTATAGAATAAACATAACATTAGTTCAGCATGGTGCTATGCAAATCTCACATAACCTCTATAGAATAAACATAACATTAGTTCAGCATGGTGCTATACAAATCTCACATAACCGCTATAGAATAAAACATAACATTAGTTCAGCATGGTGCTATGCAAATCTCACATAACCGCTATAGAATAAAACATAACATTAGTTCAGCATGGTGCTATACAAATCTCACATAACCGCTATAGAATAAAACATAACATTAGTTCAGCATGGTGCTATGCAAATCTCACATATAAACCGCTATAGAATAAAACATAACATTAGTTCAGCATGGTGCTATACAAATCTCACATAACCGCTATAGAATAAAACATAACATTAGTTCAGCATGGTGCTATACAAATCTCACATAACCGCAATAGAATAAAACATAACATTAGTTCAGCATGGTGCTATGCAAATCTCACATAACCGCTATAGAATAAAACATAACATTAGTTCAGCATGGTGCTATACAAATCTCACATATAAACCGCTATAGAATAAAACATAACATTAGTTCAGCATGGTGCTATACAAATCTCACATAACCGCTATAGAATAAAACATAACATTAGTTCAGCATGGTGCTATACAAATCTCACATAACCGCTATAGATTAAAAGATAACATTAGTTCAGCATGGTGCTATACAAATCTCACATAACCACTATAGAATAAAACATAACATTAGTTCAGCATTGTGCTATACAAATCTCACATAACCGCTATAGAATAAAACATAACATTAGTTCAGCATGGTGCTATACAAATCTCACATAAACGCTATAGAATAAAACATAACATTAGTTCAGCATGGTGCTATACAAATCTCACATAACCGCTATAGAATAAAACATAACATTAGTTCAGCATGGTGCTATACAAATCTCACATATAAACCGCTATAGAATAAAACATAACATTAGTTCAGCATGGTGCTATACAAATCTCACATAACCGCTATAGAATAAAACATAACATTAGTTCAGCATGGTGCTATACAAATCTCACATATAAACCGCTATAGAATAAAACATAACATTAGTTCAGCATGGTGCTATACAAATCTCACATAACCGCTATAGAATAAAACATAACATTAGTTCAGCATGGTGCTATACAAATCTCACATAACCGCTATAGAATAAAACATAACATTAGTTCAGCATGGTGCTATACAAATCTCACATAAACGCTATAGAATAAAACATAACATTAGTTCAGCATGGTGTTATACAAATCTCACATAACCGCTATAGAATAAAACATAACATTAGTTCAGCATGGTGCTATACAAATCTCACATATAAACCGCTATAGAATAAAACATAACATTAGTTCAGCATGGTGCTATACAAATCTCACATAACCGCTATAGAATAAAACATAACATTAGTTCAGCATGGTGCTATACAAATCTCACATATAAACCGCTATAGAATAAAACATAACATTAGTTCAGCATGGTGCTATACAAATCTCACATAACCGCTATAGAATAAAACATAACATTAGTTCAGCATGGTGCTATACAAATCTCACATATAAACCGCTATAGAATAAAACATAACATTAGTTCAGCATGGTGCTATACAAATCTCACATAAACGCTATAGAATAAAACATAACATTAGTTCAGCATGGTGCTATACAAATCTCACATAAACGCTATAGAATAAAACATAACATTAGTTCAGCATGGTGCTATGCAAATCTCACATATAAACCGCTATAGAATAAAACATAACATTAGTTCAGCATGGTGCTATACAAATCTCAGATAACCGCTATAGAATAAAACATAACATTAGTTCAGCATGGTGCTATGCAAATCTCACATAACCGCTATAGAATAAAACATAACATTAGTTCAGCATGGTGCTATGCAAATCTCACATATAAACCGCTATAGAATAAAACATAACATTAGTTCAGCATGGTGCTATACAAATCTCACATATAAACCGCTATAGAATAAAACATAACATTAGTTCAGCATGGTGCTATGCAAATCTCACATATAAACCGCTATAGAATAAAACATAACATTAGTTCAGCATGGTGCTATGCAAATCTCACATAACCGCTATAGAATAAAACATAACATTAGTTCAGCATGATGCTATGCAAATCTCACATAACCGCTATAGAATAAAACATAACATTAGTTCAGCATGGTGCTATGCAAATCTCACATATAAACCGCTATAGAATAAAACATAACATTAGTTCAGCATGGTGCTATGCAAATCTCACATAACCGCTATAGAATAAAACATAACATTAGTTCAGCATGATGCTATGCAAATCTCACATAACCGCTATAGAATAAAACATAACATTAGTTCAGCATGGTGCTATGCAAATCTCACATAACCGCTATAGAATAAAACATAACATTAGTTCAGCATGGTGCTATGCAAATCTCACATATAAACCGCTATAGAATAAAACATAACATTAGTTCAGCATGGTGCTATACAAATCTCACATAACCGCTATAGAATAAAACATAACATTAGTTCAGCATGGTGCTATGCAAATCTCACATAACCGCTATAGAATAAAACATAACATTAGTTCAGCATGGTGCTATACAAATCTCACATAACCGCTATAGAATAAAACATAACATTAGTTCAGCATGGTGCTATACAAATCTCACATAACCGCTATAGAATAAAACATAACATTAGTTCAGCATGGTGCTATGCAAATCTCACATAACCGCTATAGAATAAAACATAACATTAGTTCAGCATGGTGCTATACAAATCTCACATAACCGCTATAGAATAAAACATAACATTAGTTCAGCATGGTGCTATGCAAATCTCACATATAAACCGCTATAGAATAAAACATAACATTAGTTCAGCATGGTGCTATACAAATCTCACATAACCGCTATAGAATAAAACATAACATTAGTTCAGCATGGTGCTATACAAATCTCACATAACCGCTATAGAATAAAACATAACATTAGTTCAGCATGGTGCTATGCAAATCTCACATATAAACCGCTATAGAATAAAACATAACATTAGTTCAGCATGGTGCTATACAAATCTCACATAACCGCTATAGAATAAAACATAACATTAGTTCAGCATGGTGCTATACAAATCTCACATAACCGCTATAGAATAAAACATAACATTAGTTCAGCATGGTGCTATACAAATCTCACATAACCGCTATAGAATAAAACATAACATTAGTTCAGCATGGTGCTATACAAATCTCACATAACCGCTATAGAATAAAACATAACATTAGTTCAGCATGGTGCTATACAAATCTCACATAACCGCTATAGAATAAAACATAATATTAGTTCAGCATGGTGCTATACAAATCTCACATAACCGCTATAGAATAAAACATAACATTAGTTCAGCATGGTGCTATGCAAATCTCACATAACCGCTATAGAATAAAACATAACATTAGTTCAGCATGGTGCTATACAAATCTCACATAACCGCTATAGAATAAAACATAACATTAGTTCAGCATGGTGCTATACAAATCTCACATAACCGCTATAGAATAAAACATAACATTAGTTCAGCATGGTGCTATACAAATCTCACATAAGCGCTATAGAATAAAACATAACATTAGTTCAGCATGGAGCTATACAAATCTCACATAACCGCTATAGAATAAAACATAACATTAGTTCAGCATGGTGCTATACAAATCTCACATAACCGTTATAGAATAAAACATAACATTAGTTCAGCATGGTGCTATACAAATCTCACATAAACGCTATAGAATAAAACATAACATTAGTTCAGCATGGTGCTATACAAATCTCACATAACCGCTATAGAATAAAACATAACATTAGTTCAGCATGGTGCTATACAAATCTCACATATAAACCGCTATAGAATAAAACATAACATTAGTTCAGCATGGTGCTATACAAATCTCACATAACCGCTATAGAATAAAACATAACATTAGTTCAGCATGGTGCTATACAAATCTCACATATAAACCGCTATAGAATAAAACATAACATTAGTTCAGCATGGTGCTATACAAATCTCACATAACCGCTATAGAATAAAACATAACATTAGTTCAGCATGGTGCTATACAAATCTCACATATAAACCGCTATAGAATAAAACATAACATTAGTTCAGCATGGTGCTATACAAATCTCACATAAACGCTATAGAATAAAACATAACATTAGTTCAGCATGGTGCTATACAAATCTCACATATAAACCGCTATAGAATAAAACATAACATTAGTTCAGCATGGTGCTATACAAATCTCACATAACCGCTATAGAATAAAACATAACATTAGTTCAGCATGGTGCTATGCAAATCTCACATAACCGCTATAGACTAAAACATAACATTAGTTCAGCATGGTGCTATGCAAATCTCACATATAAACCGCTATAGAATAAAACATAACATTAGTTCAGCATGGTGCTATACAAATCTCACATATAAACCGCTATAGAATAAAACATAACATTAGTTCAGCATGGTGCTATGCAAATCTCACATATAAACCGCTATAGAATAAAACATAACATTAGTTCTGCATGTTGCTATGCAAATCTCACATAACCGCTATAGAATAAAACATAACATTAGTTCAGCATGGTGCTATGCAAATCTCACATAACCGCTATAGAATAAAACATAACATTAGTTCAGCATGGTGCTATGCAAATCTCACATAACCGCTATAGAATAAAACATAACATTAGTTCAGCATGGTGCTATGCAAATCTCACATA
>CM026395.1:36078487-36118043 GCA_014843695.1 Archivesica marissinica
ATTTCTAGTTGTATAGCGTGACATGACAATATATGCATATCTAGTAGTATAACATGACATGACAATATATGTATTTCTAGCTGTATATCGTGACATGACAATACATGTATTTCTAAATGTATAGCGTGACATGACAATACATATATTTCTAGTTGTATAACGTGACATTGTATTTCTAGTTGTATAGCGTGACATGACAATATATGCATATCTAGTAGTATAACATGACATGACAATATATGTATTTCTAGCTGTATATCGTGACATGACAATACATGTATTTCTAAATGTATAGCGTGACATGACAATACATATATTTCTAGTTGTATAACGTGACATTGTATTTCTAGTTGTATAGCGTGACATGACAATATATGCATATCTAGTAGTATAACATGACATGACAATATATGTATTTCTAGCTGTATATCGTGACATGACAATACATGTATTTCTAAATGTATAGCGTGACATGACAATACATATATTTCTAGTTGTATAACGTGACATTGTATTTCTAGTTGTATAGCGTGACATGACAATATATGCATATCTAGTAGTATAACATGACATGACAATATATGTATTTCTATCTGTATAACGTGACATGACAATATATGTATTTCTAGTTGTATAGCGTGACATGACAATACATGTATTTCTAGTTGTATAGCGTGACATGACAATACATGTTTTTCTAGTTGTATATCGTGACATGCTAAAAAACATGTATTTCTAGCTGTATAGCGTGACATCACAATACATGTATTTCTAGTTGCATAACGTGACATGACAATACATGTATTTCTAGCTGCATAGCGTGACATGGCAATACATGTATTTCTATTTGTATAGTGTAACATGACAATACATGTATATCTAGTTGTATAACGTAACATGACAATACATGTATTTCTAGCTGTATAGCGTGACATGACAATACAAGTATTTCTAGATGCATAGCGTGACATGACAATACATGTATATCTAGTTGTATAACGTGACATGACAATACATGTATTTCTAGTTTACTTATTGTTGCAATATGTACTTATTGTTGTAGTATGTACTTATTGTTGTAGTATGTACTTATTGTACTTATTGTTGTAGTATGTACTTATTGTACTTATTGTTGTAGTATGTACTTATTGTTGTAGTATGTACTTATTGTTGCAGTATGTACTTATTGTACTTATTGTTGTAGTATGTACTTATTGTAGTATGTACTTATTGTTGCAGTATGTACTTATTGTTGTAGTATGTACTTATTGTTGTAGTATGTACTTATTGTTGTAGTATGTACTTATTGTTGCAGTATGTACTTATTGTTGTAGTATGTACTTATTGTTGTAGTATGTACTTATTGTTGTAGTATGTACTTATTGTAGTATGTACTTATTGTTGTAGTATGTACTTATTGTTGTAGTATGTACTTATTGTTGCAGTATGTACTTATTGTAGTATGTACTTATTGTTGTAGTATGTACTTATTGTTGTAGTATGTACTTATTGTTGTAGTATGTACTTATTGTTGTTGTATGTACTTATTGTTGTAGTATGTACTTATTGTTGCAGTATGTACTTTTTGTTGTAGTATGTACTTATTGTTGTAGTATGTACTTATTGTTGTAGTATGTACTTATTGCTGTTGTATGTACTTATTGTTGTAGTATGTACTTATTGTACTTATTGTTGTAGTATGTACTTATTGGTGTAGTATGTACTTATTGTTGTATGTACTTATTGTTGTAGTATGTACTTATTGTTGCAGTATGTACTTATTGTTGCAGTATGTACTTATTGTTGTAGTATGTACTTATTGTACTTATTGTTGTAGTATGTACTTATTGTTGCAGTATGTACTTATTGTTGTAGTATGTACTTATTGTTGCAGTATGTACTTATTGTTGTAGTATGTACTTATTGTTGTAGTATGTACTTATTGTACTTATTGTTGTAGTATGTACTTATTGTTGTAGTATGTACTTATTGTTGTATGTACTTATTGTTGCAGTATGTACTTATTGTTGCAGTATGTACTTATTGTTGTAGTATGTACTTATTGTTGTAGTATGTACTTATTGTTGTAGTATGTACTTATTGTTGTAGTATGTACTTATTGTTGTAGTATGTACTTATTGTTGTAGTATGTACTTATTGTTGTAGTATGTACTTATTGTTGTAGTATGTACTTATTGTACTTATTGTTGTAGTATGTACTTATTGTTGCAGTATGTACTTATTGTTGTAGTATGTACTTATTGTTGCAGTATGTACTTATTGTTGTAGTATGTACTTATTGTTGTAGTATGTACTTATTGTAGTATGTACTTATTGTTGTAGTATGTACTTATTGTTGCAGTATGTACTTATTGTTGTAGTATGTACTTATTGTTGCAGTATGTACTTATTGTTGTAGTATGTACTTATTGTTGTAGTATGTACTTATTGTAGTATGTACTTATTGTTGTAGTATGTACTTATTGTTGCAGTATGTACTTATTGTTGTAGTATGTACTTATTGTTGCAGTATGTACTTATTGTTGTAGTATGTACTTATTGTTGTAGTATGTACTTATTGTAGTATGTACTTATTGTTGTAGTATGTACTTATTGTTGCAGTATGTACTTATTGTTGTAGTATGTACTTATTGTTGTAGTATGTACTTATTGTTGCAGTATGTACTTATTGTTGTAGTATGTACTTATTGTAGTATGTACTTATTGTTGTAGTATGTACTTATTGTTGCAGTATGTACTTATTGTTGTAGTATGTACTTATTGTTGTAGTATGTACTTATTGTTGTAGTATGTACTTATTGTTGTAGTATGTACTTATTGACATTGTTAGTATGTACTTATTGTTGCAGTATGTACTTATTGTTGTAGTATGTACTTATTGTTGCAGTATGTACTTATTGTTGTAGTATGTACTTATTGTTGTAGTATGTACTTATTGTAGTATGTACTTATTGTTGTAGTATGTACTTATTGTTGCAGTATGTACTTATTGTTGTAGTATGTACTTATTGTTGTAGTATGTACTTATTGTTGTAGTATGTACTTATTGTTGTAGTATGTACTTATTGTTGCAGTATGTACTTATTGTTGCAGTATGTACTTATTGTTGTAGTATGTACTTATTGTTGTAGTATGTACTTATTGTTGTAGTATGTACTTATTGTTGTAGTATGTACTTATTGTTGCAGTATGTACTTATTGTTGTAGTATGTACTTATTGTTGCAGTATGTACTTATTGTTGTAGTATGTACTTAGTGTAGTATGTACTTATTGTTGTAGTATGTACTTAGTGTAGTATGTATTTATTGTTGTAGTATGTACTTATTGTTGCTGTATGTACTTATTGTTGCAGTATGTACTTATTGTTGTAGTATGTACTTATTGTTGTAGTATGTACTTATTGGTGTAGTATGTACTTAGTGTAGTATGTACTTAGTGTTGTAGTATGTACTTATTGTTGTAGTATGTACTTATTGTTGTAGTATGTACTTATTGGTGTAGTATGTACTTAGTGTAGTATGTACTTAGTGTTGTAGTATGTACTTAGTGTTGTTGTATGTACTTATTGTTGTAGTATGTACTTATTGTTGTAGTATGTACTTATTGTTGTAGTATGTACTTATTGTTGTAGTATGTACTTATTGTACTTATTGTTGTAGTATGTACTTATTGTTGCAATATGTACTTATTGTTGTAGTATGTACTTATTGTTGTAGTATGTACTTATTGTTGTAGTATGTACTTATTGTTGTAGTATGTACTTATTGTTGTAGTATGTACTTATTGTTGTAGTATGTACTTATTGTTGCAGTATGTACTTATTGTTGTAGTATGTACTTATTGTTGCAGTATGTACTTATTGTACTTATTGTTGTAGTATGTACTTATTGTTGCAGTATGTACTTATTGTACTTATTGTTGTAGTATGTACTTATTGTTGTAGTATGTACTTATTGTTGTTGTATGTACTTATTGTTGTAGTATGTACTTATTGTTGCAGTATGTACTTATTGTTGTAGTATGTACTTATTGTTGTAGTATGTACTTATTGTTGTAGTATGTACTTATTGTTGTAGTATGTACTTATTGTTGTAGTATGTACTTATTGTTGTAGTATGTACTTATTGTTGTAGTATGTACTTATTGTTGTAGTATGTACTTATTGTTGCAGTATGTACTTATTGTTGTAGTATGTACTTATTGTTGCAGTATGTACTTATTGGTGTAGTATGTACTTAGTGTAGTATGTACTTATTGTTGTAGTATGTACTTAGTGTAGTATGTATTTATTGTTGTAGTATGTACTTATTGTTGCTGTATGTACTTATTGTTGCAGTATGTACTTATTGTTGTAGTATGTACTTATTGTTGTAGTATGTACTTATTGGTGTAGTATGTACTTAGTGTAGTATGTACTTAGTGTTGTAGTATGTACTTAGTGTTGTTGTATGTACTTATTGTTGTAGTATGTACTTATTGTTGTAGTATGTACTTATTGTTGTAGTATGTACTTATTGTTGTAGTATGTACTTATTGTACTTATTGTTGTAGTATGTACTTATTGTTGCAGTATGTACTTATTGTTGTAGTATGTACTTATTGTTGTAGTATGTACTTAGTGTTGTAGTATGTACTTAGTGTTGTTGTATGTACTTATTGTTGTAGTATGTACTTATTGTTGTAGTATGTACTTATTGTTGTAGTATGTACTTATTGTTGTTGTATGTACTTATTGTTGTAGTATGTACTTATTGTTGTAGTATGTACTTATTGTTGTAGTATGTACTTATTGTTGTAGTATGTACTTATTGTTGTAGTATGTACTTATTGTTGTAGTATGTACTTATTGTTGCAATATGTACTTATTGTTGTAGTATGTACTTATTGTTACAGTATGTACTTATTGTTGTATGTACTTATTGTTGTAGTATGTACTTATTGTTGTAGTATGTACTTATTGTTGTAGTATGTACTTATTGTTGCAATATGTACTTATTGTTGTAGTATGTACTTATTGTTGTAGTATGTACTTATTGTTGTAGTATGTACTTATTGTTGTAGTATGTACTTATTGTTGTAGTATGTACTTATTGTTGTAGTATGTACTTATTGTTGCAGTATGTACTTATTGTTGCAGTATGTACTTATTGTTGTAGTATGTACTTATTGTTGCAGTATGTACTTATTGGTGTAGTATGTACTTAGTGTAGTATGTACTTATTGTTGTAGTATGTACTTAGTGTAGTATGTATTTATTGTTGTAGTATGTACTTATTGTTGCTGTATGTACTTATTGTTGCAGTATGTACTTATTGTTGTAGTATGTACTTATTGTTGTAGTATGTACTTATTGGTGTAGTATGTACTTAGTGTAGTATGTACTTAGTGTTGTAGTATGTACTTAGTGTTGTTGTATGTACTTATTGTTGTAGTATGTACTTATTGTTGTAGTATGTACTTATTGTTGTAGTATGTACTTATTGTTGTAGTATGTACTTATTGTACTTATTGTTGTAGTATGTACTTATTGTTGCAGTATGTACTTATTGTTGTAGTATGTACTTATTGTTGTAGTATGTACTTAGTGTTGTAGTATGTACTTAGTGTTGTTGTATGTACTTATTGTTGTAGTATGTACTTATTGTTGTAGTATGTACTTATTGTTGTAGTATGTACTTATTGTTGCAGTATGTACTTATTGTTGCAGTATGTACTTATTGTTGTAGTATGTACTTATTGTTGTTGTATGTACTTATTGTTGTAGTATGTACTTATTGTTGTAGTATGTACTTATTGTTGTAGTATGTACTTATTGTTGTAGTATGTACTTATTGCTGTAGTATGTACTTATTGTTGCAGTATGTACTTATTGTTGTAGTATGTACTTATTGTTGCAGTATGTACTTATTGTTGTAGTATGTACTTATTGTTGTTGTATGTACTTATTGTTGTAGTATGTACTTATTGTTGTAGTATGTACTTATTGTTGTAGTATGTACTTATTGTTGTATGTACTTATTGTTGTAGTATGTACTTATTGTTGTAGTATGTACTTATTGTTGTAGTATGTACTTATTGTTGTAGTATGTACTTATTGTTGTATGTACTTATTGTTGCAGTATGTACTTATTGTTGTAGTATGGACATATTGTTGTTGTATGTACTTATTGTTGTAGTATGTACTTATTGTTGTTGTATGTACTTATTGTTGTAGTATGTACTTATTGTTGCTGTATGTACTTATTGTTGCAGTATGTACTTATTGTTACAGTATGTACTTATTGTTGTAGTATGTACTTATTGGTGCAGTATGTACTTATTGTTGCAGTATGTACTTATTGTTGTAGTATGTACTTATTGTTGTTGTATGTACTTATTGTTGTAGTATGTACTTATTGTAGTATGTACTTATTGGTGCAGTATGTACTTATTGTTGTTGTATGTACTTATTGTTGTAGTATGTACTTATTGTTGTTGTATGTACTTATTGTTGTAGTATGTACTTATTGTTGTAGTATGTACTTATTGTTGTAGTATGTACTTATTGTTGTAGTATGTACTTATTGTTGTAGTATGTACTTATTGTTGTAGTATGTACTTATTGTAGTATGTACTTATTGTAGTATGTACTTATTGTTGTAGTATGTACTTATTGTAGTATGTACTTATTGTTGTAGTATGTACTTATTGTTGTAGTATGTACTTATTGTAGTATGTACATATTGTTTTAGTATGTACTTATTGTTGTAGTATGTACTTATTGTTGCAGTATGTACTTATTGTTGTTGTATGTACTTATTGTTGTAGTATGTACTTATTGTTGTAGTATGTACTTATTGTTGTAGTATGTACTTATTGTTGTAGTATGTACTTATTGTTGTAGTATGGACATATTGTTGTAGTATGTACTTATTGCTGTAGTATGTACTTATTGTTGTAGTATGTACTTATTGTTGTAGTATGTACTTATTGCTGTAGTATGTACTTATTGTTGCAGTATGTACTTATTGTTGTTGTATGTACTTATTGTTGTAGTATGTACTTATTGTTGTAGTATGTACTTATTGTTGTAGTATGTACTTATTGTTGTAGTATGTACTTATTGTTGTAGTATGTACATATTGTTGTAGTATGTACTTATTGTTGTAGTATGTACTTATTGTTTTAGTATGTACTTATTGTTGCTGTATGTACTTATTGTTGTAGTATGTACTTATTGTTGTAGTATGTACTTATTGTTGTAGTATGTACATATTGTTGTAGTATGTACTTATTGTTGTAGTATGTACTTATTGTTGTAGTATGTACTTATTGTTGCAGTATGTACTTATTGTTGTAGTATGTACTTATTGTTGTAGTATGTACTTATTGTACTTATTGTTGTAGTATGTACTTATTGGTGTAGTATGTACTTATTGTTGTAGTATGTACTTATTGTTGTTGTATGTACTTATTGTTGTAGTATGTACTTATTGTTGCAGTATGTACTTATTGTTGCAGTATGTACTTATTGTTGTAGTATGTACTTATTGTTGCAGTATGTACTTATTGTTGTAGTATGTACTTATTGTACTTATTGTTGTAGTATATACTTATTGTTGCAGTATGTACTTATTGTTGTAGTATGTACTTATTGTTGTAGTATGTACTTATTGTTGTAGTATGTACTTATTGTTGCAGTATGTACTTATTGTTGTAGTATGTACTTATTGTTGTAGTATGTACTTATTGTACTTATTGTTGTAGTATGTACTTATTGTTGCAGTATGTACTTATTGTTGCAGTATGTACTTATTGTTGTAGTATGTACTTATTGTTGTAGTATGTACTTATTGTTGCAGTATGTACTTATTGTTGTAGTATGTACTTATTGTTGCAGTATGTACTTATTGTTGTAGTATGTACTTATTGTTGTAGTATGTACTTATTGTTGTTGTATGTACTTATTGTTGCAGTATGTACTTATTGTTGCAGTATGTAATTATTGTTGTAGTATGTACTTATTGTTGTAGTATGTACTTATTGTTGTAGTATGTACTTATTGTTGTATGTACTTATTGTTGCAGTATGTACTTATTGTTGTAGTATGTACTTGATAGTAGACCATCGTCAATAATAGTCCAACGCATGCTTACCGCTTCACATAGCAAGCCAAGTTCTGGAACCGCCAGATTGATAGGTTCAGGTCTTGAATAATACAGTTCACTCTACGATGAAGAATGTATCTAAGTTCGGATGTAGTGGGGTAACAGGAATGCGGCGGCATCGTACATGCCACCCACGTGTAAGCGTATTAATTGTCACCAGTATTCCTATAAGCAGGGCGTGCGCTGTACATCATAATGGTAGGAAATATGTACAATTATTTGAAACGGGTCTATTATCATTGGTAGCGGATCAGTGGTATAAACGGGTCTATTATCATTGGTAGCGGATCAGTGGTATAAACGGGTCTATATCATTGGTAGCGGATCAGTGGTATAAACGGGTCTATTATCATTGGTAGCGGATCAGTGGTATAAACGGGTCTATTATCATTGGTAGCGGATCAGTGGTATAAACGGGTCTATTATCATTGGTAGCGGATCAGTGGTATAAACGGGTCTATTATCATTGGTAGTGGACCAGTGGTATAAACGGGTATATTATCATGGGTAGCGGATCAGTGGTATAAACGGGTATATTATCATTGGTAGCGGACCAGTGGTATAAACGGAATAATTATCATTGGTAGCGGATCAGTGGTATAAACGGGTATATTATCATTGGTAGCGGATCAGTGGTATAAACGGGTATATTATCATTGGTAGCGGATCAGTGGTATATTATCATTGGTAGCGGATCAGTGGTATAAACGGGTATATTATCATTGGTAGCGGATCAGTGGTATAAACGGGTCTATTATCATTGGTAGCGGATCAGTGGTATAAACGGGTATATTATCATTGGTAGCGGATCAGTGGTATAAATGGGTATATTATCATTGGTAGCGGACCAGTGGTATAAACGGGTATATTATCAATGGTAGCGGATCAGTGGTATAAACGGGTATATTATCATTGGTAGCGGATCAGTGGTATAAACGGGTATATTATCATTGGTAGCGGATCAGTGGTATAAACGGGTATATTATCATTGGTAGCGGACCAGTGGTATAAACGGGTCTATTATCATTGGTTGCGGATCAGTTGTATAAACGGGTCTATTATCATTGGTTGCGGATCAGTGTTATAAACGGGTCTATTATCATTGGTAGCGTGTCAGTGGTATAAACGGGTATATTATCATTGGTAGCGGATCAGTGGTATAAACGGGTATATTATCATTGGTAGCGTGTCAGTGGTATAAACGGGTCTAGTATCATTGGTAGCGGATCAGTGGTATAAACGGGTCTATTATCATTGGTAGCGGACCAGTGGTATAAACGGGTCTATTATCATTGGTAGCGTGTCAGTGGTATAAACGGGTCTAGTATCATTGGTAGCGGATCAGTGGTATAAACGGGTATATTATCATTGGTTGCGGATCAGTGGTATAAACGGGTCTATTATCATTGGTTGCGGATCAGTGGTATAAACGGGTATATTATCATCGGTAGCGGATCAGTGGTATAAACGGGTCTATTATCATTGGTTGCGGATCAGTGGTATAAACGGGTCTATTATCATTGGTTGCGGATCAGTGGTATAAACGGGTCTATTATCATTGGTAGCGGATCAGTGGTATAAACGGGTATATTATCATTGGTAGCGGATCAGTGGTATAAACGGGTATATTATCATTGGTAGCGGATCAGTGGTATAAACGGGTCTATTATCATTGGTAGCGGATCAGTGGTATAAACGGGTATATTATCATTGGTAGCGGATCAGTGGTATAAACGGGTATATTATCATTGGTAGCGGATCAGTGGTATAAACGGGTCTATTATCATTGGTAGCGGATCAGTGGTATAAACGGGTATATTATCATTGGTAGCGGACCAGTGGTATAAACGGGTATATTATCATTGGTAGCGTGTCAGTGGTATAAACGGGTCTAGTATCATTGGTAGCGGATCAGTGATATAAACGGGTATATTATCATCGGTAGCGGATCAGTGGTATAAACGGGTATATTATCATTGGTAGCGGATCAGTGGTATAAACGGGTATATTATCATTGGTAGCGTGTCAGTGGTATAAACGGGTCTATTATCATTGGTAGCGGATCAGTGGTATAAACGGGTATATTATCATTGGTAGCGGATCAGTGGTATAAACGGGTATATTATCATTGGTAGCGTGTCAGTGGTATAAACGGGTCTATTATCATTGGTAGCGTGTCAGTGGTATAAACGGGTCTAGTATCATTGGTAGCGGATCAGTGGTATAAACGGGTCTATTATCATTGGTTGCGGACCAGTGGTATAAACGTGTCTATTATCATTGGTAGCGGATCAGTGGTATAAACGGGTATATTATCATTGGTTGCGGATCAGTGGTATAAACGGGTATATTATCATTGGTAGCGGATCAGTGGTATAAACGGGTATATTATCATCGGTAGCGGATCAGTGGTATAAACGGATCTATTATCATCGGTAGCGGATCAGTGGTATAAACGGGTATATTATCATTTGGTAGCGGATCTATGGTATAAACGAGTCTATTATCATTGGTAGCAGATCAGTGGTATAAACGGGTATATTATCATTGGTAGCGGATCAGTGGTATAAACGGGTATATTATCATCGGTAGCGGATCAGTGGTTATGTTATGTTATGTTATGATTCGGGTTTTACGCCTGCATCAGCACCATTTTGGGCTATATCGCCGGCGGGCAGTTTACCTAACAACACCTTTCCTGGGCAGGCTCCAGCGGTTAACCAGTACTTGGGTGCACCAACCTCCGTAAGAAACTGCCAACTTTTTCATATAAATGAGACATGGCCTGAGCGGGGCTCGAACCCGTGACCATCAGTGATGATAGGTTACAGTGGTATAAACGGGTATATTATCATTGGTAGCGGATCAGTGGTATAAACGGGTCTATTATCATTGGTAGCGGATCAGTGGTATAAACGGGTATATTATCATTGGTAGCGGATCTGTGGTATAAACGGGTATATTATCATTTGGTAGCGGATCTGTGGTATAAACGGGTATATTATCATTGGTAGCGGATCTGTGGTATAAACAGGTATATTATCATTTGGTAGCGGATCTGTGGTATAAACGAGTATATTATCATTGGTAGCGTGTCAGTGGTATAAACGGGTATATTATCATTAGTAGCGGATCAGTGGTATAAACGGGTCTGTTATCATTGGTAGCGGATCAGTGGTATAAACGGGTATATTATCATTGGTAGCGGATCAGTGGTATAAACGGATCTATTATCATCGGTAGCGGACCAGTGGTATAAACGGGTCTATTATCATTGGTAGCGGATCAGTGGTATAAACGGGTCTATTATCATTGGTTGTGGATCAGTGGTATAAACGGGTCTATTATCATTGGTAGCGGATCAGTGGTATAAACGGGTATATTATCATTGGTAGCGGATCAGTGGTATATACGGATCTATTATCATCGGTAGCGGACCAGTGGTATAAACGGATCTATTATCATCGGTAGCGGATCAGTGGTATAAACGGATCTATTATCATCGGTAGCGGACCAGTGGTATAAACGGGTCTATTATCATTGGTAGCGGATCAGTGGTATAAACGGATCTATTATCATCGGTAGCGGATCAGTGGTATAAACGGATCTATTATCATCGGTAGCGGACCAGTGGTATAAACGGGTCTATTATCATTGGTAGCGGATCAGTGGTATAAACGGATCTATTATCATCGGTAGCGGATCAGTGGTATAAACGGGTATATTATCATTGGTAGCGGATCAGTGGTATATACGGATCTATTATCATCGGTAGCGGACCAGTGGTATAAACGGGTCTATTATCATTGGTAGCGGATCAGTGGTATAAACGGATCTATTATCATCGGTAGCGGATCAGTGGTATAAACGGATCTATTATCATCGGTAGCGGACCAGTGGTATAAACGGGTCTATTATCATTGGTAGCGGATCAGTGGTATAAACGGATCTATTATCATCGGTAGCGGATCAGTGGTATAAACGGGTATATTATCATTGGTAGCGGATCAGTGGTATAAACGGGTATATTATCATCGGTAGCGGATCAGTGGTATAAACGGGTATATTATCATTGGTAGCGGATCAGTGGTATAAACGGGTATATTATCATCGGTAGCGGATCTGTGGTATAAACGGGTCTATTATCATTGGTAGCGGATCAGTGGTATAAACGGGTCTATTATCATTGGTAGCGGATCAGTGGTATAAACGGGTCTATTATCATTGGTAGCGGATCTGTGGTATAAACGGGTCTATTATCATTGGTAGCGGATCTGTGGTATAAACGGGTCTATTATCATTGGTAGCGGATCAGTGGTATAAACGGGTCTATTATCATTGGTAGCGGATCTGTGGTATAAACGGGTCTATTAGCATTGGTAGCGGATCAGTGGTATAAACGGGAATATTATCATTGGTAGCGGATCAGTGGTATAAACGGGTCTATTATCATCGGTAGTGGATCAGTGGTATAAACGGGTCTATTATCATTGGTAGCGGATCAGTGGTATAAACGGGTCTATTATCATTGGTTGCGGATCAGTGGTATAAACGGGTCTATTATCATTGGTAGCGGATCAGTGGTATAAACGGGTATATTATCATTGGTAGCGGATCAGTGGTATATACGGATCTATTATCATCGGTAGCGGACCAGTGGTATAAACGGGTCTATTATCATTGGTAGCGGATCAGTGGTATAAACGGATCTATTATCATCGGTAGCGGATCAGTGATATAAACGGATCTATTATCATCGGTAGCGGACCAGTGGTATAAACGGGTCTATTATCATTGGTAGCGGATCAGTGGTATAAACGGATCTATTATCATCGGTAGCGGATCAGTGGTATAAACGGATCTATTATCATCGGTAGCGGACCAGTGGTATAAACGGGTCTATTATCATTGGTAGCGGATCAGTGGTATAAACGGATCTATTATCATCGGTAGCGGATCAGTGGTATAAACGGGTATATTATCATTGGTAGCGGATCAGTGGTATAAACGGGTATATTATCATCGGTAGCGGATCAGTGGTATAAACGGGTATATTATCATTGGTAGCGGATCAGTGGTATAAACGGGTATATTATCATCGGTAGCGGATCTGTGGTATAAACGGGTCTATTATCATTGGTAGCGGATCAGTGGTATAAACGGGTCTATTATCATTGGTAGCGGATCAGTGGTATAAACGGGTCTATTATCATTGGTAGCGGATCTGTGGTATAAACGGGTCTATTATCATTGGTAGCGGATCTGTGGTATAAACGGGTCTATTATCATTGGTAGCGGATCAGTGGTATAAACGGGTCTATTATCATTGGTAGCGGATCTGTGGTATAAACGGGTCTATTATCATTGGTAGCGGATCAGTGGTATAAACGGGTATATTATCATTGGTAGCGGATCAGTGGTATAAACGGGTCTATTATCATCGGTAGTGGATCAGTGGTATAAACGGGTATATTATCATTGGTAGCGGATCAGTGGTATAAACGGGTATATTATCATTGGTTGCGGATCAGTGGTATAAACGGGTATATTATCATTGGTAGCGGATCAGTGGTATAAACGGGTATATTATCATCGGTAGCGGATCAGTGGTATAAACGGATCTATTATCATCGGTAGCGGATCAGTGGTATAAACGGGTATATTATCATTTGGTAGCGGATCTGTGGTATAAACGAGTCTATTATCATTGGTAGCGGATCAGTGGTATAAACGGGTATATTATCATTGGTAGCGGATCAGTGGTATAAACGGGTATATTATCATCGGTAGCGGATCAGTGGTATAAACGGGTATATTATCATTGGTAGCGGATCAGTGGTATAAACGGGTCTATTATCATTGGTAGCGGATCAGTGGTATAAACGGGTATATTATCATTGGTCGCGGATCTGTGGTATAAACGGGTATATTATCATTTGGTAGCGGATCTGTGGTATAAACGGGTATATTATCATTGGTAGCGGATCTGTGGTATAAACAGGTATATTATCATTTGGTAGCGGATCTGTGGTATAAACGAGTCTATTATCATTGGTAGCGTGTCAGTGGTATAAACGGGTATATTATCATTAGTAGCGGATCAGTGGTATAAACGGGTCTGTTATCATTGGTAGCGGATCAGTGGTATAAACGGGTATATTATCATTGGTAGCGGATCAGTGGTATAAACGGATCTATTATCATCGGTAGCGGACCAGTGGTATAAACGGGTCTATTATCATTGGTAGCGGATCAGTGGTATAAACGGGTCTATTATCATTGGTTGCGGATCAGTGGTATAAACGGGTATATTATCATTGGTAGCGGATCAGTGGTATAAACGGGTATATTATCATTGGTAGCGGATCAGTGGTATATACGGATCTATTATCATCGGTAGCGGACCAGTGGTATAAACGGGTCAATTATCATTGGTAGCGGATCAGTGGTATAAACGGATCTATTATCATCGGTAGCGGATCAGTGGTATAAACGGATCTATTATCATCGGTAGCGGACCAGTGGTATAAACGGGTCTATTATCATTGGTAGCGGATCAGTGGTATAAACGGATCTATTATCATCGGTAGCGGATCAGTGGTATAAACGGATCTATTATCATCGGTAGCGGACCAGTGGTATAAACGGGTCTATTATCATTGGTAGCGGATCAGTGGTATAAACGGATCTATTATCATCGGTAGCGGATCAGTGGTATAAACGGATCTATTATCATCGGTAGCGGACCAGTGGTATAAACGGGTCTATTATCATTGGTAGCGGATCAGTGGTATAAACGGATCTATTATCATCGGTAGCGGATCAGTGGTATAAACGGGTATATTATCATTGGTAGCGGATCAGTGGTATATACGGATCTATTATCATCGGTAGCGGACCAGTGGTATAAACGGGTCTATTATCATTGGTAGCGGATCAGTGGTATAAACGGATCTATTATCATCGGTAGCGGATCAGTGGTATAAACGGATCTATTATCATCGGTAGCGGACCAGTGGTATAAACGGGTCTATTATCATTGGTAGCGGATCAGTGGTATAAACGGATCTATTATCATCGGTAGCGGATCAGTGGTATAAACGGGTATATTATCATTGGTAGCGGATCAGTGGTATAAACGGGTATATTATCATCGGTAGCGGATCAGTGGTATAAACGGGTATATTATCATTGGTAGCGGATCAGTGGTATAAACGGGTATATTATCATCGGTAGCGGATCTGTGGTATAAACGGGTCTATTATCATTGGTAGCGGATCAGTGGTATAAACGGGTCTATTATCATTGGTAGCGGATCAGTGGTATAAACGGGTCTATTATCATTGGTAGCGGATCTGTGGTATAAACGGGTCTATTATCATTGGTAGCGGATCTGTGGTATAAACGGGTCTATTATCATTGGTAGCGGATCAGTGGTATAAACGGGTCTATTATCATTGGTAGCGGATCAGTGGTATAAACGGGTCTATTATCATTGGTAGCGGATCAGTGGTATAAACGGGTATATTATCATTGGTAGCGGATCAGTGGTATAAACGGGTCTATTATCATCGGTAGTGGATCAGTGGTATAAACGGGTCTATTATCATTGGTAGCGGATCAGTGGTATAAACGGGTCTATTATCATTGGTTGCGGATCAGTGGTATAAACGGGTCTATTATCATTGGTAGCGGATCAGTGGTATAAACGGGTATATTATCATTGGTAGCGGATCAGTGGTATATACGGATCTATTATCATCGGTAGCGGACCAGTGGTATAAACGGGTATATTATCATTGGTAGCGGATCAGTGGTATAAACGGATCTATTATCATCGGTAGCGGATCAGTGATTTAAACGGATCTATTATCATCGGTAGCGGACCAGTGGTATAAACGGGTCTATTATCATTGGTAGCGGATCAGTGGTATAAACGGATCTATTATCATCGGTAGCGGATCAGTGGTATAAACGGATCTATTATCATCGGTAGCGGACCAGTGGTATAAACGGGTCTATTATCATTGGTAGCGGATCAGTGGTATAAACGGATCTATTATCATCGGTAGCGGATCAGTGGTATAAACGGGTATATTATCATTGGTAGCGGATCAGTGGTATAAACGGGTATATTATCATCGGTAGCGGATCAGTGGTATAAACGGGTATATTATCATTGGTAGCGGATCAGTGGTATAAACGGGTATATTATCATCGGTAGCGGATCTGTGGTATAAACTGGTCTATTATCATTGGTAGCGGATCAGTGGTATAAACGGGTCTATTATCATTGGTAGCGGATCAGTGGTATAAACGGGTCTATTATCATTGGTAGCGGATCTGTGGTATAAACGGGTCTATTATCATTGGTAGCGGATCTGTGGTATAAACGGGTCTATTATCATTGGTAGCGGATCAGTGGTATAAACGGGTCTATTATCATTGGTAGCGGATCTGTGGTATAAACGGGTCTATTATCATTGGTAGCGGATCAGTGGTATAAACGGGTATATTATCATTGGTAGCGGATCAGTGGTATAAACGGGTCTATTATCATCGGTAGTGGATCAGTGGTATAAATGGGTATATTATCATTGGTAGCGGATCAGTGGTATAAACGGGTATATTATCATTGGTTGCGAATCAGTGGTATAAACGGGTATATTATCATTGGTAGCGGATCAGTGGTATAAACGGGTATATTATCATCGGTAGCGGATCAGTGGTATAAACGGATCTATTATCATCGGTAGCGGATCAGTGGTATAAACGGGTATATTATCATTTGGTAGCGGATCTGTGGTATAAACGAGTCTATTATCATTGGTAGCGGATCAGTGGTATAAACGGGTATATTATCATTGGTAGCGGATCAGTGGTATAAACGGGTATATTATCATCGGTAGCGGATCAGTGGTATAAACGGGTATATTATCATTGGTAGCGGATCAGTGGTATAAACGGGTCTATTATCATTGGTAGCGGATCAGTGGTATAAACGGGTATATTATCATTGGTCGCGGATCTGTGGTATAAACGGGTATATTATCATTTGGTAGCGGATCTGTGGTATAAACGGGTATATTATCATTGGTAGCAGATCTGTGGTATAAACAGGTATATTATCATTTGGTAGCGGATCTGTGGTATAAACGAGTCTATTATCATTGGTAGCGTGTCAGTGGTATAAACGGGTATATTATCATTAGTAGCGGATCAGTGGTATAAACGGGTCTGTTATCATTGGTAGCGGATCAGTGGTATAAACGGGTATATTATCATTGGTAGCGGATCAGTGGTATAAACGGATCTATTATCATCGGTAGCGGACCAGTGGTATAAACGGGTCTATTATCATTGGTAGCGGATCAGTGGTATAAACGGGTCTATTATCATTGGTTGCGGATCAGTGGTATAAACGGGTATATTATCATTGGTAGCGGATCAGTGGTATAAACGGGTATATTATCATTGGTAGCGGATCAGTGGTATATACGGATCTATTATCATCGGTAGCGGACCAGTGGTATAAACGGGTCAATTATCATTGGTAGCGGATCAGTGGTATAAACGGATCTATTATCATAGGTAGCGGATCAGTGGTATAAACGGATCTATTATCATCGGTAGCGGACCAGTGGTATAAACGGGTCTATTATCATTGGTAGCGGATCAGTGGTATAAACGGATCTATTATCATCGGTAGCGGATCAGTGGTATAAACGGATCTATTATCATCGGTAGCGGACCAGTGGTATAAACGGGTCTATTATCATTGGTAGCGGATCAGTGGTATAAACGGATCTATTATCATCGGTAGCGGATCAGTGGTATAAACGGGTATATTATCATTGGTAGTGGATCAGTGGTATATACGGATCTATTATCATCGGTAGCGGACCAGTGGTATAAACGGGTCTATTATCATTGGTAGCGGATCAGTGGTATAAACGGATCTATTATCATCGGTAGCGGATCAGTGGTATAAACGGATCTATTATCATCGGTAGCGGACCAGTGGTATAAACGGGTCTATTATCATTGGTAGCGGATCAGTGGTATAAACGGATCTATTATCATCGGTAGCGGATCAGTGGTATAAACGGATCTATTATCATCGGTAGCGGACCAGTGGTATAAACGGGTCTATTATCATTGGTAGCGGATCAGTGGTATAAACGGATCTATTATCATCGGTAGCGGATCAGTGGTATAAACGGGTATATTATCATTGGTAGCGGATCAGTGGTATAAACGGGTCTATTATCATCGGTAGCGGATCAGTGGTATAAATGGGAGTATTATCATTGGTAGCGGATCTGTGGTATAAACAGGTATATTATCATTTGGTAGCGGATCTGTGGTATAAACGAGTCTATTATCATTGGTAGCGTGTCAGTGGTATAAACGGGTATATTATCATTAGTAGCGGATCAGTGGTATAAACGGGTCTGTTATCATTGGTAGCGGATCAGTGGTATAAACGGGTATATTATCATTAGTAGCGGATCAGTGGTATAAACGGGTCTGTTATCATTGGTAGCGGATCAGTGGTATAAACGGATATATTATCATTGGTAGCGGATCAGTGGTATAAACGGATCTATTATCATCGGTAGCGGACCAGTGGTATAAACGGGTCTATTATCATTGGTAGCGGATCAGTGGTATAAACGGGTCTATTATCATTGGTTGCGGATCAGTGGTATAAACGGGTCTATTATCATTGGTAGCGGATCAGTGGTATAAACGGGTATATTATCATTGGTAGCGGATCAGTGGTATATACGGATCTATTATCATCGGTACCGGACCAGTGGTATAAACGGGTCAATTATCATTGGTAGCGGATCAGTGGTATAAACGGATCTATTATCATCGGTAGCGGATCAGTGGTATAAACGGATTTATTATCATCGGTAGCGGACCAGTGGTATAAACGGGTCTATTATCATTGGTAGCGGATCAGTGGTATAAACGGATCTATTATCATCGGTAGCGGATCAGTGGTATAAACGGATCTATTATCATCGGTAGCGGACCAGTGGTATAAACGGGTCTATTATCATTGGTAGCGGATCAGTGGTATAAACGGATCTATTATCATCGGTAGCGGATCAGTGGTATAAACGGGTATATTATCATTGGTAGCAGATCAGTGGTATATACGGATCTATTATCATCGGTAGCGGACCAGTGGTATAAACGGGTCTATTATCATTGGTAGCGGATCAGTGGTATAAACGGATCTATTATCATCGGTAGCGGATCAGTGGTATAAACGGATATATTATCATCGGTAGCGGACCAGTGGTATAAACGGGTCTATTATCATTGGTAGCGGATCAGTGGTATAAACGGATCTATTATCATCGGTAGCGGATCAGTGGTATAAACGGATCTATTATCATCGGTAGCGGACCAGTGGTATATACGGGTCTATTATCATTGGTAGCGGATCAGTGGTATACACGGATCTATTATCATCGGTAGCGGATCAGTGGTATAAACGGGTATATTATCATTGGTAGCGGATCAGTGGTATAAACGGGTATATTATCATCGGTAGCGGATCAGTGGTATAAACGGGTATATTATCATTGGTTGCGGATCAGTGGTATAAACGGGTCTATTATCATTGGTAGCGGATCAGTGGTATAAACGGGTATATTATCATTGGTAGCGGATCAGTGGTATATACGGATCTATTATCATCGGTACCGGACCAGTGGTATAAACGGGTCAATTATCATTGGTAGCGGATCAGTGGTATAAACGGATCTATTATCATCGGTAGCGGATCAGTGGTATAAACGGATTTATTATCATCGGTAGCGGACCAGTGGTATAAACGGGTCTATTATCATTGGTAGCGGATCAGTGGTATAAACGGATCTATTATCATCGGTAGCGGATCAGTGGTATAAACGGATCTATTATCATCGGTAGCGGACCAGTGGTATAAACGGGTCTATTATCATTGGTAGCGGATCAGTGGTATAAACGGATCTATTATCATCGGTAGCGGATCAGTGGTATAAACGGGTATATTATCATTGGTAGCAGATCAGTGGTATATACGGATCTATTATCATCGGTAGCGGACCAGTGGTATAAACGGGTCTATTATCATTGGTAGCGGATCAGTGGTATAAACGGATCTATTATCATCGGTAGCGGATCAGTGGTATAAACGGATCTATTATCATCGGTAGCGGACCAGTGGTATAAACGGGTCTATTATCATTGGTAGCGGATCAGTGGTATAAACGGATCTATTATCATCGGTAGCGGATCAGTGGTATAAACGGATCTATTATCATCGGTAGCGGACCAGTGGTATATACGGGTCTATTATCATTGGTAGCGGATCAGTGGTATACACGGATCTATTATCATCGGTAGCGGATCAGTGGTATAAACGGGTATATTATCATTGGTAGCGGATCAGTGGTATAAACGGGTATATTATCATCGGTAGCGGATCAGTGGTATAAACGGGTATATTATCATTGGTAGCGGATCTGTGGTATAAACAGGTATATTATCATTTGGTAGCGGATCTGTGGTATAAACGAGTCTATTATCATTGGTAGCGTGTCAGTGGTATAAACGGGTATATTATCATTGGTAGCGGATCAGTGGTATAAACGGGTATATTATCATTGGTAGCGGATCAGTGGTATAAACGGATCTATTATCATCGGTAGCGGACCAGTGGTATAAACGGGTCTATTATCATTGGTAGCGGATCAGTGGTATAAACGGGTCTATTATCATTGGTTGCGGATCAGTGGTATAAACGGGTCTATTATCATTGGTAGCGGATCAGTGGTATAAACGGGTATATTATCATTGGTAGCGGATCAGTGGTATATACGGATCTATTATCATCGGTAGCGGACCAGTGGTATAAACGGGTCTATTATCATTGGTAGCGGATCAGTGGTATAAACGGATCTATTATCATCGGTAGCGGATCAGTGGTATAAACGGATCTATTATCATCGGTAGCGGACCAGTGGTATAAACGGGTATATTATCATTGGTAGCGGATCAGTGGTATAAACGGATCTATTATCATCGGTAGCGGATCAGTGGTATAAACGGATCTATTATCATCGGTAGCGGACCAGTGGTATAAACTGGTCTATTATCATTGGTAGCGGATCAGTGGTATAAACGGATCTATTATCATCGGTAGCGGATCAGTGGTATAAACGGGTATATTATCATTGGTAGCGGATCAGTGGTATAAACGGGTATATTATCATCGGTAGCGTATCAGTGGTATAAACGGGTATATTATCATTGGTAGCGGATCAGTGGTATAAACGGGTATATTATCATCGGTAGCGGATCTGTGGTATAAACGGGTCTATTATCATTGGTAGCGGATCAGTGGTATAAACAGGTCTATTATCATTGGTAGCGGATCAGTGGTATAAACGGGTCTATTATCATTGGTAGCGGATCTGTGGTATAAACGGGTCTATTATCATTGGTAGCGGATCTGTGGTATAAACGGGTCTATTATCATTGGTAGCGGATCAGTGGTATAAACGGGTATATTATCATTGGTAGCGGATCTGTGGTATAAACGGGTCTATTAATCATTAGTAGCGGATCAGTAGTATAAACGGGTATATTATCATTGGTAGCGGATCAGTGGTATAAACGGGTCTATTATCATCGGTAGTGGATCAGTGGTATAAACGGGTATATTATCATTGGTAGCGGATCAGTGGTATAAACGGGTATATTATCATTGGTAGCGGATCAGTGGTATAAACGGGTATATTATCATTGGTAGCGTGTCAGTGTTATAAACGGGTCTATTATCATTGGTAGCGGATCAGTGGTATAAACGGGTCTATTATCATTGGTAGCGGATCAGTGGTATAAACGGGTCTATTATCATTGGTAGCGTGTCAGTGGTATAAACGGGTCTATTATCATTGGTAGCGTGTCAGTGGTATAAACGGGTATATTATCATTGGTTGTGGATCAGTGGTATAAACGGGTCTATTATCATTGGTAGCGGATCAGTGGTATAAACGGAATAATTATCATTGGTAGCGGATCAGTGCTATAAACGGGTCTATTATCATTGGTAGCGGATCAGTGGTATAAACGGGTATATTATCATTGGTAGCGGATCAGTGGTATAAACGGGTCTATTATCATTGGTAGCGGACCAGTGGTATAAACGGAATAATTATCATTGGTAGCGGATCAGTGGTATAAACGGGTCTATTATCATTGGTAGCGGATCAGTGGTATAAACGGGTCTATTATCATTGGTAGCGGATCAGTGGTATAAACGGGTATATTATCATTGGTAGCGGATCAGTGGTATAAACGGGTCTATTATCATTGGTAGCGGACCAGTGGTATAAACGGGTCTATTATCATTGGTAGCGGATCAGTGGTATAAACGGATCTATTATCATCGGTAGCGGATCAGTGGTATAAACGGATCTATTATCATCGGTAGCGGACCAGTGGTATAAACGGGTCTATTGTCATTGGTAGCGGATCAGTGGTATAAACGGATCTATTATCATCGGTAGCGGATCAGTGGTATAAACGGGTATATTATCATTGGTAGCGGATCAGTGGTATAAATGGGTATATTATCATTGGTAGCGGATCAGTGATATAAACGGGTATATTATCATTGGTAGCGGATCAGTGGTATAAACGGGTATATTATCATCGGTAGCGGATCAGTGGTATAAACGGGTATATTATCATTGGTAGCGGATCAGTGGTATAAACGGGTATATTATCATCGGTAGCGGATCAGTGGTATAAACCGGTATATTATCATTGGTAGCGGATCAGTGGTATAAACGGGTATATTATCATCGGTAGCGGATCTGTGGTATAAACGGGTCTATTATCATTGGTAGCGGATCAGTGGTATAAACGGGTCTCTTATCATTGGTAGCGGATCTGTGGTATAAACGGGTCTATTATCATTGGTAGCGGATCTGTGGTATAAACGGGTCTATTATCATTGGTAGCGGATCAGTGGTATAAACGGGTCTATTATCATTGGTAGCGGATCTGTGGTATAAACGGGTCTATTATCATTGGTAGCGGATCAGTGGTATAAACGGGTATATTATCATTGGTAGCGGATCAGTGGTATAAACGGGTCTATTATCATCGGTAGTGGATCAGTGGTATAAACGGGTATATTATCATTGGTAGCGGATCAGTGGTATAAACGGGTATATTATCATTGGTAGCGGATCAGTGGTATAAACGGGTATATTATCATTGGTAGCGTGTCAGTGTTATAAACGGGTCTATTATCATTGGTAGCGGATCAGTGGTATAAACGGGTCTATTATCATTGGCAGCGGATCAGTGGTATAAACGGGTCTATTATCATTGGTAGCGTGTCAGTGGTATAAACGGGTATATTATCATTGGTAGCGTGTCAGTGGTATAAACGGGTATATTATCATTGGTTGTGGATCAGTGGTATAAACGGGTCTATTATCATTGGTAGCGGATCAGTGGTATAAACGGGTATATTATCATTGGTAGCGGATCAGTGGTATAAATGGAATAATTATCATTGGTAGCGGATAAGTGCTATATACGGGTCTATTATCATTGGTAGCGGATCAGTGGTATAAACGGGTATATTATCATTGGTAGCGGATCAGTGGTATAAACGGGTCTATTATCATTGGTAGCGGACCAGTGGTATAAACGGAATAATTATCATTGGTAGCGGATCAGTGGTATAAACGGGTCTATTATCATTGGTAGCGGATCAGTGGTATAAACGGGTCTATTATCATTGGTAGCGGATCAGTGGTATAAACGGGTATATTATTATTGGTAGCGGATCAGTGGTATAAACGGGTCTATTATCATTGGTAGCGGATCAGTGGTATAAACGGGTCTATTATCATTGGTAGCGGATCAGTGGTATAAACGGAATAAGTGTCATTGGTAGCGGATCCGTGGTATAAACGGGTCTATTATCATTGGTAGCGGATCAGTGGTATAAACGGGTATATTATCATTGGTAGCTGACCAGTGGTATAAACGGGTATATTATCATTGGTAGCGGACCAGTGGTATAAACGGGTCTATTATCATTGGTAGCGGATCAGTGGTATAAACGGGTATATTATCATTGGTAGCGGACCAGTGGTATAAACGGGTATATTATCATTGGTAGCGGATCAGTGGTATAAACGGGTCTATTATCATTGGTAGCGGATCAGTGGTATAAACGGGTATATTATCATTGGTTGTGGATCAGTGGTATAAACGGGTCTATTATCATTGGTAGCGGATCTGTGGTATAAACGGGTCTATTATCATTGGTAGCGGATCAGTGGTATAAACGGGTATATTATCATTGGTAGCGGATCAGTGGTATAAACGGAATCATTATCATTGGTTGTGGATCAGTGGTATAAACGGGTCTATTATCATTGGTAGCGGATCAGTGGTATAAACGGGTATATTATCATTGGTAGCGGATCAGTGGTATAAACGGGTATATTATCATTGGTAGCGGATCAGTGGTATAAACGGAATCATTATCATTGGTTGTGGATCAGTGGTATAAACGGGTCTATTATCATTGGTAGCGGATCAGTGGTATAAACGGGTATATTATCATTGGTAGCGGATCAGTGGTATAAACGGGTATATTATCATTGGTAGCGGATCAGTGGTATAAACGCTGGACTTGCAATCTATATCCAGATATACCATACTAAAATGACTCATATCACAATCTTTCAGATGATACTTTAAACCGAGGTCTCGTGTCGGTGTTGTACACCGTGCACATAAAAGAGCCATAGGAGACTTGAGAATGGGTCTCTGTCTGTATCATTGCAATATCCTCCAACATTTAAAATGACTAATCTCTTCAGGAGGCGTTGCTCATATGGGCAACAGGTAGCGACGATAAATAAACGTAAAACACACACACACACACAGGATTAGTGCCAGGTACAGTCTCCTCGTTGCACGCTGATAAAGAGTAATATTATATATCGTTGATAATTCAGCAATTTCATTAGCTGAAACCCGATCACGTGGAGGTGACTTATTCGATCTGATTTCCACAAGTTCATGCCATTCCAAGTATTAAGTTCAATAGTTTTAATAGAACTAAATAGAATTGTTTTGGTGATGTAGATTTTTATTGCGATTGCGCATGCGTGCGCGTTTATGCAAACAACAATCGATTCGGAAATGTAACGTCGGAGGAAGCACTATATTTACTTGTGGAGCAAAGACACGATCAAGCAACGAAACCTGCTAAAACATTGTTAATCGTAATGCCATATTTTCGAGAGAAAAAACGTAAATAAAGTGTGTGTTGTATTAATGCAAGACATTGATTTATTCAATATAGGCTAATAAAACAAGTATTCATTTCTATTCGGGTCAATAGCTCAAACTATTCTTCCAAGTGAGGGACGATTGACTCGAAACAAATGGATGTTGACACCGTTTTCTGTTTCAGCTCAATAATACCTCCCTTGGAATACTAGTTTGAACGGTTGACCTGAAGATATAGCGGATATGTGTGTTCATTCGTGTAAGACAGGATTTTATTTCATCGAGTGATCACCGAAATTTTAAATACAGTTCGCTTATCAAGAGATGAAATAAAATCCTATTTTACGCTAATAAACACAAATCGTCTTTATCTTTTATGATTTCCAATGACGTTGGCTAATATAAAATGTGTTTACAAATTCTATTCATTTGAATTGCACATCTGGAGCTTCATTTCACTACGTTACACAACCACACAACCACTTATGTTAGTGTGAACGTCCGCAATAAGAAATAGTTCCTGTATACTTTTCAAGTTAATTTCTGTTTGCTATCAAAGTTAAAAACTACAAGTTCATTAGAATATATCACTTAATAATTAACTGTTCATGATAGTCAGAACATAGCTATTTAAACTAGAAAATTACATCTAACCGCGCAGGAATAAGAAACGATACAGGTGGAAGAAAACATGCCGTTTCGAAGCGGTGTAAGATGTAGTTTTCCTTCACTAAGAAAGTCTATCATTCATTGGAAAGCATAAATGAAAAGGGAACAATTGTATACTATTCTCAGGGACCACGATGAGGGTAATGTATTCTCAGTATTTCTTATTGCGGACGTTCACACTAACATATGTGGTTGTGTGGTTGTGTAACGTAGTGAAATGAAGCTCCAGATGTGCAATTCAAATGAATAGAATTTGTAAACAAATTTTATATTAGCCAACGTCATTGGACACCATAAAAGATAAAGATGATTTGTGTTTATTAGTGTAAAATAGGATTTTATTTCATCTCGTGATCATTCGATGAAATAAAATCCTGTCTTACACGAATGAACACACATATCCGCTATATCTTCAGGAAGTCGTGATAGCTCAGTGGTAGCACGTTCGCTTCATGTGCGAAAGGCCCGGAGTTCGAGCCCCGCTGGAGCCGTTACGAGTGTGTCCTTAGGCAAGCATTTAAATTCCACATGCCTCTTCTCTCTCCCTCGTGGTGATGGATTCCATCAGGAATGAGGTCTCGAGAGTGATTAGTATAAGTTATAAGAACTTGTTTCGCAATCGAGCTAAAATAAATTTGTATAAACTAAATTGTTTATACAAAGTTTTGTATCGGAAATCTTTGTTCTCACATCGGTATCAACTATCAACTAATGGGCTGGTGGATTCCCCCAATAGTATTAATGTTGTAGAGTGGCCAGATGTGTTATTACTAAGTTGCGTTGCGGCAGCCTTGCGGGTTGGAAACCTGACAATCGCCTCAAATAATTCATTTACTAGCATCTTCATTATTTGATTTCATCAATTTATTTCAAATATAAAACATTGGCAATTTCCTTAGTTATAAATGTTCTCGGTATAAACCGCTACATGAAAATAATAGCATAATATACTTGCAAGATGTGTATAATACGACACTGATTCCTATTACACATGTACTATATATAACAACCTAGTCTTCGTGATGTAACAGATACGATGTCTGCCTTGCAACCGAGAGGTTGTAAGTTCGAGCCAAAAGAGAACAACGGTCGATGTGTCTTTAGGCAAGCCATTTATGTGCACGTTGCCTCATCGCTTTCCCTCATGACGCACGTTGCCTCATCGCTTTCCCTCATGTATGAACCAAACAAGTATGTAGTTCTGACCTGTTATATAGGTAGACACATTATTATATTTATTTAACCGTGTATTTTAATTTATCTTCTCTAAATATTAATCAAAGTGCCTGTTGGTATATTTCTGACTATCTGTGTCATTTTGGGAACTTATAATTTCTGAAATTGACCATATCTTTGGTCTCGGTTGAGGCGCCGAAGAACAGGAAGTAGTGTTGTCATGTGACTGGTCACGTGAAGTTACCTCGTCTGTTGGCCCGGATGTGGAAGAACTAGTTTTCGTCTTGCACGAACCTAATGTGTAGTTTGTGTCCACGCTAAGACTGTTACAATCACTTGAATTATTGTCAGCTTCTGTATCCCTATGATGTTCTCGTGAAACTAGCCTTTGCTTAAATTGTTCTGCATGCATGATGTTTGTTGTGGATTCCTCCGCATCAGAAATGTCTGATAAATCGGCGGTCAAGTTCAATGCTTCGTCATCTTCACTCAAAGACAATCGGGTAACATCGTGGTGATTCTCTAATTTGTCTGAAAGAAATAGTTTATAAGCTCAATACAGATATACAGAGATTTATATTATGTATATACTAGTTATACTAGCAAAACATAATGTATTAATTAAAGGTGTGTGTGTGTGGGTATGACAGGCGTACATGAACATATTGTGTGTGTACTTAGCCTATTTATCGATACTTATATATATATATATGACATTATATGTGTATGTAATTATTTACAGCATGAATAGTTGGTTCAGTCGAAGCCTAGGTGAGGTCGAAACTAAACCGGAACTCAATATTCCAAAACCTGTACACTTTTGGAATACTTAGCATGCTAACGTTAATGGATGTAAATCGCATATGCATGAATGTTCTCGCTTGTGGCTTAATATCAACCCAGCATTAATGTAATATCAACCCAGCTTTAATGTAATAATAACCCAGCTTTAATGTAATATCAACCCAGCTTTAATGTAATATTAACCCAGCTTTAATGTAATATTAACCCAGCTTTAATGTAATATCAACCCAGCTTTAATGTAATATCAACCCAGCTTTAATGTAATATCAACCCAGCTTTAATGTAATATCAACCCAGCTTTAATGTAATATCAACCCAGCTTTAATGTAATATCAACCCAGCTTTAATGTAATATCAACCCAGCTTTAATGTAATACCAACCATTTAATGTAATATTAACCCAACTTTAATGTAATATCAACCATTTAATGTAATATTAACCCAGCTTTAATGTAATATTAACCCAGCTTTAATGTAATATCAACCCAGCTTTAATGTAATATCAACCGAGCTTTAATGTAATATCAACCCAGCTTTAATGTAATACCAACCATTTAATGTAATATTAACCGAGCTTTAATGTAATATCAACCCAGCTTTAATGTAATACCAACCATTTAATGTAATATTAACCGAGCTTTAATGTAATATCAACCCAGCTTTAATGTAATACCAACCATTTAATGTAATATTAACCGAGCTTTAATAATGTAATATCAACCATTTAATGTAATATCAACCATTTAATGTAATATCAACCATTTAATGTAATATCAACCCAGCTTTAATGTAATATTAACCCAGCTTTAATGTAATATTAACCCAGCTTTAATGTAATAACCCAGCTTTAATGTAATATTAACCAACTTTAATGTAATATCAACCATTTAATGTAATATCAACCATTTAATGCAATATCAACCCATTTAATGTAATATCAACCCCTTTAATGTAATATCAACCCAGCTTTAATGTAATATCAACCAGCTTTAATGTAATATCAACCCAGCTTTAATGTAATATCAACCCAGCTTTAATGTAATATTAACCCAACTTTAATGTAATATCAACCATTTAATGTAATATCAACCATTTAATGCAATATCAACCCAGTTTTAATGTAATATCAACCCCGCTTTAATGTAATATCAACCCCGCTTTAATGTAATATCAACCGAGCTTTAATGTAATATCAACCCAGCTTTAATGTAATATCAACCATTTAATGTAATATCAACCGAGCTTTAATGTAATAACAACCCAGCTTTAATGTAATACCAACCATTTAATGTAATATTAACCGAGCTTTAATGTAATATCAACCCAACTTTAATGTAATATCAACCATTTAATGTAATATCAACCATTTAATGTAATATCAACCCAGCTTTAATGTAATATTAACCCAGCTTTAATGTAATATTAACCCAGCTTTAATGTAATATTAACCCAGCTTTAATGTAATATCAACCGAGCTTTAATGTAAAATCAACCGAGCTTTAATGTAATATCAACTGAGCTTTAATGTAATATCAACCAACTTAATGTAAATCAACCCAGCTTAATGTAATATCAACCCAGCTTTAATGTAATATCAACCTAACTTTAATGTAATATCAACCCAGCTTTAATGTAATATCAACCCAGCTTTAATGTAATATCAACCCAGCTTTAATGTAATATCAACCCAGCTTTAATGTAACATCAACCCAGCTTTAATGTAATATTAACCCAGCTTTAATGTAATATTAACCCAGCTTTAATGTAATATTAACCCAGCTTTAATGTAATATTAACCCAACTTTAATGTAATATCAACCATTTAATGTAATATCAACCATTTAATGTAATATCAACCCAGCTTTAATGTAATATTAACCCAGCTTTAATGTAATATTAACCCAACTTTAATGTAATATCAACCATTTAATGTAATATCAACCATTTAATGTAATATCAACCGAGCTTTAATGTAATATCAACCGAGCTTTAATGTAATATCAACCCAGCTTTAATGTAATATCAACCATTTAATGTAATATCAACCATTTAATGTAATATCAACCAAGCTTTAATGTAATATCAACCCAGCTTTAATGTAATATCAACCCAGCTTTAATGTAATATCAACCCAGCTTTAATGTAATATCAACCATTTAATGTAATATCAACCGAGCTTTAATGTAATAACAACCCAGCTTTAATGTAATATCAACCCAGCTTTAATGTAATATCAACAATTTAATGTAATACCAACTATTTAATGTAATATTAACCCAACTTTAATGTAATATCAACCGAGCTTTAATTTAATATCAACCGAGCTTTAATGTAAAATCAACCGAGCTTTAATGTAATATCAACCGAGCTTTAATGTAATATCAACCGAACTTTAATGTAATATCAACCCAGCTTTAATGTAATATCAACCATTTAATGTAATATCAACCGAGCTTTAATGTAATATTAACCCAGCTTTAATGTAATATCAACCCAGCTTTAATGTAATATCAACCATTTAATGTAATATCAACCGAACTTTAATGTAATATCAACCATTTAATGTAATATCAACCATTTAATGTAATATCAACCGAGCTTTAATGTAATATCAACCCAGCTTTAATGTAATATCAACCCAGCTTTAATGTAATATCAACCCAGCTTTAATGTAATATCAACCATTTAATGTAATATCAACCGACTTTAATGTAATATCAACCATTAATGTAATATCAACCCAGCTTTAATGTAATATCAACCTAGCTTTAATGTAATATCAACCCAGCTTTAATGTAATATCAACCTAACTTTAATGTAATATCAACCTAGCTTTAATGTAATATCAACCCAGCTTTAATGTAATATCAACCTAACTTTAATGTAATATCAACCCAGCTTTAATGTAATATCAACCATTTAATGTAATATCAACCCAGCTTTAATGTAATATCAACCCAGCTTTAATGTAATATCAACCATTTAATGTAATATCAACCGAGCTTTAATGTAATATCAACCCAGCTTTAATGTAATATCAACCATTTAATGTAATATCAACCGAGCTTTAATGTAATATTAACCCAGTTTTAATGTAATATCAACCCAGCTTTAATGTAATATCAACCCAGCTTTAATGTAATATCAACCCAGCTTTAATGTAATATCAACCCAGCTTTAATGTAATATCAACCCAGCTTTAATGTAATATTAACCCAGCTTTAATGTAATATTAACCCAGCTTTAATGTAATATCAACCATTTAATGTAATATCAACAGAGCTTTAATGTAATATCAACCCAGCTTTAATGTAATACCAACCATTTAATGTAATATTAACTGAGCTTTAATGTAATATCAACCATGTAATGTAATATCAACCATTTAATGTAATATCAACCCAGCTTTAATGTAATATTAACCCAGCTTTAATGTAATATTAACCCAGCTTTAATGTAATATTAACCCAGCTTTAATGTAATATTAACCAAGCTTTAATGTAATATTAACCCAACTTTAATGTAATATCAACCATTTAATGTAATATCAACCATTTAATGTAATATCAACCATTTAATGTAATATCAACCCAGCTTTAATGTAATATTAACACAGCTTTAATGTAATATTAACCCAACTTTAATGTAATATCACCATAATGTAATATCAACCAAAGAAAAACCATTTAATGTAATATCAACCCAGCTTTAATGTAAATTAACACAGCTTTAATGTAATATAACCCAACTTAATGTAATATCAACCATTTAATGTAATATCAACCATTTAATGTAATATCAACCAGCTTTAATGTAATATCAACTCAGCTTTAATGTAATATCAACAGCTTTAATGTAATATCAACCATTTAATGTAATATCAACCATTTAATGTAATATCAACCAACTTTAATGTAATATCAACCGAGCTTTAATGTAATATCAACCAGCTTTAATGTAATATCAACCCAGCTTTAATGTAATATCAACCATTTAATGTAATATCAACCGAGCAAAAAAACCAAAAAACACCCACAAAAACAACAAAAACAACATTTAATGTAATATAACCCAACTTTAATGTAATATCAACCAAGCTTTAATGTAATATCAACCGAGCTTTAATGTAATATCAACCCAGCTTTAATGTAATATCAACCCAGCTTTAATGTAATATCAACCCAACTTTAATGTAATATCAACCCAACTTTAATGTAATATCAACCCAGCTTTAATGTAATATCAACCCAGCTTTAATGTAATATCAACCCAGCTTTAATGTAATATCAACCCAGCTTTAATGTAATATCAACCCAGCTTTAATGTAATATCAACCCAGCTTTAATGTAATATCAACCATTTAATGTAATATCAACCGAGCTTTAATGTAATATCAACCCAGCTTTAATGTAATATCAACCATTTAATGTAATATCAACCGAGCTTTAATGTAATATCAACCCAGCTTTAATGTAATATCAACCCAGCTTTAATGTAATATCAACCCAGCTTTAATGTAATATCAACCCAGCTTTAATGTAATATCAACCCAGCTTTAATGTAATATCAACCCAGCTTTAATGTAATATCAACCCAGCTTTAATGTAATATCAACCCAGCTTTAATGTAATATCAACCCAGCTTTAATGTAATATTAACCCAGCTTTAATGTAATATCAACAATTTAATGTAATATCAACCCAGCTTTAATGTAATATCAACCATTAATGTAATATCAACCGAGCTTTAATGATATCAACCCAGCTTTAATGTAATACCAACCATTTAATGTAATAACAGCTTATTAATGTAATATCAACCCAGCTTTAATGTAATATCAACCCAGCTTTAATGTAATATCAACCATTTAATGTAATATCAACCATTTAATGTAATATCAACCCAGCTTTAATGTAATATCAACCAAGCTTTAATGTAATATTAACCCAACTTTAATGTAATATCAACCATTTAATGTAATATCAAACATTTAATGTAATATCAACCATTTAATGTAATATCAACCCAGCTTTAATGTAAATTAACCAGCTTTAATGTAATATCAACCATTTAATGTAATATCAACCATTTAATGTAATATCAACCATTTAATGTAATATCAACCAGCTTTAATGTAATATCAACCGAGCTTTAATGTAATATCAACCCAGCTTTAATGTAATATCAACCCAGCTTTAATGTAATATCAACCATTTAATGTAATATCAACCAAGCTTTAATGTAATAACAACCCAGCTTTAATGTAATATCAACCCAGCTTTAATGTAATATCAACAATTTAATGTAATACCAACTATTTAATGTAATATTAACCCAACTTTAATGTAATATCAACCAAGCTTTAATGTAATATCAACCGAGCTTTAATGTAAAATCAACCCAGCTTTAATGTAATATCAACCGAGCTTTAATGTAATATCAACCGAACTTTAATGTAATATCAACCCAGCTTTAATGTAATATCAACCATTTAATGTAATATCAACCGAGCTTTAATGTAATATCAACCCAGCTTTAATGTAATATCAACCAAGCTTTAATGTAATATCAACCTAACTTTAATGTAATATCAACCCAGCTTTAATGTAATATCAACCCAGCTTTAATGTAATATCAACCCAGCTTTAATGTAATATTAACCCAGCTTTAATGTAATATCAACCCAGCTTTAATGTAATATCAACCCAGATTTAATGTAATATCAACCCAGCTTTAATGTAATATCAACCCAACCTTAATGTAATATCAACCTATCTTTAATGTAATATCAACCCAGCTTTAATGTAATATCAACCGAGCTTTAATGTAATATCAACCCAGCTTTAATGTAATATCAACCATTTAATGTAATATCAACCGAGCTTTAATGTAATATCAACCCAGCTTTAATGTAATATTAACCCAGTTTTAATGTAATATCAACCCAGCTTTAATGTAATATCAACCCAGCTTTAATGTAATATCAACCCAGCTTTAATGTAATATTAACCCAGCTTTAATGTAATATCAACCCAGCTTTAATGTAATATCAACCCCGCTTTAATGTAATATCAACCTAACTTTAATGTAATATCAACCCAGCTTTAATGTAATATCAACCCAGCTTTAATGTAATACCAACCATTTAATGTAATATTAACCGAGCTTTAATGTAATATCAACCCAACTTTAATGTAATATCAACCATTTAATGTAATATCAACCATTTAATGTAATATCAACCCAGCTTTAATGTAATATTAACCCAGCTTTAATGTAATATTAACCCAGCTTTAATGTAATATTAACCCAGCTTTAATGTAATATTAACCCAACTTTAATGTAATATCAACCATTTAATGTAATATCAACCATTTAATGTAATATCAACCAAAAAAACCAAAAACCAACTTTAATGTAATATCAACCAGCTTTAATGTAATATCAACCCAGCTTTAATGTAATATCAACCCAGCTTTAATAATATCAACCATTTAATGTAATATCAACCGAGCTTTAATGTAATATCAACCGAGCTTTAATGTAATATCAACCCAGCTTTAATGTAATATCAACCATTTAATGTAATATCAACCATTTAATGTAATATCAACCGAGCTTTAATGTAATATCAACCCAGCTTTAATGTAATATCAACCCAGCTTTAATGTAATATCAACCCAGCTTTAATGTAATATCAACCATTTAATGTAATATCAACCCAGCTTTAATGTAATATCAACCCAGCTTTAATGTAATATCAACCCAGCTTTAATGTAATATCAACCCAGCTTTAATGTAATATCAACCATTTAATGTAATACCAACCATTTAATGTAATATTAACCCAACTTTAATGTAATATCAACCGAGCTTTAATGTAATATCAACCGAGCTTTAATGTAATATCAACCCAGCTTTAATGTAATATCAACCGAGCTTTAATGTAATATCAACCGAACTTTAATGTAATATCAACCCAGCTTTAATGTAATATCAACCATTTAATGTAATATCAACCGAGCTTTAATGTAATATCAACCCAGCTTTAATGTAATATCAACCCAGCTTTAATGTAATATCAACCTAACTTTAATGTAATATCAACCCAGCTTTAATGTAATATCAACCCAGCTTTAATGTAATATCAACCCAGCTTTAATGTAGTATCAACCTAACTTTAATGTAATATCAACCCAACTTTAAATGTAATATCAACCGAGCTTTAATGTAATATCAACCCAGCTTTAATGTAATATCGAACGAGCTTTAATGTAATATCAACCGAGCTTTAATGTAATATCAACCCAGCTTTAATGTAATATCAACCCAGCTTTAATGTAATATCAACCATTTAATGTAATATCAACCGAGCTTTAATGTAATATCAACCCAGCTTTAATGTAATATTAACCCAGCTTTAATGTAATATCAACCCAGCTTTAATGTAATATTAACCCAGCTTTAATGTAATATCAACCCAGCTTTAATGTAATACCAACCATTTAATGTAATATTAACCCAGCTTTAATGTAATATCAACCCAGCTTTAATGTAATACCAACCATTTAATGTAATATTAACCGAGCTTTAATGTAATACCAACCATTTAATGTAATATTAACCGAGCTTTAATAATGTAATATCAACCATTTAATGTAATATCAACCATTTAATGTAATATCAACCATTTAATGTAATATCAACCCAGCTTTAATGTAATATTAACCCAGCTTTAATGTAATATTAACCCAGCCTTAATGTAATATTAACCCAGCTTTAATGTAATATTAACCCAACTTTAATGTAATATCAACCATTTAATGTAATATCAACCATTTAATGCAATATCAACCCAGCTTTAATGTAATATCAACCCCGCTTTAATGTAATATCAAACCCGCTTTAATGTAATTTCAACCGAGCTTTAATGTAATATCAACCGAGCTTTAATGCAATATCAACCCAGCTTTAATGTAATATCAACCAATCTTTAATGTAATATCAACCGAGCTTTAATGTAATATTAACCCAGCTTTAATGTAATATCAACCCAGCTTTAATGTAATATTAACCCAGCTTTAATGTAATATCAACCCAGCTTTAATGTAATATCAACCCAGCTTTAATGTAATACCAACCATTTAATGTAATATTAACCCAGCTTTAATGTAATATCAACCATTTAATGTAATATCAACCATTTAATGTAATATCAACCCAGCTTTAATGTAATATCAACCCAGCTTTAATGTAATACCAACCATTTAATGTAATATTAACCGAGCTTTAATGTAATATCAACCCAACTTTAATGTAATATCAACCATTTAATGTAATATCAACCATTTAATGTAATATCAACCAGCTTTAATGTAATATAACCCAGCTTTAATGTAATATTAACCCAGCTTTAATGTAATATTAACCCAGCTTTAATGTAATATTAACCCAACTTTAATGTAATATCAACCATTTAATGTAATATCAACCATTTAATGTAATATCAACCCAGCTTTAATGTAATATTAACCCAGCTTTAATGTAATATTAACCCAACTTTAATGTAATATCAACCGAGCTTTAATGTAATATCAACCATTTAATGTAATATCAACCGAGCTTTAATGTAATAACAACCCAGCTTTAATGTAATATCAACCCAGCTTTAATGTAATATCAACCATTTAATGTAATACCAACCATTTAATGTAATATTAACCCAACTTTAATGTAATATCAACCGAGCTTTAATGTAATATCAACCGAGCTTTAATGTAATATCAACCGAGCTTTAATGTAATATCAACCGAGCTTTAATGTAATATCAACCATTTAATGTAATATCAACCGAGCTTTAATGTAATATCAACCCAGCTTTAATGTAATATCAACCCAGCTTTAATGTAATATCAACCCAGCTTTAATGTAATATCAACCCAGCTTTAATGTAATATCAACCCAGCTTTAATGTAATATCAACCCAGCTTTAATGTAATATCAACCCAGCTTTAATGTAATATCAACCCAGCTTTAATGTAATATCAACCAACTTTAATGTAATATCAACGCTTTAATGTAATATCAACCAGCTTAATGTAATATCAACCCAGCTTTAATGTAATATCAACCCAGCTTTAATGTAATATAACCCGCTTTAATGTAATATTAACCCAGCTTTAATGTAATATTAACCCAACTTTAATGTAATATCAACCATTTAATGTAATATCAACCATTTAATGTAATATCAACCCAGCTTTAATGTAATATTAACCCAGCTTTAATGTAATATTAACACAACTTTAATGTAATATCAACCGAGCTTTAATGTAATATCAACCGAGCTTTAATGTAATATCAACCCAGCTTTAATGTAATATCAACCCATCTTTAATGTAATATCAACCGAGCTTTAATGTAATAACAACCCAGCTTTAATGTAATATCAACCCAGCTTTAATGTAATATCAACCATTTAATGTAATACCAACCATTTAATGTAATATTAACCCAACTTTAATGTAATATCAACCGAGCTTTAATGTAATATCAACCGAGCTTTAATGTAATATCAACCGAGCTTTAATGTAATATCAACCGAGCTTTAATGTAATATCAACCGAGCTTTAATGTAATATCAACCATTTAATGTAATATCAACCGAGCTTTAATGTAATATCAACCCAGCTTTAATGTAATATTAACCCAGCTTTAATGTAATATCAACCCAGCTTTAATGTAATATCAACCCAGCTTTAATGTAATATCAACCCAGCTTTAATGTAATATCAACCCAACTTTAATGTAATATCAACCGAGCTTTAATGTAATATCAACCGAGCTTTAAAGTAATATCAACCCAGCTTTAATGTAATATCAACCGAGCTTTAATGTAATATCAACCGAGCTTTAATGTAATATTAACCCAGCTTTAATGTAATATCAACCCAGCTTTAATGTAATACCAACCCAGCTTTAATGTAATATCAACCATTTAATGTAATATCAACCGAGCTTTAATGTAATATCAACCCAGCTTTAATGTAATATTAACCAGCTTTAATGTAATATCAACCGAGCTTTAATGTAATATTAACCCAGCTTTAATGTAATATTAACCCAGCTTTAATGTAATATTAACCCAGCTTTAATGTAATATTAACCCAGCTTTAATGTAATATCAACCATTTAATGTAATATCAACAGAGCTTTAATGTAATATCAACCCAGCTTTAATGTAATACCAACCATTTAATGTAATATTAACCGAGCTTTAATGTAATATCAACCCAGCTTTAATGTAATATCAACCCAGCTTTAATGTAATATCAACCCAGCTTTAATGTAATATCAACCCAGCTTTAATGTAATATCAACCATTTAATGTAATATCAACCGAGCTTTAATGTAATATCAACCCAGCTTTAATGTAATATTAACCCAGCTTTAATGTAATATTAATCCAGCTTTAATGTAATTTTAACTCAGCTTTAATGTAATATTAACCCAGCTTTAATGTAATATCAACCATTTAATGTAATATCAACAGAGCTTTAATGTAATATCAACCCAGCTTTAATGTAATACCAACCCACTTTAATGTAATATTAACCGAGCTTTAATGTAATATCAACCCAACTTTAATGTAATATCAACCATTTAATGTAATATCAACCATTTAATGTAATATCAACCCAGCTTTAATGTAATATTAACCCAGCTTTAATGTAATATTAACCCAGCTTTAATGTAATATTAACCCAGCTTTAATGTAATATTAACCCAACTTTAATGTAATATCAACCATTTAATGTAATATCAACCATTTAATGTAATATCAACCCAGCTTTAATGTAATATTAACCCAGCTTTAATGTAATATTAACCCAACTTTAATGTAATATCAACTGAGCTTTAATGTAATATCAACCCAGCTTTAATGTAATATCAACCCAGCTTTAATGTAATATCAACCATTTAATGTAATATCAACCGAGCTTTAATGTAATAACAACCCAGCTTTAATGTAATATCAACCCAGCTTTAATGTAATATCAACAATTTAATGTAATACCAACCATTTAATGTAATATTAACCCAACTTTAATGTAATATCAACCAAGCTTTAATGTAATATCAACCGAGCTTTAATGTAAAATCAACCCAGCTTTAATGTAATATCAACCGAGCTTTAATGTAATATCAACCCAACTTTAATGTAATATCAACCCAGCTTTAATGTAATATCAACCATTTAATGTAATATCAACCGAGCTTTAATGTAATATCAACCCAGCTTTAATGTAATATCAACCAAGCTTTAATGTAATATCAACCTAACTTTAATGTAATATCAACCCAGATTTAATGTAATATCAACCCAGCTTTAATGTAATATCAA
>CM026395.1:36119043-36157985 GCA_014843695.1 Archivesica marissinica
GTAATATCAACCGAGCTTTAATGTAATATCAACCGAGGTTTAATGTAATATCAACCGAGCTTTAAAGTAATATCAACCCAGCTTTAATGTAATATCAACCGAGCTTTAATGTAATATCAACCGAGCTTTAATGTAATATTAACCCAGCTTTAATGTAATATCAACCCAGCTTTAATGTAATATCAACCCAGCTTTAATGTAATATCAACCATTTAATGTAATATCAACCGAGCTTTAATGTAATATCACCCAGCTTTTGTATATTAACCAGCTTTATGTAATATCAACCCAGCTTTAATGTAATATTAACCCAGCTTTAATGTATATTAACCCAGCTTTAATGTAATATTCCCAGCTTTAATGTAATATCACCAGCTTTAATGTAATATCAACCTTTAATTAATATCAACGAGCTAATGTAATATCAACCCAGCTAATGTAATATCAACCATTTAATGTAATATTACCGAGCTTTAATGTAATATCAACCCAGCTTTAATGTAATATCAACCCAGCTTTAATGTAATATCAACCCAGCTTTAATGTAATATCAACCATTTAATGTAATATCAACCGAGCTTTAATGTAATATCAACCCAGCTTTAATGTAATATTAACCCAGCTTTAATGTAATATTAATCCAGCTTTAATGTAATTTTAACTCAGCTTTAATGTAATATTAACCCAGCTTTAATGTAATATCAACCATTTAATGTAATATCAACAGAGCTTTAATGTAATATCAACCCAGCTTTAATGTAATATCAACCCAGCTTTGATGTAATATTAACCGAGCTTTAATGTAATATCAACCCAACTTTAATGTAATATCAACCATTTAATGTAATATCAACCATTTAATGTAATATCAACCCAGCTTTAATGTAATATTAACCCAGCTTTAATGTAATATTAACCCAGCTTTAATGTAATATTAACCCAGCTTTAATGTAATATTAACCCAACTTTAATGTAATATCAACCATTTAATGTAATATCAACCATTTAATGTAATATCAACCCAGCTTTAATGTAATATTAACCCAGCTTTAATGTAATATTAACCCAACTTTAATGTAATATCAACTGAGCTTTAATGTAATATCAACCCAGCTTTAATGTAATATCAACCCAGCTTTAATGTAATATCAACCATTTAATGTAATATCAACCGAGCTTTCATGTAATAACAACCCAGCTTTAATGTAATATTAACCCAGCTTTAATGTAATATCAACAATTTAATGTAATACCAACCATTTAATGTAATATTAACCCAACTTTAATGTAATATCAACCGAGCTTTAATGTAATATCAACCGAGCTTTAATGTAAAATCAACCGAGCTTTAATGTAATATCAACCGAGCTTTAATGTAATATCAACCCAGCTTTAATGTAATATCAACCCAGCTTTAATGTAATAGCAACCATGTAATGTAATATCAACCGAGCTTTAATGTAATATCAACCCAGCTTTAATGTAATATCAACCCAGCGTTAATGTAATATCAACCTAACTTTAATGTAATATCAACCCAGATTTAATGTAATATCAACCCAGCTTTAATGTAATATCAACCCAGCTTTAATGTAATATCACCCAGCTTTAATGTAATATCAACCCAGCTTTAATGTAATATTAACCCAGCTTTAATGTAATATCAACCCAGCTTTAATGTTATATCAACCCAGCTTTAATGTAATATCAACCCAGCTTTAATGTAATATCAACCCAACCTTAATGTAATATCAACCTATCTTTAATGTAATATCAACCCAGCTTTAATGTAATATCAACCGAGCTTTAATGTAATATCAACCCAGCTTTAATGTAATATCAACCATTTAATGTAATATCAACCGAGCTTTAATGTAATATCAACCCAGCTTTAATGTAATATCAACCCAGCTTTAATGTAATATCAACCCAGCTTTAATGTAATATCAACCCAGCTTTAATGTAATATCAACCCAACCTTAATGTAATATCAACCTATCTTTAATGTAATATCAACCCAGCTTTAATGTAATATCAACCGAGCTTTAATGTAATATCAACCCAGCTTTAATGTAATATCAACCGAGCTTTAATGTAATATCAACCGAGCTTTAATGTAATATCAACCCAGCTTTAATGTAATATCAACCCATTTAATGTAATATCAACCCAGCTTTAATGTAATATCAACCCAGCTTTAATGTAATATTAACCCAGCTTTAATGTAATATCAACCCAGCTTTAATGTAATATCAACCCAGCTTTAATGTAATATCAACCCAGCTTTAATGTAATATTAACCCAGCTTTAATGTAATATCAACCCAGCTTTAATGTAATATCAACCCCACTTTAATGTAATATCAACCTAACGTTAATGTAATATCAACCCAGCTTTAATGTAATATCAACCCAGCTTTAATGTAATATCAACCCAGCTTTAATGTAGTATCAACCTAACTTTAATGTAATATCAACCCAACTTTAATGTAATATCAACCAAGCTTTAATGTAATATCAACCGAGCTTTAATGTAATATTAACCCAGCTTTAATGTAATATTAACCCAGCTTTAATGTAATATCAACCCAGCTTTAATGTAATATCAACCCAGCTTTAATGTAATATCAACCTAACTTTAATGTAATATCAACACAGCTTTAATGTAATATCAACCCAGCTTTAATGTAATATCAACCCAGCTTTAATGTAATATCAACCCAGCTTTAATGTAATATCAACCCAGCTTTAATGTAATATCAACCCAGCTTTAATGTAATATCAACCTAACTTTAATGTAATATCAACCCAGATTTAATGTAATATCAACCCAGCTTTAATGTAATATCAACCCAGCTTTAATGTAATATCAACCCAGCTTTAATGTAATATCAACCCAGCTTTAATGTAATATTAACCCAGCTTTAATGTAATATCAACCCAGCTTTAATGTAATATCAACCCAGCTTTAATGTAATATCAACCCAGCTTTAATGTAATATCAACCCAACCTTAATGTAATATCAACCTATCTTTAATGTAATATCAACCCAGCTTTAATGTAATATCAACCGAGCTTTAATGTAATATCAACCCAGCTTTAATGTAATATCAACCATTTAATGTAATATCAACCGAGCTTTAATGTAATATCAACCCAGCTTTAATGTAATATTAACCCAGTTTTAATGTAATATCAACCCAGCTTTAATGTAATATCAACCCAGCTTTAATGTAATATCAACCCAGCTTTAATGTAATATCAACCCAACCTTAATGTAATATCAACCTATCTTTAATGTAATATCAACCCAGCTTTAATGTAATATCAACCGAGCTTTAATGTAATATCAACCCAGCTTTAATGTAATATCAACCATTTAATGTAATATCAACCGAGCTTTAATGTAATATCAACCCAGCTTTAATGTAATATTAACCCAGTTTTAATGTAATATCAACCCAGCTTTAATGTAATATCAACCCAGCTTTAATGTAATATCAACCCAGCTTTAATGTAATATTAACCCAGCTTTAATGTAATATCAACCCAGCTTTAATGTAATATCAACCCAGCTTTAATGTAATATCAACCCAGCTTTAATGTAATATTAACCCAGCTTAATGTAATATCAACCCAGCTTTAATGTAATATCAACCCACTTTATGTAATATCAACCTAACGTTAATGTAATATCAACCCAGCTTTAATGTAATATCAACCCAGCTTTAATGTAATATCAACCCAGCTTTAATGTAGTATCAACCTAACTTTAATGTAATATCAACCCAACTTTATGTAATATCAACCAAGCTTTAATGTAATAACCGAGCTTTAATGTAATATTAACCCAGCTTTAATGTAATATTACCCAGCTTTAATGTAATATCAACCCAGCTTTAATGTAATATCAACCGCTTTAATGTAATATCAACCTAACTTTAATGTAATATCAACCAGCTTTAATGTAATATCAACCCAGCTTTAATGTAATATCAACCCAGCTTTAATGTAATATCAACCCAGCTTTAATGTAATATCACCCAGCTTAATGTAATATCAACCCAGCTTTAATGTAATATCAACCCAGCTTTAATGTAATATCAACCCAGCTTTAATGTAATATCAACCCAGCTTTAATGTAATATCAACCCAGCTTTAATGTAATATCAACCCAGCTTTAATGTAATATCAACCGAACCTTAATGTAATATCAACCTATCTTTAATGTAATATCAACCCAGCTTTAATGTAATATCAACCGAGCTTTAATGTAATATCAACCCAGCTTTAATGTAATATCAACCAGCTTTAATGTAATATCAACCGAGCTTTAATGTAATATCAACCCAGCTTTAATGTAATATTAACCCAGCTTTAATGTAATATCAACCCAGCTTTAATGTAATATCAACCCAGCTTTAATGTAATATCAACCCAGCTTTAATGTAATATTAACCCAGCTTTAATGTAATATCAACTAACCCAGCTTAATGTAATATTAACCCAGCTTTAATGTAATATCAACCCAGCTTTAATGTAATATCAACCAGCTTTAATGTAATATCAACCCAGCTTTAATGTAATATCAACCCAGCTTTAATGTAATATTAACCCAGCTTTAATGTAATATCACCAGCTTTAATGTAATATCAACCAGCTTTAATGTAATATCACCCAGCTTTAATGTAATATACCCAGCTTTAATGTAATATCAACCCAGCATTAATGTAATATTAACCCAGCTTTAATGTAATATCAACCCAGCTTTAATGTAATATCAACCCAGCTTTAATGTAATATCAACCCAGCTTTAATGTAATATCAACCCAGCTTTAATGTAATATTAACCCAGCTTTAATGTAATATCAACCCAGCTTTAATGTAATATCAACCCAGCTTTAATGTAATATCAACCCAGCTTTAATGTAATATTAACCCAGCTTTAATGTAATATTAACCCAGCTTTAATGTAATATTAACCCAGCTTTAATGTATTATGCAAAACAACTTTGAACTAGTATTACACATACATAACATGAATAGATATTTGTAACATGTTTTCATTTGCTGTTCGCGCAAGTTTGTGAGTATAATTTCAAACCTCAATGTGCTTACATTGGAAAAATATGCCAGTAATTGAGAATATTCTGTCTAATCCATTGACAATATTAATTAATGCCGCTACAATGCCTTCGAAAACTGAAAGGTCCATGAAAGGCCCACAAGTCTATATCGCCACTTCATGTGATTTTGTATCATGTAAATGACTTATTTGTACATTAGATATGTACTATAATGAGATTCTATTCAATAGTATTAATAAATATAATATATGGCCTCGCTAATGTAATGCGCGTATTTATGATCGCTTACAAACAACGTACCATCCACTTCGATGTCACTAAGGTCAACATCGTTGTCATCCATCTTGGATTCCTTCTTCAGCCTCCTTCTGGCGTTAGCAAACCATGTTGACACTTGGGTCAAGGTCATTCTTGTAATTATTGCGAGCATGATTTTCTCCCCCTTCGTTGGATATGGGTTCTTCCGGTGTTCGTACAGCCAAGCCTTCAAAGCACTTGTTGTTTCCCGTGTTGCATTCTTTCTTCTCACGCTGTTTAGATCGAAACCTGAGTAACTGATAAAACCGGAAAGGTCAACTTTATTAGTTTAATCATATTTTATTGCTTATTTATATACAATACAATTACAAATATAAACATGGTAAATATATAAGCAAACTGATACAACTGCAATGCTATGCTTATACTTGCACAGTGCATGAATAAAATCGAGAAGCAAATGGGTTGGGCAACAAGTTTTACCAACATTAGCGAGTGCCCTCCCCAATAAACCAGATTAATGTTAACAAAATGACCGTAGCGATGTGTACTGTAATAACTATAATATTTTAGATGAAAATAAATGATCAGGATTAGAAAGGACAAAAACTTCAGGTCAACCTTATTGCTATATTTTCCAGAAAATCGCACTATATATCTACTACATAATTGTATTTAAAAGATATGCTCAATTTGTGATTTTGTTTATGAAAATAAGCGGAAACTCCGTCATCTTGGATTTGTATCATTAGCACCGACACGAGAACTCGATATAAAGTCCCATCTGAAAGACTGTTAATTTTATTAGGGACAGACGGGGGGTCGAACCTGCGATACCTTGGATTACCAGTCCATCTTAGTAAGCACAATGGAGAGTTTCAATAAGCATAATATTATATAGTTTTTATTTCAATTCACTTGTCATGTCGATACCCAACCTGACCCTAATAATAGTCTTTAAACCGAGGTCTCGTGTCGGTGCTTTACACCGTGCGCGTAAAAGAACCAAAGGAGTCTCTAAAACGGATATATGTCTAAGGAGGCGTCACTGAGATTGGTAACCGGTAGCGACGATAAATAAACGTAAAAACACACTCACGATTTTTCAATACTATTGATAAGTTGAATAGATAGATGCATTTTGTAAAGAATGGCGAATAAATATGTTTAACCAACCAACTATATATTTCGATAAAACAGATATATACCCTGAAGTACTTTACTATATAGTTCCATGAACCGGTATATATCCTAAAGTACTCTATTATATAGTTCCATGAACCGGTATATATCCTAAAGTACTTTATTATATAGTTCCATGAACCGGTATATATCCTAAAGTACTTTACTATATAGTTCCATGAACCGGTATATATCCTAAAGTACTTTATTATATAGTTCCATGAACCGGTATATATCCTAAAGTACTTTATTATATAGTTTGATGAACCGGTATATATCCTAAAGTACTTTATTATATAGTTTGATGAACCGGTATATATCCTAAAGTACTTTATTATATAGTTTGATGAACCGGTATATATCCTAAAGTACTTTATTATATAGTTTGATGAACCGGTATATATCCTAAAGTACTTTATTATATAGTTTGATGAACCGGTATATATCCTAAAGTACTTTATTATATAGTTTGATGAACCGGTATATATCCTAAAGTACTTTATTATATAGTTTGATGAACCGGTATATATCCTAAAGTACTTTATTATATAGTTTCATGAACCGGTATATATCCTAAAGTACTTTATTATATAGTTTCATGAACCGGTATATATCCTAAAGTACTTTATTATATAGTTTCATGAACCGGTATATATCCTAAAGTACTTTATTATATAGTTTCATGAACCGGTATATATCCTAAAGTACTTTACTATATAGTTCGATGAACCGGTATATACCCTGAAGTACTTTACTATATAGTTCCATGAAACCGGTATATATCCTAAAGTACTTTACTATATAGTTCCATGAAACCGGTATATATCCTAAAGTACTTTATTATATAGTTCCATGAACCGGTATATATCCTAAAGTACTTTACTATATAGTTCCATGAACCGGTATATATCCTAAAGTACTTTACTATATAGTTCCATGAAACCGGTATATATCCTAAAGTACTTTACTATATAGTTCCATGAAACCGGTATATATCCTAAAGTACTTTACTATATAGTTCCATGAAACCGGTATATATCCTAAAGTACTCTACTATATAGTTCCATGAAACCGGTATATATCCTAAAGTACTTTACTATATAGTTCCATGAAACCGGTATATATCCTAAAGTACTTTACTATATAGTTCCATGAAACCGGTATATATCCTAAAGTACTCTACTATATAGTTCCATGAAACCGGTATATATCCTAAAGTACTTTATTATATAGTTCGATGAACCGGTATATATCCTGAAGTACTTTATTATATAGTTCCATGAACCGGTATATATCCTAAAGTACTTTACTATATAGTTCCATGAAACCGGTATATATCCTAAAGTACTCTACTATATAGTTCCATGAAACCGGTATATATCCTAAAGTACTTTACTATATAGTTCCATGAACCGGTATATATCCTAAAGTACTTTACTATATAGTTCCATGAAACCGGTATATATCCTAAAGTACTTTACTATATAGTTCCATGAAACCGGTATATATCCTAAAGTACTCTACTATATAGTTCCATGAAACGGTATATATCCTAAAGTACTTTACTATATAGTTCCATGAACCGGTATATATCCTAAAGTACTTTACTATATAGTTCCATGAACCGGTATATATCCTAAAGTACTTTACTATATAGTTCGATGAACCGGTATATACCCTGAAGTACTTTACTATATAGTTCCATGAACCGGTATATATCCTAAAGTACTTTACTATATAGTTCCATGAAACCGGTATATATCCTAAAGTACTCTACTATATAGTTCCATGAAACCGGTATATATCCTAAAGTACTTTACTATATAGTTCCATGAAACCGGTATATATCCTAAAGTACTTTACTATATAGTTCCATGAAACCGGTATATATCCTAAAGTACTTTACTATATAGTTCCATGAAACCGGTATATATCCTAAAGTACTCTACTATATAGTTCCATGAAACCGGTATATATCCTAAAGTACTTTACTATATAGTTCCATGAAACCGGTATATATCCTAAAGTACTGTACTATATAGTTCCATGAAACCGGTATATATCCTAAAGTACTCTACTATATAGTTCCATGAAACCGGTATATATCCTAAAGTACTCTACTATATAGTTCCATGAAACCGGTATATATCCTAAAGTACTTTACTATATAGTTCCATGAAACCGGTATATATCCTAAAGTACTGTACTATATAGTTCCATGAAACCGGTATCTATCCTAAAGTACTCTACTATATAGTTCCATGAAACCGGTATATATCCTAAAGTACTCTACTATATAGTTCCATGAAACCGGTATCTATCCTAAAGTACTGTACTATATAGTTCCATGAAACCGGTATATATCCTAAAGTACTTTACTATATAGTTCCATGAAACCGGTATATATCCTAAAGTACTTTACTATATAGTTCCATGAAACCGGTATATATCCTAAAGTACTCTACTATATAGTTCCATGAAACCGGTATATATCCTAAAGTACTTTACTATATAGTTCGATGAACCGGTATATATCCTGAAGTACTTTACTATATAGTTCCATGAACCGGTATATATCCTAAAGTACTTTACTATATAGTTCCATGAACCGGTATATATCCTAAAGTACTTTACTATATAGTTCCATGAAACCGGTATATATCCTAAAGTACTTTATTATATAGTTCGATGAACCGGTATATATCCTGAAGTACTTTATTATATAGTTCCATGAACCGGTATATATCCTAAAGTACTTTATTATATAGTTCGATGAACCGGTATATACCCTGAAGTACTTTATTATATAGTTCCATGAAACCGGTATATATCCTAAAGTACTCTACTATATAGTTCCATGAAACCGGTATATACCCTAAAGTACTTTACTATATAGTTCCATGAAACCGGTATATATCCTAAAGTACTCTACTATATGTTTCGGATGGCATGATACAACACTAAGCCATTTAGCCTAGACATAGATGAGTAGGTAACCAATCCACTTACAAAGCATTGTATGGATGAGCCGCCATTAGATGTTCTAGGTAATATGGCGAATTGACGCTAGGTGGCGTAGCTTTCAAGCTGTCTGCTGATCGTTCTGACTTCAAGGTTTGTGCCTGCATGTAACAAAGAAAGGACATATAGGGAATGTCTTTACATGTATATATTAACGGCAAAAGAACATGATGTATTACTGAACACTGAGAAGGGATGGTATAGAATGGCTAAATGCCGTCGAGGACATGCGAGTTCGAATACCCGCTTACACCAATAAAATTGAATATACTTTTGAATTACTATGGATCTGTAGTCCAGTGGTAACACGCTGGAATGGTAATTCAAGGATCACAGGCTCGATCTACCGTCTGAGCCTAATAAAATTAACAGTCTTTTAGACTGGACTTTAAACCGCGGTCTTGTGTTTGTGCCTTACACCTTGCACGTAAAAGAACCAGAGGAGACTCTGGAATGGGTCTATGTCTGTATCATTGCACTATCCTCCAACAATCTAAAATGACTAATCTCTTCAGGAGGTGTCGCTGATATGGGCTACCGGTAGCGACGATAAATAAACGTAAAGCACACATTTACGGTATATGTACGATTATGCTGCATGCCAACTTCACACACCTTTCTGCACACGTTATTTTATTATTCTTTGTGTATTTGGCCTTCATGTATATTGTGCACTTCCCTAGAAATAATGGCGGTCTATGTAAATGTATTCTGCTTTTGAAACATTATTGATCTAAATGTACATTGATGAAACATTATAGATCTAAATGTACATTGATGAAACATCATAGATTTAAATGTACATTGAAACATTATAGATCTAAATGTACATTGATGAAACATTATAGATCTAAATGTACATTGATGAAACATTATAGATCTAAATGTACATTGAAACATTATAGATCTAAATGTACATTGATGAAACATTATAGATCTAAATGTACATTGATGAAACATTATAGATCTAAATGTACATTGATGAAACATTATAGATCTAAATGTACATTGATGAAACATCATAGATCTAAATGTACATTGAAACATTATAGATCTAAATGTACATTGATAAAACATCATAGATCTAAATGTACATTGAAACATTATAGATCTAAATGTATATTGATGAAACATTATAGATCTAAATGTACATTGATGAAACATCATAGATCTAAATGTACATTGATGAAACATTATAGATCTAAATGTACATTGATGAAACATCATAGATCTAAATGTACATTGATGAAACATCATAGATCTAAATGTACATTGATGAAACATTATAGATCTAAATGTACATTGATGAAACATTATAGATCTAAATGTACATTGATAAAACATTATAGATCTAAATGTACATTGAAACATTATATATCTAAATGTACATTGATGACACATTATAGATCTAAATGTACATTGAAACAGTATAGATCTAAATGTACATTGAAACATTATATATCTAAATGTACATTGATGAAACAGTAATAAATAGTTCGTCAGATAAAATTTTAGCTTCCAAACAAAATATTAAATTGCTCAATATATCACCATTTGATAAAATGCAGACGTCGTCTCATTTCCTATCACAACGTTTGGCTGATATTGATGCCTTGCGCCTGCGCCATACACTGTTTCCGGTAATGTTGGAACTCTGGAGAGGTAAGCTGGTACGCTGGATTTCAGTTGACATGAACATATTGCTGCGCCTGTAATGGGATCGACCATAACCGGACGTCCGGTATCACAGCATCTTTGTGGTGTCATTTGCCGTCCGACGGGTGGATAGACAACTTTTGGAGTTGATGTTCTTTGATTTAATGACGATGTCGTCTGCAAGAAATAAACATACGCAAATCGTTAATCTAGAGTACATAGACAATTTATTTCACTTATCAAAAGATAGTTTGACATTAATGTAAATTCTGTAAGGTTTTAACAACCCTGCGGTCAATATGATATTATAATATCACTTATAAGAATAGACAACATTGCCTGGTTTATTTGATAGAGCATTTAGTTTATTTCTTGATCAACATGCAAAGCACCTACACTATTTGGCCAACTTCTATCTGAGAAAACAGTCCTTATACGTGTATCTATATAGCTATATATATTATAATTAATTTACCATCTTGTTGATATTAGTTATGACAATGTTTTGAAATTTAATTTGAAAGCCAGGAATAGATACCATAAATTACAAGAGGAAACCCGGATGTTAAAACTGACTCCAATTAAATATACAGATATGTACAGTTTGTAATACCTCTAACGGATATAAATATACAGACATATACAGTTTGTAATACCTCTAACTGAGATAAATATACAGATATGTACACTTTGTAATATCTCTAACGGAGTTAAATATACAGACATATACAGTTTGTAATACCTCTAACGGAGATACATATACAGACATGCACAGTTTGCAATACCTCTAACGGAGATAAATATACAGACATTTACAGTTTGTAATACCTCTAACTGAGATAAATATACAGATATGTACACTTTGTAATATCTCTAACGGAGTTAAATATATAAATATGTACAGTTTGTAATACCTCTAACTGAGATAAATATACAGATATGTACACTTTGTAATATCTCTAACGGAGTTAAATATATAAATATGTACAGTTTGTAATACCTCTAACTGAGATAAATATACAGATATGTACACTTTGTAATATCTCTAACGGAGTTAAATATATAAATATGTACAGTTTGTAATACCTCTAACTGAGATAAATATACAGATATGTACACTTTGTAATATCTCTAACGGAGTTAAATATATAAATATGTACAGTTTGTAATACCTCTAACTGAGATAAATATACAGATATGTACACTTTGTAATATCTCTAACGGAGTTAAATATATAAATATGTACAGTTTGTAATACCTCTAACTGAGATAAATATACAGATATGTACACTTTGTAATATCTCTAACGGAGTTAAATATATAAATATGTACAGTTTGTAATACCTCTAACTGAGATAAATATACAGATATGTACACTTTGTAATATCTCTAACGGAGTTAAATATATAAATATGTACAGTTTGTAATACCTCTAACGGAGATAAATATACAGACATATACAGTTTGTAATACCTCTAACGGAGATACATATACAGACATGCACAGTTTGCAATACCTCTAACGGAGATACATATACAGACATGCACAGTTTGCAATACCTCTAACGGAGATACATATACAGACATATACAGTTTGTAATACCTCTAACGGAGATACATATACAGACATGCACAGTTTGCAATACCTCTAACGGAGATAAATATACAGACATATACAGTTTGTAATACCTATAACGGAGATACATATACAGACATGCACAGTTTGCAATACCTCTAACGGAGATAAATATACAGACATATACAGTTTGCAATACCTCTAACGGAGATAAATATACAGACATATACAGTTTGTAATACCTCTAACGGAGATAAATATACAGACATGCACAGTTTGTAATACCTCTAACGGAGATAAATATACAGACATATACAGTTTGTAATACTTCTAACGGAGATACATATACAGACATGCACAGTTTGCAATACCTCTAACGGAGATACATATACAGACATATACAGTTTGTAATACCTCTAACGGAGATACATATACAGACATGCACAGTTTGCAATACCTCTAACGGAGATAAATATACAGACATATACAGTTTGTAATACCTATAACGGAGATACATATACAGACATGCACAGTTTGCAATACCTCTAACGGAGATAAATATACAGACATATACAGTTTGCAATACCTCTAACGGAGATAAATATACAGACATATACAGTTTGTAATACCTCTAACGGAGATAAATATACAGACATGCACAGTTTGTAATACCTCTAACGGAGATAAATATACAGACATATACAGTTTGTTATACCTCTAACGGAGATAAATATACAGACATGCACAGTTTGCAATACCTCTAACGGAGATAAATATACAGACATGTACAGTTTGCAATAACTCTAACGGAGATAAATATACAGACATGCACAGTTTGCAATACCTCTAACGGAGATAAATATACAGACATGTACAGTTTGCAATACCTCTAACGGAGATACATATACAGACATGCACAGTTTGCAATACCTCTAACGGAGATAAATATACAGACATGTACAGTTTGCAATACCTCTAACGGAGATAAATATACAGACATGCACACTTTGTAATATCTCTAACGGAGATAAATATACAGACATGTACAGTTTGCAATACCTCTAACGGAGATAAATATACAGACATATACAGTTTGCAATACCTCTAACGGAGATAAATATACAGACATGTACAGTTTGCAATACCTCTAACGGAGATACATATACAGACATGCACAGTTTGCAATACCTCTAACGGAGATAAATATACAGACATGCACAGTTTGTAATACCTCTAACGGAGATACATATACAGACATGCACAGTTTGCAATACCTCTAACGGAGATAAATATACAGACATATACAGTTTGTAATACCTCTAACGGAGATACATATACAGACATGCACAGTTTGCAATACCTCTAACGGAGATAAATATACAGACATATACAGTTTGTAATATCTCTAACGGAGATACATATACAGACATGCACAGTTTGCAATACCTCTAACGGAGATAAATATACAGACATTTACAGTTTGTTATACCTCTAACGGAGATAAATATACAGACATGCACAGTTTGCAATACCTCTAACGGAGATAAATATACAGACATGTACAGTTTGCAATAACTCTAACGGAGATAATATACAGACATGCACAGTTTGCAATACCTCTAACGGAGATAAATATGCAGACATGTACAGTTTGCAATACCTCTAACGGAGATAAATATACAGACATGTACAGTTTGCAATACCTCTAACGGAGATACATATACAGACATGTACAGTTTGCAATACCTCTAACGGAGATACATATACAGACATGCACAGTTTGCAATACCTCTAACGGAGATACATATACAGACATGTACAGTTTGCAATACCTCTAACGGAGATACATATACAGACATGTACAGTTTGCAATACCTCTAACGGAGATACATATACAGACATGTACAGTTTGCAATACCTCTAACGGAGATACATATACAGACATGTACAGTTTGCAATACCTCTAACGGAGATACATATACAGACATGCACACTTTGTAATATCTCCAACGGAGATAAATTACAATACCGATTTAAATGTCGCATATTTTCAAATAGCAGAAAAAGATACATGAAATATATGTAACATTTATGTATTTTTTTGTTTATTTATTTATTTGATTTAAATCACGAACACATTTTCCTGACAATAGGTACCAGCGAGTGTTTGGTATATATCTGGTAAGGAGTTCCACGACCGACCATATATTTGGCTTCCGCAATCTGATAAGGCGTTCCACGACCCACCATATATTTGGCTTCCGCAATCTGATAAGGCGTTCCACGACCCACCATATATTTGGCTTCCGCAATCTGAGAAGGAGTTCCACGACCGAACATATATTTGGCTTCCGCAATCTGAGAAGGAGTTACACGACCCACCATATATTTGGCTTCCGCAATCTGAGAAGGAGTTACACGACCCATCATATATTTGGCTGCGACCCAAGCGGTTTTTATTCAAACTTTGAAATAAAATCCACTGACCAAAACATGTAATCTCCGTCAATATATTTTAGTAACATTTCTGGAAAGTCGTGAAACCCATAAAAACGAAACATCCTTCAGCTGCGAGGGGCAACTGATTTGAAGTCAATGATATTAATCACTAAGCCACGGAAGCCCCCCCCCATTAATAATAATAATATAATAATAATAAAGACTTTATTTTACGAGAGAACTCATTTAACAAAGTTAATCTACCATGAGGCCCTCGACATATATACAAATCAAATGCAATCAAAAGATTGAACTATAAGTGAAAACTGCATATTGGAATTATATATATAGAACTATATATAATTTGTTATGGAATATGATGATATATGAAATATGAAATTGAACTAGTTGAGTAGAAAAGGGGAATGAGACAATTAATGACAATAAATGTATATAACAAATTGCAGATATGACTTGAAAATATGCTTGAAATCAGCTTTTTGTATTTTGTAGCTCTTGGTTAGTTTTGTAGCTCTTGGTTAGTTTTGTAGCTCTTGGTTAGTTGTGTAGCTCTTGGTTAGTTTTGTAGATCTTGGTTAGTTTTGAAGCTCTTGGTTAGTTTTGTAGCTCTTGGTTAGTTTTGTAGCTCTTGGTTAGTTTTGTCAATTAATTTGATTGTGTTTTGTTTTGTTTGTTTGTTTGTTTGTTTGTTTGTTTGTTTGTTTGTTTGTTTGTTTGTTTGTTTGTTTGTTTGTTTGTTTGAATGGAAATTGTTAATATACGTTTAAAACGTGCACTGTTAATTTGTTACCTCCGGTTAAGGAGGTTGGGTTTTTGTTACCTCCCGTCAAGGAGGTTGGCTTTTTGTTACCTCCCGTCAAGGAGGTTGGCATTTTGTTACCTCGGAGGTTGGGTTTTTGTTACCTCCAGTCAAGGAGGTTGGGTTTTTTATCTCCGTTTATCTGTTAGCAGAATTACGGACATATGTTCATGAATTGCTGGAAGGGTGGGCCTCGGGTGAGCCTCGGGTTAAGCACGAACCCAATAGATACTGGAGATGATCATAGTAAAGGATTTATTAACAGGACTCTTCACCTTTATGAGATGGATATTTAGCAGGTTTGTGAGATGAGATGGATATTTAGCAGGTTTGTGAAGTGAGATGGATATTTAGCAGGTTTGTGAGATGAGATGAATATTTAGCAGGTTTGTGAGATGAGATGGATATTTAGCAGGTTTGTGAGATGAGATGGATATTTAGCAGGTTTGTGAGATGAGATGAATATTTAGCAGGTTTGTGAGATGAGATGGATATTTAGCAGGTTTGTGAGATGAGATGGATATTTAGCAGGTTTGTGAGATGAGATGAATATTTAGCAGGTTTGTGAAGTGAGATGGATATTTAGCAGGTTTGAGAGATGGATATTTAGCAGGTTTGTGAGATGGATATTTAGCAGGTTTGAGAGATGGATATTTAGCAGGTTTGAGAGATGGATATTTAGCAGGTTTGAGAGATGGATATTTAGCATGTTTGAGAGATGGATATTTAGCATGTTTGAGAGATGGATATTTAGCATGTTTGAGAGATGGATATTTAGCAGGTTTGAGAGGTGGATATTTAGCAGGTTTGAGAGATGGATATTTAGCAGGTTTGAGAGATGGATATTTAGCAGGTTTGTGAGATGGATATTTAGCAGGTTTATGAGATGGATATTTAGCAGGTTTGTGAGATGGATATTTAGCAGGTTTGTGAGATGGATATTTAGCAGGTTTGAGAGATGGATATTTAGCAGGTTTGCAGTGTTTGATTGCTGATATTTTCCAAATGTTTCATCTGTTGCATGATACATACTTTCTTTCTATTTTACAATATTTATGTTCACAGGAAATCCACCGACGACATGCATACGCTTAGGTTCTAGGCATTTACTTTGAAAAACGACATCCTCACCGTAAAATTCATACAAATAGCTTAAGAACCATGGTCGATATATAAATATATATATATATATATGCTTGCATATCTACCCCAGCCGTATATTCTCAAGGTCATATTTTGTGTTCGTATGTAGAATATGAACTTGTAATGGAGATATTGAGTTGTTTAAATTGAATACATGTACGATGCACTTGGATTTATTACAGTATAAGGGACCACACATCCTGCGGTCTGTATGAAGTAAGTAGTACAAGGCATGGTGTAGATAACCATTTCACAGACACGAGTTCATTTGGGGGATCTTTCTAATTCCTTACAATACCGCATTCCTTACAATACCTCATACAATACCGCATTCCTTACAATACCACAATCCTTACAATCCCAAATTCCTTACAATACCGCATTCCTTACAATACCACAATCCTTACAATACCAAATTCCTTACAATACCATATTCCTTACAATACCACATTCCTTACAATACCTCATTCCTTACAATACCACATTCCATACAATACCACATTCCTTACAATACCAAATTCCTTACAATACCATATTCCTTACAATACCACATTCCATACAATACCTCATTCCATACAATACCACATTCCTTACAATACCTCATTCCTTACAATACCTCATTCCTTACAATACCACATTCCATACAATACCTCATTCCTTACAATACCTCATTCCTTACAATACCTCATTCCATACAATACCACATTCCTTACAATACCTCATTCCTTACAATACCACATTCCATACAATACCTCATTCCTTACAATACTTCATTCCTTACAATACCTCATTCCATACAATACCACATTCCTTACAATACCCCATTCCTTACAATACCTCATTCCTTACAATACCTCATTCCTTACAATACCTCATTCCATACAATACCACATTCCTTACAATACCTCATTCCTTACAATACCACATTCCTTACAATACCAAATTCCTTACAATACCTCATACAATACCACATTCCTTACAATACCTCATACAATACCACATTCCTTACAATACATCATGCAATACCTCATTCCTTACAATACCTCATACAATACCACATTCCTTACAATACATCATACAATACCTCATTCCTTACAATACCTCATACAATACCACATTCCTTACAATACCTCATTCCTTACAGTACCTCATTCCTTACAGTACCTCATTCCTTACAATACCACATTCCTTACAATACCTCATACAATACCACATTCCTTACAATACCTCATTCCTTACAGTACCTCATTCCTTACGGTACCTCATTCCTTACAATACCACATTCCTTACAATACCTCATACAATACCGCATTCCTTACAATACCACATACAATACCACATTCCTTACAATACCACATTCCTTACAATACCACATTCCTTACAATACCACATACAATACCGCATTCCTTACAATACCACATTCCTTACAATACCACATTCCTTACAATACCACATTCCTTACAATACCATATACAATACCGCATTCCTTACAATACCACATTCCTTACAATACCACATTCCTTACAATACCACATTCCTTACAATACCACATTCCTTACAATACCACATTCCTTACAATACCTCATTCCTTACAATACCTCATACAATATCACATTCCTTACAATACCACATTCCTTACAATACCTCATTCCTTACAGTACCTCATTCCTTACAGTACCTCATTCCTTACAATACCACATTCCTTACAATACATCATACAATACCTCATTCCTTACAATACCTCATACAATACCTCATTCCATACAATACCTCATTCCTTACAGTACCTCATTCCTTACAGTACCTCATTCCATACAATACCGCATTCCTTACAATACCTCATTCCTTACAATACCTCATACAATACCTCATTCCATACAATACCTCATTCCTTACAATACCTCATTCCTTACAATACCTCATACAATACCTCATTCCATACAATACCTCATTCCTTACAATACCTCATTCCATACAATACCACATTCCTTACAATACCTCATTCCTTACAATACCACATTCCTTACAATACCTCATTCCTTACAATACCACATTCCTTACAATACCACATTCCTTACAATACCACATTCCTTACAATACCACATTCCTTACAATACCTCATTCCTTACAATACCTCATTCCATACAATACCACATTCCTTACAATACCTCATACAATACCTCATTCCTTACAATACCACATTCCTTACAATACCTCATTCCTTACAATACCTCATACAATACCTCATTCCATACAATACCTCATTCCTTACAATACCTCATTCCTTACAATACCTCATACAATACCTCATTCCATACAATACCTCATTCCTTACAATACCTCATTCCATACAATACCACATTCCTTACAGTACCTCATTCCATACAATACCGCATTCCTTACAATACCTCATTACTTACAATACCGCATTCCTTACAATACCTCATTCCTTACAATACCACATTCCTTACAATACCAATACCACATTCCTTACAATACCTCATTACTTACAATACCGCATTCCTTACAATACCTCATTCCTTACAATACCACATTCCTTACAATACCAATACCACATTCCTTACAATACCTCAGGTAGTAGTACAGTCTAAGTAAACATATGTAGCGGCTTTAACCAGCAGCTACTCATGAGCTACTCGTCATAGCGCAGTGGTAGCGCTGTGGTAGCGACTTCGCTTCAGGTGCGAAAGGCCAGGAGTTCGAGTCCCGCTGGAGCCGTTACGATTGTGTACTTAGGCAAGGCACTTAAATTCCACATTGTCTCTTCTCTCTCCCTCGTGGCGATGTATTTCATCAGGAATGAGGTCTCGAGAGTGATTAATATAATTTGTAAGAAGTTGTTTCGAAATCGAGCTAAGATAAATTTGTATAAACTAATCCTTAACAGTATGAATACATTGGAAGGAATGTACAAATAACATAGACCTAGATCAGCCGCGGCGTAATGATCAGGATCTATGTTGTTTGCTATTCAACCAGGTGTTTTAGTAGCTCCACTATCTGAATAACAAATAGCAGATGGCGCATTCTGTGCTGTGATGAATACATCTGATATGGCTCTATGTTGTTTGCAAAAGCGAATATACTCGTTTCCAGCACCGTAAGAGCTACTGTCCGTGTTTCCATTTGCAGTAAAATGTTCTTTAACCATTTAACATTTTAACTTAACCTTACTTGTTCCACCGTTTTACATTTAGCCACCGTATAAAAGTTCACATAGCAGTTCTACAGACTGATCTGTAGTCCAGTGGTAACACACTGAACTGGTAATCCATGGATCGCAGGATCGATCCCCCGTCTGACCCTAATAAAATTAACAGTCTTTCAGATGGGACGTTAAACCGAGGTCTCATGTTGGTGCTATACACCGTGCACGTAAGCGAACCATAGGAGACTCTGGAATGGGTCTCTGTCTGTATCATTGCACTATCCTCCAAAATCTAAAATGACTAATCTCTTCAGGAGGCGTCGCTCATATGGGCAACCGGTAGCGACGATAAATAAACGTAACACACACACAAGTTTGCATTTGTTTACCGTTTCGCAATATAACACAGTTATTTGTTTTAAAGCAATATATTTTCTTTAAATTGATGCATGTATCCGTCAAAGTTTGAGATCATTTAATGTTCTTTCTTAACGAAATATGAAACCAATTGCAGAACTGTTTATACCTGTGTGGTTACTGGACGGTGCAGTGCTACTTGTGATCCCCTGAAAGACATGTTTGAAGCTCGTACAAATGGTACTTATATATCACAGTTGTTTCCGGGAGAAAGTAAATCCTATTTAAATGTTTATGGCACTATATCTACCAAACTGATGAATCCGTATAATTATATAACTGTGCCGCTTTTAAATAAATTTGAACAATCTCTTTAGCACTGATTTGACTATAATTGAACGCATCTTAAATACTTGGGTATTAAACAGACAATTTGACAAATAACCGCATAGCTTTTATTGGTGAACGTGTACACGGTTTATCGTTGTTCGTCGAATCAGAACTTCAATACACATTAACTGATCCCGCCCACGGGTGGAAAATGCTCCGCCTTGGGTAGAAGCCGAGTTTTACCGAATGAACACGGATATTGCCGAGGAATTAAATAAGAAACCCAATACTAATATAAAAACACTAAGATCGAGAAAGACATGCTAATGCCCTAGGAATATGTTTCCTACACATGCTTACTGATTAGTTAGTTGTTCAAATAGTTTGTGATGTTCGTAATAACGTCATCATTTAAATATGACGCGTGGTCTATCGCAAACTAATCAAAGTACAACTTTTGATTTCCATGGTTACATGATAAACTATTATAACAACCATATCATTGGATCATCTTGTGATGACGCCCGTCTTTTGGGGCATAAGGAAATCAGATATGATATAATAAACTTGCCGTAGTGTCTTGTTTTTGTTAGTTAGCAACAATAATAGAATCATATTTATCATATATCACAATAGATTCGTATCAAATCATATTATAATCGTTGCATATGTTTATTGTTGAATGGACAGGAGGGGGTGATTATAAATTACTGGGACATGGAGAGTTATTTTTGAATCAGGAGAAATTTAATAGTTCATTAGGACCCGGACACAATAATGAAGAAAGTATCCGCTGGGATCTCAAATAAGTTTTTTTATTATGTTTTTTTCAATGGAAAATGGGGCGAAATTGACATTCTGTCAACATGCCGTGTTATATCTATTAATTATATTTGCCAAAGTGAGAAAACGAAATGTAGCTTTCAGATTATCCGGACATGTTTCTTGCATGTTTCTTGCTAAGAGTGGACGCTGTGGCGCACACAACTGGGCTTATAATATGCAGTCTATGGTGGGGGCTGTATCGGTGCAGGGCAGTATCTAATGTTGCTATTTAAACTTGTTGCCTCACCAATTTGCTTATTGATAGGTTTTACACAGCAAATACTTCAACAAACCATCGCCAGGTAGAGCGCATCGATACATCAACAAACCATCGCCAGGTAGAGCGCATCGATACATCAACAAACCATCGCCAGGTAGAGCGCCTCGATACATCAACAAACCATCGCCAGGTAGAGCGCATCGATACATCAACAAACCATCGCCATGTAGAGCGCCTCGATACTTCAACAAACCATCGCCAGGTAGAGCGCCTCGATACATCAACAAACCATCGCCAGGTAGAGCGCCTCGATACTTCAACAAACCATCGCCAGGTAGAGCGCATCGATACTTCAACAAACCACCGCCAGGTAGAGCGCCTAGATACATCAACAAACCATCGCCAGGTAGAGCGCCTCGATACTTCAACAAACCATCGACAGGTAGAGCGCCTCGATACTTCAACAAACCATCGCCAGGTAGAGCGCATCGATACTTCAGCAAACCATCGCCAGGTAGAGCGCCTCGATACTTCAGCAAACCATCGTCAGGTAGAGCGGATCGATACTTCATAGAAAGTGTTATCCTCACCATTTATGTTGACAGTTTGTGATTTCTTATTTATCAACACATGTCAACTTTCTGGGTCAACACTGATCTGAAAAAGTGTGAATGCATCGGTATGTCAAGACCAGCGGTATGATAAGAAACGACTTATATATAGAGAATATTAGGTTACTGTCTTATAAATTTTAATTTATTGGACGAGTTGGAGAAAATATAGGCCTACAATTTATTCTACAGTCATGGGTAATAATGGTCAAAATCGACCTGCCTAAAAACTTTGCTTTATTAGTCAGTGCCTAATAAATCTTTTGTGACGTCATAACGCTGCGAGTATGACGTCATATGTTCACCAATAGTATGATAAACCTCAACAGGTCATAAATATTCAGTAATAATTCATTTTTAAATCATCTGTTTTATCAGAAGATAGGATAAATACAATATTAGGTTACTGTTTTATAAATTTTAATTTATTAAACTTGACTCCGAAAAAATACAGGGCTTGGTAGAGCCTCGTCTTGTATAGTTTCTCCAACTCGCCTAATAAATTCAAATGTATACGGCAGTAACCTATTATTCTCTATTTATCAAAGATCTAAAAATACACTATATCTGTATATGTCGCCGCTAATTACATAAATATGTCACATTCGTTATCAACCTTATGCCGGGAAAACTTCAAACATAACTAGAATAGAAATGTAGCCTAGGCCTATATACATTTAAGACAGTCAAATGAACAAAAAGCCCATTACTACAAAGTAGGCTACTAAGTTATCCTTGGTCCTGTCTGATGGAGCACTACATTAGTTTATGCAAATATATGTTTGCTAGACTATGAAATGTTTGCTAGACTATGAAGCAATATCTTACAACATTAGTCTGATGACTCTCGAGATCGCATTCCTGGTGGAATTCATCGCCACGAGGGAGAGAGAAGAGGCGATGTGGAATTTAAATGCCTTACCTAAGGTCACAATCGTAACGGCTACAGCTGAGTGCGATCTCCGGGCCTTTCACGTGTGAAGCGAACTCTACCACGGTACTATCATGACTTCCACCACTAGAGGGCGTGGGACATTTTATTATTTGGGAAGAGGTTATCTCCCGAACATAAATATGTACACGACGTCGCATTCCCAAAATGCATCAAAGGCAATGTCCTTTAAAAATAGTCAGTTGCCACTCTTTATGCACATTTATTTACGGCCATTGCGAAGCAAGTTCTTACAACATTAGTTTAATCGCTCTGGAGACCTCATTCCTGATGGAATCCATCGCCATGCGGGAGAGTTAATATGTAATATAGATTCAAGTGTTAATTAAGGATTCCATCACGGTTGTTCTGGCGTGGCACGAACTTACAACCTCTAGAGTACGAGACAGACACCATATCCATTGCACCACTCCATTTCACGCTCAGCCTAGCTGCAACTCGTGGATCCGCAGGTGCTTTCGCATACAATATAATGTAGGGCTGGTCGTTTCTTTTTTCATTTTCAAACTGAACAACCATATCTTTTTTATGAGGATAAAATGATGTCCAAATCGAGATACGGGTATTTTGTTACTGGTTTGAATATAACACCAGCTGGCCATCAAGTCCGGCATTTTAGCGCCAAATGCAATTATAAAATGACGCAAAGAGCTTGTTCAGCGAGCGAGTTACTGGCATAACTGTGTGTAGGCCTACTACTTATTCAGTTACTGGCATTACTGTGTGTAGGCCTACTACTTATTCAGTTACTGACATAACTGTGTGTAGGCCTACTACTTATTCAGTTACTGACATAACTGTGTGTAGGCCTACTACTTATTCAGTTACTGACATAACTGTGTGTAGGCCTACTACTTATTCAGTTACTGGCATTACTGTGTGTAGTGTAGGCCTACTACTTATTCAGTTACTGGCATTACTGTGTGTAGGCCTACTACTTATTCAGTTACTGGCATTACTGTGTATAGGCCTACTACTTATTCAGTTACTGACATAACTGTGTGTAGGCCTACTACTTATTCAGTTACTGGCATTACTGTGTGTAGGCCTACTACTTATTCAATTACTGGCATTACTGTGTGTAGGCCTACTACTTATTCAGTTACTGGCATAACTGTGTGTAGGCCTACTACTTATTCAGTTACTGGCATAACTGTGTGTAGGCCTACTACTTATTCAGTTACTGACATAACTGTGTGTAGGCCTACTACTTATTCAGTTACTGACATAACTGTGTGTAGGCCTACTACTTATTCAGTTACTGGCTACTGAGACTAATTATATATATATATATATACATGTACACTCTTAAATACAAGCTGTTATACATTCCATTTAGTGTCTCATTACTACAGAAATGCGTCCTATTAATAAAATATATATTGATGTTGATGACACTGTGTGGATATATAGAGGATAGGTATAGGAATGAAGCATAGGATTATAGAGGATAGGTATAGGAATGAAGTCTAGGATTATAGAGGATATGTATAGGAATGAAGTCTAGGATTATAGAGGATAGGTATAGGAATGAAGTCTAGGATTATAGAGGATAGGTATAGGAATGAAGTCTAGGATTATAGAGGATAGGTATAGGAATGAAGTCTAGGATTATAGAGGATAGGTATAGGAATGAAGTCTAGGATTATAGAGGATAGGTATAGGAATGAAGTCTAGGATTATAGAGGATAGGTATAGGAATGAAGTCTAGGATTATAGAGGATAGGTATAGGAATGAAGTCTAGGATTATAGAGGATAGGTATAGGAATGAAGTCTAGGCTTTTGGTAGAAATCGGCCAAGGCATTCCCATTGGGAACTATAGTTTATACAACTTTATTTCAGCTCGATTGCGAAACATTTATACAATGAATGAGAGAGAAGAGGGATTTAAATGCCTTGACCAAGGGCACAATCGTAACGGCTATAGTTGGACCATTCGCACCTGTAGATAACGCGCTAGCTAGCACGGCGCTATTATGACTTCCACACTGACTTCTATGATAAACTAAAGATGTATGTAACACGAAAACGAAGATAAACATACCGTTCCAAATGAACACATACTTGTAAATAGGAAACCTCATAAGTATGACATTTAAATCAGGATCATGTGACTATATGCCACTATAAACTTCGTGTGTCATGTACTAGAAGCTGTATCGATTTTGACGTAGTTAGGCAATCACTATCGATGTGGACGTAGTTAGGTAATCATTATCGATGTGGACGTAGTTAGGCAATCATTATCGATGTGGACGTAGTTAGGTAATCATTATCGATGTTGCCGTAGTTAGGTAATCACTATCGATGCTGACGTAGTTAGGCAATCACTATCGATGTTGACGTAGTTAGGCAATCACTATCGAGGCTGACGTAGTTAGGCAATCACTATCAATGTGGACGTAGTTAGGCAATCACTAACGATGTTGACGTAGTTAGGCAATCACTATCGATGTGGACGTAGTTAGGCAATCACTATCGATGTTGGCGTAGTTAGGTAATAATTAGCGATGCGCATTATATGCATATACCATGTTCAATTTATTACATATACACGTAAACATCATCTTAATCTTTAAAACAACGACCATCTAAAGTAACTATGAACAACGACCATCCAAAGTAACTCTGAACAACGACCATCCAAAGTAGTAACTATGAGCAACGACCATCCAAAGTAACTATGAGCAACGACCATCCAAAGTAACTATGGGCAACGACCATCCAAAGTATCTATGAGCAACGACCATCCAAAGTAACTATGAGCAACGACCATCCAAAGTAACTATGAACAACGACCATCCAACGTAACTATGAACAACGACCATCCAAAGTAACTATGAACAACGACCATCCAAAGTAACTATGAGCAACGACCATCCAAAGTAACTATGAACAACGACCATCCAAAGTAACTCTGAACAACGACCATCCAAAGTAACTATGAGCAACGACCATCCAAAGTAACTATGAGAAACGACCATCCAAAGTAACTATGGGCAACGACCATCCAAAGTATCTATGAGCAACGACCATCCAAAGTAACTATGAGCAACGACCATCCAAAGTAACTATGAACAACGACCATCCAAAGTAACTATGAACAACGACCATCCAAAGTAACTATGAACAACGACCATCCAAAGTAACTATGAACAACGACCATCCAAAGTAACTATGAGCAACGATCATCCAAAGTAACTATGAACAACGACCATCCAACGTAACTATGAACAACGACCATCCAAAGTAACTATGAACAACGACCATCCAAAGTAACTATGAGCAACGACCATCCAAAGTAACTATGAACAACGACCATCCAAAGTAACTATGAACAACGACCATCCAAAGTAACTATGAACAACCACCATCCAAAGTAACTATGAGCAACGACCATCCAAAGTAACTATGAGCAACGACCATCCAAAGTATATATGAGCAACGACCATCCAAAGTAACTATGAACAACGACCATCCAAAGTAACTATGAGAAACGACCATCCAAAGTAACTATGAGCAACGACCATCCAAAGTAACTATGAACAACGACCATCCAAAGTAACTATGAACAACGACCATCCAAAGTAACTATGACACAGTACAACTAAAGTATTGACAACGACCATCCAAAGTAACTATGAACAACGACCATCCAAAGTAACTATGAACAACGACCATCCAAAGTAACTATGAACAACGACCATCCAAAGTAACTATGAACAACGACCATCCAAAGTAACTATGAACAACGACCATCCAAAGTAACTATGAACAACGACCATCCAAAGTAACTATGAACAACGACCATCCAAAGTAACTATGAACAACGACCATCCAAAGTAACTATGAACAACGACCATCCAAAGTAACTATGAACAACGACCATCCAAAGTAACTATGAACAACGACCATCCAAAGTAACTATGAACAACGACCATCCAAAGTAACTATGAACAACGACCACCAAAGTAACTTGAACAACGACCATCCAAAGTAACTATGAACAACGACCATCCAAAGTAACTATGAACAACGACCATCCAAAGTAACTATGAACAACGACCATCCAAAGTAACTATGAACAACGACCATCCAAAGTAACTATGAACAACGACCATCCAAAGTAACTATGAACAACGACCATCCAAAGTAACTATGAACAACGACCATCCAAAGTAACTATGAACAACGACCATCCAAAGTAACTATGAGCAACGACCATCCAAAGTAACTATGAACAACGACCCAAAGTAACTATGAACAACGACCATCCAAAGTAACTATGAACAACGACCATCCAAAGTAACTACAACGACCATCCAAAGTAACTATGAACAACGACCATCCAAAGTAACTATGAACAACGACCATCCAAAGTAACTATGAACAACGACCATCCAAAGTAACTATGGCAACGACCATCCAAAGTAACTATGAACAACGACCATCCAAAGTAACTATGAACAACGACCATCCAAAGTAACTATGAACAACGACCATCCAAAGTAACTATGAACAACGACCATCCAAAGTAACTATGAACAACGACCATCCAAAGTAACTATGAACAACGACCATCCAAAGTAACTATGAACAACGACCATCCAAAGTAACTATGAACAACGACCATCCAAAGTAACTATGAACAACGACCATCCAAAGTAACTATGAACAACGACCATCCAAAGTAACTATGAACAACGACCATCCAAAGTAACTATGAACAACGACCATCCAAAGTAACTATGAACAACGACCATCCAAAGTAACTATGAACAACGACCATCCAAAGTAACTATGAACAACGACCATCCAAAGTAACTATGAGCAACGACCATCCAACGTAACTATGAACAACGACCATCCAAAGTAACTATGAACAAAGACCATCCAACGTAACTATGAACAACAACCATCCAAAGTACCTATGAGCAACGACCATCCAAAGTAACTATGAACAACGACCATCCAAAGTAACTATGAACAACGACCATCAAACGTAACAATGAGCAACGACCATCCAACGTAACTGTGCACAACGACCATCCAAAGTAACTATGAACAACGACCATCCAACGTAACTATGAACAACGACCACCCAAAGTAACTATGAACAACGATCATCCAAAGTAACTATGAACAACGACCATCCAAAGTAACTATGAACAACGACCATCCAAAGTAACTATGAACAACGACCATCCAAAGTAACTATGAACAACGACCATCCAAAGTAACTATGAACAACGACCATCCAAAGTAACTATGAACAACGACCATCCAAAGTAACTATGAACAACGACCATCCAAAGTAACTATGAACAACGACCATCCAAAGTAACTATGAACAACGACCATCCAAAGTAACTATGAACAACGACCATCCAAAGTAACTATGAACAACGACCATCCAACGTAACTATGAACAACGACCATCCAACGTAACTATGAACAACGACCATCCAACGTAACTATGAACAACGACCATCCAACGTAACTATGAGCAACGACCATCCAACGTAACTATGAACAACGACCATCCAACGTAACTATGAACAACGACCATCCAACGTAACTATGAACAACGACCATCCAACGTAACTATGAACAACGACCATCCAACGTAACTATGAACAACGACCATCCAACGTAACTATGAACAACGACCATCCAACGTAACTATGAACAACGACCATCCAAAGTAACTATGAACAACGACCATCCAAAGTAACTATGAACAACGACCATCCAAAGTAACTATGAACAACGACCATCCAACGTAACTATGAACAACGACCATCCAAAGTAATAAGAACAAAGACAATCCAAAGTAACTATGAACAACGACCATCCAAAGTAACTATGAACAACGACCATCCAAAGTAACTATGAACAACGACCATCCAACGTAACTATGAACAACGACCATCCAAAGTAACTATGAGCAACGACCATCCAAAGTAACTATGAGCAACGACCATCCAAAGTAACTATGAGCAACGACCATCCAAAGTAACTATGAACAACGATCATCCAACGTAACTATGAGCAACGACCATCCAACAGTATCTATGAGCAACGACCATCCAAAGTAACTATGAGCAACGACCATCCAAAGTAACTATGACCAACGACCATCCAAAGTAACTATGAGCAACGATCATCCAACGTATCTATGAACAACGACCATCCAACGTAACTATGAACAACGACCATCCAAAGTATCTATGAGCAACGACCATCCAACGTAACTATGAACAACGACCATCCAACGTAACTATGAGCAACGACCATCCAACGTAACTATGAACAACGACCATCCAAAGTATCTATGAACAACGACCATCCAAAGTAACTATGAACAACGTACATCCAAAGTAACTATGAACAACGACCATCCAAAGTAACTATGAACAACGACCATCCAAAGTAACTATGAACAACGTACATCCAAAGTAACTATGAACAACGATCATCCAAAGTAACTATGAACAACGTACATCCAAAGTAACTATGAATAACGTACATCCAAAGTAACTATGAACAACGTACATCCAAAGTAACTATGAACAACGTACATCCAAAGTAACTATAAAAACTACATCCAAAGTAACTATGAACAACGACCATCCAAAGTAACTATGAACAACGACATCCAAAGTAACTATAAACACATCCAAAGTAACTATGAACAACGACCATCCAAAGTAACTATGAACAACGTACATCCAAAGTAACTATGAACAACGTACATCCAAAGTAACTATGAACAACGTACATCTAAAGTAACTATAAACAACGACCATCCAAAGTAACTATGAACCACGTACATCCAAAGTAACTATGAATAACGTACATCCAAAGTAACTATGAACAACATACATCCAAAGTATCTATGAACAACGTACATCCAAAGTAACTATGAACAACGTACATCCAAAGTAACTATGAACAACGTACATCCAAAGTAACTATGAACAACGACCATCCAACGTAACTATGAGCAACGACCATCCAACGTATCTATGAGCAACGACCATCCAACGTAACTATGAGCAACGACCATCCAACGTAACTGTGAATAACGGCCATCCAAAGTAACTATGAACAACGACCATCCAACGTAACTATGAACAACGACCATCCAACGTAACTATGAACAACGACCATCCAAAGTAACTATGACCAACGACCATCCAACGTAACTATGAACAACGACCATCCAACGTAACTATGAACAACGACCATCCAACGTAACTATGAACAACGACCATCCAAAGTAACTATGAGCAACGACCATCCAACGTAACTATGAACAACGACCATCCAACGTAACTATGAACAACGACCATCCAAAGTAACTATGAACAACGACCATCCAAAGTAACTATGAACAACGACCATCCAAAGTAACTATGAACAACGACCATCCAAAGTAACTATGAACAACGACCATCCAAAGTAACTATGAACAACGACCATCCAAAGTAACTATGAACAACGACCATCCAAAGTAACTATGAACAACGACCATCCAAAGTAACTATGAACAACGACCATCCAAAGTAACTATGAACAACGACCATCCAAAGTAACTATGAACAACGACCATCCAAAGTAACTATGAACAACGCATCCAAAGTAACTATGAACAACGCATCCAAAGTAACTATGAACAACGTACATCCAAAGTAACTATGAACAACGTACATCCAAAGTAACTATGAACAACGCATCCAAAGTAACTATGAACAACGACCATCCAAAGTAACTATGAACCACGTACATCCAAAGTAACTATGAATAACGTACATCCAAAGTAACTATGAACAACATCCAAGTAACTATGACAACGCATCCAAGTAACTATGACAAATACATCCAAAGTATCTATGAACAACGTACATCCAAAGTAACTATGAACAACGTACATCCAAAGTAACTATGAACAACGTACATCCAAAGTAACTATGAACAACGTACATCCAAAGTAACTATGAACAACGACCATCCAACGAAACTATGAGCAACGACCATCCAACGTATCTATGAGCAACGACCATCCAACGTAACTATGAGCAACGACCATCCAACGTAACTGTGAATAACGGCCATCCAAAGTAACTATGAACAACGACCATCCAACGTAACTATGAACAACGACCATCCAACGTAACTATGAACAACGACCATCCAAAGTAACTATGACAACGACCATCCAACGTAACTATGAACAACGACCATCCAACGTAACTATGAACAACGACCATCCAACGTAACTATGAACAACGACCATCCAAAGTATCTATGAGCAACGACCATCCAACGTATCTATGAACAACGACCATCCAACGTAACTATGAACAACGACCATCCAAAGTAACTATGAACAACGACCATCCAACGTAACTATGAACAACGACCATCCAAAGTAACTATGAACAACGACCATCCAAAGTAACTATGAACAACGACCATCCAAAGTAACTATGAACAACGACCATCCAAAGTAACTATGAACAACGACCATCCAAAGTAACTATGAACAACGACCATCCAAAGTAACTATGAACAACGACCATCCAACGTAACTATGAACAACGAGCATCCAACGTAACAATGAACAACGACCATCCAACGTAACTATGAGCAACGACCATCCAACGTAACTATGAACAACGACCATCCAACATAACTATGAGCAACGAGCATCCAACGTAACTATGAACAACGTCCATCCAACGTAACTATGAACAACGACCATCCAACGTAACTATGAACAACGACCATCCAACGTAACTATGAACAACGACCATCCAACGTAACTATGAACAACGACCATCCAACGTAACTATGAACAACGACCATCCAACGTAACTATGAACAACGACCATCCAACGTAACTATGAACAACGACCATCCAAAGTAACTATGAACAACGACCATCCAAAGTAACTATGAACAACGACCATCCAAAGTAACTATGAACAACGACCATCCAACGTAACTATGAACAACGACCATCCAAAGTAATATGAACAACGACCATCCAAAGTAACTATGAACAACGACCATCCAAAGTAACTATGAACAACGACCATCCAAAGTAACTATGAACAACGACCATCCAACGTAACTATGAACAACGACCATCCAAAGTAACTATGAACAACGACCATCCAAAGTAACTATGAACAACGACCATCCAAAGTAACTATGAACAACGACCATCCAAAGTAACTATGAACAACGACCATCCAACGTAACTATGACAACGACATCCAAGTACTATGAACAACGACCATCCAAGTAACTATGAGCAACGACCATCCAAGTAACTATGAACAACGACCATCCAAAGTAACTATGAACAACGACCATCCAACGTAACTATGAACAACGACCATCCAACGTAACTATGAACAACGACCATCCAAAGTAACTATGAACAACGACCATCCAACGTAACTATGAACAACGACCATCCAACGTAACTATGACAACGACCATCCAACGTAACTATGAACAACGACCATCCAAAGTAACTATGAACAACGACCATCCAAAGTAACTATGAACAACGTACATCCAAAGTAACTATGAACAACGACCATCCAAAGTAATTATGAACAACGACCATCCAAAGTAACTATGAACAACGATCATCCAAAGTAACTATGAACAACGACATCCAAAGTAACTATGAAAACGTACATCCAAAGTAACTATGAACAACGTACATCCAAAGTAACTATGAACAACGTACATCCAAAGTAACTATGAACAACATACATCCAAAGTAACTATGAACAACGACCATCCAAAGTAACTATGAACAACGTACATCCAAAGTAACTATGAACAACGTACATCCAAAGTAACTATGAACAACGTACATCTAAAGTAACTATAAACAACGACCATCCAAAGTAACTATGAACCACGTACATCCAAAGTAACTATGAATAACGTACATCCAAAGTAACTATGAACAACATACATCCAAAGTATCTATGAACAACGTACATCCAAAGTAACTATGAACAACGTACATCCAAAGTAACTATGAACAACGTACATCCAAAGTAACTATGAACAACGTACATCCAAAGTAACTATGAACAACGACCATCCAACGAAACTATGAGCAACGACCATCCAACGTATCTATGAGCAACGACCATCCAACGTAACTATGAGCAACGACCATCCAACGTAACTGTGAATAACGGCCATCCAAAGTAACTATGAACAACGACCATCCAACGTAACTATGAACAACGACCATCCACCGTAACTATGAACAACGACCATCCAAAGTAACTATGAACAACGACCATCCAAATTAACTATGAACAACGACCATTCAAATTAACTCTGACCAACGACCATCCAACGTAACTATGAGCAAAGACCATCCAACGTAACTATGAACAACGACCATCCAACGTAACTATGAACAACGACCATCCAAAGTATCTATGAGCAACGACCATCCAACGTATCTATGAACAACGACCATCCAACGTAACTGTGAACAACGACCATCCAAAGTAACTATGAACAACGACCATCCAACGTTATTATGAACAACGACCATCCAACGTAACTATGAACAACGACCATCCAACGTAACTATGAACAATGACCATCCAACGTAACTATGAACAACGACCATCCAACGTAACTATGAACAACGACCATCCAAAGTAACTATGAACAACGACCATCCAAAGTATCTATGAGCAACGACCATCCAACGTAACTATGAACAACGACCATCCAAAGTAACTATGAACAACGTACATCCAAAGTAACTATGAGCAACGACCATCCAACGTAACTATGAATAACTTACATCCAAATTAACTATGAACAACGTACATCCAAAGTAACTATGAACAACGTACATCCAAAGTAACTATGAACAACGTACATCCAAAGTAACTATGAACAACGACCATCCAAAGTAACTATGATCCACGTACATCCAAAGTAACTATGAATAACGTACATACAAAGTAACTATGAACAACGTACATCCAAAGTAACTATGAACAAAGTACATCCAAAGTAACTATGAACAACGTACATCCAAAGTAACTATGAACAACATACATCCAAAGTAACTATGAACAACGACATCCAAAGTAACTATGAATAACGACAATCCAACATAACTATGAGCAACGACCATCCAACGTAACTATGAACAACGACCATCCAAAGTAACTATGAACAACGTACATCCAAAGTAACTATGAGCAACGACCATCCAACGTAACTATGAATAACTTACATCCAAATTAACTATGAACAACGTACATCCAAAGTAACTATGAACAACGTACATCCAAAGTAACTATGAACAACGACCATCCAAAGTAACTATGAACAACGACCATCCAAAGTAACTATGAACAACGACAATCCAAAGTAACTATGAACAACGACCATCCAAAGTAACTATGAACAACGACCATCCAACGTAACTATGAACAACGACCATCCAAAGTAACTATGAACAACGACCATCCAACGTAACTATGAGCAACGACCATCCAAAGTAACTATGAACAACGACCATCCAAAGTAACTATGAACAACGACCATCCAAAGTAACTATGAACAACGACCATCCAAAGTAACTATGAACAACGACCATCCAAAGTAACTATGAACAACGACCATCCAAAGTAACTATGAGCAACGACCATCCAAAGTAACTATGAGCAACGACCATCCAAAGTAACTATGAGCAACGACCATCCAAAGTAACTATGAGCAACGACCATCCAAAGTAACTATGAACAACGACCATCCAAAGTAACTATGAGCAACGACCATCCAAAGTAACTATGAACAACGACCATCCAAAGTAACTATGAACAACGACCATCCAAAGTAACTATGAACAACGACCATCCAACGTAACTATGAACAACGACCATCCAAAGTAACTATGAACAACGACCATCCAAAGTAACTATGAACAACGACCATCCAAAGTAACTATGAACAACGACCATCCAAAGTAACTATGAACAACGACCATCCAAAGTAACTATGAACAACGACCATCCAAAGTAACTATGAACAACGACCATCCAAGTAACTAACAACGACCATCCAAAGTAACTATGAACAACGACCATCCAAAGTAACTATGAACAACGACCATCCAAAGTAACTATGAACAACGACCATCCAAAGTAACTATGAACAACGACCATCCAACGTAACTATGAACAACGACCATCCAAGTAACTATGAACAACGACCATCCAACGTAACTATGAACAACGACCATCCAAGTAACTATGAACAACGACCATCCAAAGTAACTATGAACAACGACCATCCAAAGTAACTATGAACAACGACCATCCAACGTAACTATGACAACGACCATCCAACGTAACTATGAACAACGACCATCCAAAGTAACTATGAACAACGACCATCCAACGTAACTATGAACAACGACCATCCAAGTAACTATGAACAACGACCATCCAAAGTAACTATGAACAACGACCATCCAAAGTAACTATGAACAACGACCATCCAAAGTAACTATGAACAACGACCATCCAAAGTAACTATGAACAACGACCATCCAAAGTAACTATGAACAACGACCATCCAAAGTAACTATGAACAACGACCATCCAAAGTAACTATGAACAACGACCATCCAAAGTAACTATGAACAACGACCATCCAAAGTAACTATGAACAACGACCATCCAAAGTAACTATGAACAACGACCATCCAAAGTAACTATGAACAACGACCATCCAAAGTAACTATGAACAACGACCATCCAAAGTAACTATGAACAACGACCATCCAAAGTAACTATGAACAACGACCATCCAAAGTAACTATGAACAACGACCATCCAAAGTAACTATGAACAACGACCATCCAAAGTAACTATGAACAACGACCATCCAAAGTAACTATGAACAACGACCATCCAAAGTAACTATGAACAACGACCATCCAAAGTAACTATGAACAACGACCATCCAAAGTAACTATGAACAACGACCATCCAAAGTAACTATGAACAACGACCATCCAAAGTAACTATGAACAACGACCATCCAACGTAACTATGAACAACGACCATCCAACGTAACTATGAACAACGACCATCCAACGTAACTATGAGCAACGACCATCCAACGTAACTATGAACAACGACCATCCAACGTAACTATGAGCAACGACCATCCAACGTAACTATGAACAACGACCATCCAACGTAACTATGAACAACGACCATCCAACGTAACTATGAACAACGACCATCCAACGTAACTATGAACAACGACCATCCAACGTAACTATGAACAACGACCATCCAACGTAACTATGAACAACGACCATCCAACGTAACTATGAACAACGACCATCCAACGTAACTATGAACAACGACCATCCAACGTAACTATGAACAACGACCATCCAACGTAACTATGAACAACGACCATCCAACGTAACTATGAACAACGACCATCCAACGTAACTATGAACAACGACCATCCAACGTAACTATGAACAACGACCATCCAAAGTAACTATGAACAACGACCATCCAACGTAACTATGAACAACGACCATCCAACGTAACTATGAACAACGACCATCCAACGTAACTATGAACAACGACCATCCAAAGTAACTATGAACAACGACCATCCAAAGTAACTATGAACAACGACCATCCAACGTAACTATGAACAACGACCATCCAAAGTAACTATGAACAACGACCATCCAAAGTAACTATGAACAACGACATCCAAAGTAACTATGAACAACGACATCCAAAGTAACTATGAACAACGACATCAAAGTAACTATGAACAACGACCATCCAAAGTAACTATGAACAACGACCATCCAACGTAACTATGAACAACGACCATCCAACGTAACTATGAACAACGACCATCCAAAGTAACTATGAACAACGACCATCCAACGTAACTATGAACAACGACCATCCAACGTAACTATGAACAACGACCATCCAAAGTAACTATGAACAACGACCATCCAAAGTAACTATGAACAACGACCATCCAACGTAACTATGAACAACGACCATCCAACGTAACTATGAACAACGACCATCCAACGTAACTATGAACAACGACCATCCAACGTAACTATGAACAACGACCATCCAACGTAACTATGAACAACGACCATCCAAATAACTATGAACAACGACCATCCAACGTAACTATGAACAACGACCATCCAACGTAACTATGAACAACGACCATCCAACGTAACTATGAACAACGACCATCCAAAGTAACTATGAACAACGACCATCCAACGTAACTATGAACAACGACCATCCAAGTAACTATGAACAACGACCATCCAAAGTAACTATGAACAACGACCATCCAACGTAACTATGAACAACGACCATCCAACGTAACTATGAACAACGACCATCCAACGTAACTATGAACAACGACCATCCAAAGTAACTATGAACAACGACCATCCAACGTAACTATGAACAACGACCATCCAACGTAACTATGAACAACGACCATCCAAAGTAACTATGAACAACGACCATCCAACGTTATTATGAACAACGACCATCCAACGTAACTATGAACAACGACCATCCAACGTAACTATGAACAACGACCATCCAACGTAACTATGAACAACGACCATCCAACGTAACTATGAACAACGACCATCCAAAGTAACTATGAACAACGACCATCCAAAGTAACTATGAGCAACGACCATCCAACGTAACTATGAACAACGACCATCCAAAGTAACTATGAACAACGACCATCCAAAGTAACTATGAACAACGACCATCCAACGTAACTATGAACAACGCATCCAAAGTAACTATGAACAACGTACATCCAAAGTAACTATGAACAACGAACATCCAAAGTAACTATGAACAACGAACATCCAAAGTAACTATGAACAACGACCATCCAAAGTAACTATGAACAACGTACATCCAAAGTAACTATGAACAACGTACATCCAAAGTAACTATGAACAACGTACATCCAAAGTAACTATGAACAACGTACATCCAAAGTAACTATGAACAACGTACATCCAAAGTAACTATGAACAACGTACATCCAAAGTAACTATGAACAACGTACATCCAAAGTAACTATGAACAACGACCATCCAACGTAACTATGAGCAACGACCATCCAACGTATCTATGAACAACGACCATCCAACGTAACTATGAACAACGACCATCCA
>CM026395.1:36158985-36289383 GCA_014843695.1 Archivesica marissinica
GAGGAACATCCCAGATCCTCCATTCATTCCTGAGTCACCTAGTGACTGCACATGCGGAGGAACACCCCATATCCTCCATTCATACCCGAGTCATCTAGTGACTGCACATGCGAAGGAACACCCCAGATCCTCCATTCATACCTGAGTCATCTAGTGACTGCACATGCGGAGGAACATCCCAGATCCTCCATTCATACCTGAGTCATCTAGTGACTGCACATGCGAAGGAACACCCCAGATCCTCCATTCATACCAGTCATCTAGTGACTGCACATGCGGAGGAACACCCCAGATCCTCCATTCATACCCGAGTCATATAGTGACTGCACATGCGGAGGAACACCCCATATCCTCCATTCGTACCCGAGTCATCTAGTGACTGCACATGCGGAGGAACACCCCAGATCCTCCATTCATACCCCGAGTCATCTAGTGACTGCACATGCGAAGGAACACCCCAGATCCTCCATTCATACCTGAGTCATCTAGTGACTGCACATGCGGAGGAACACCCAGATCCTCCATTCATACCGAGTCATCTAGTGACTGCACATGCGGAGGAACACCCCAGATCCTCCATTCATCTAGTGACTGCACATGCGGAGGAACACCCCAGATCCTCCATTCATACCCGAGTCATCTAGTGACTGCACATGCGAGGAACACCCCAGATCCTCCATTCATACCGAGTCATCTAGTGACTGCACATGCGGAGGAACACCCCAGATCCTCCATTCATACCCGAGTCATCTAGTGACTGCACATGCGAAGGAACACCCCAGATCCTCCATTCATACCCGAGTCATCTAGTGACTGCACATGCGGAGGAACACCCCAGATCCTCCATTCATACCAGTCATCTAGTGACTGCACATGCGGAGGAACACCCCAGATCCTCCATTCATACCTGAGTCATCTAGTGACTGCACATGCGGAGGAACACCCCAGATCCTCCATTCATACCAGTCATCTAGTGACTGCACATGCGGAGGAACACCCCAGATCCTCCATTCATACCGAGTCATCTAGTGACTGCACATGCGGAGGAACATCCCAGATCCTCCATTCATTCCTGAGTCATCTAGTGACTGCACATGCGGAGGAACACCCCAGATCCTCCATTCATACCCGAGTCATATAGTGACTGCACCTGCGGAGGAACACCCCATATCCTCCATTCGTACCCGAGTCATCTAGTGACTGCACATGCGGAGGAACACCCCAGATCCTCCATTCATACCTGAGTCATCTAGTGACTGCACATGCGAAGGAACACCCCAGATCCTCCATTCATACCCGAGTCATCTAGTGACTGCACATGCGGAGGAACACCCCAGATCCTCCATTCATACCTGAGTCATCTAGTGACTGCACATGCGAGGAACACCCAGATCCTCCATTCATACCCGAGTCATCTAGTGACTGCACATGCGGAGGAACACCCCAGATCCTCCATTCATACCGAGTCATCTAGTGACTGCACATGCGGAGGAACACCCCAGATCCTCCATTCATACCCGAGTCATCTAGTGACTGCACATGCGGAGGAACACCCCAGATCCTCCATTCATCTAGTGACTGCACATGCGGAGGAACACCCCAGATCCTCCATTCATACCCTGAGTCATCTAGTGACTGCACATGCGGAGGAACACCCCAGATCCTCCATTCATACCTGAGTCATCTAGTGACTGCACATGCGGAGGAACACCCCAGATCCTCCATTCATACCGAGTCATCTAGTGACTGCACATGCGGAGGAACACCCCAGATCCTCCATTCATACCTGAGTCATCTAGTGACTGCACATGCGGAGGAACACCCCAGATCCTCCATTCATACCGAGTCATCTAGTGACTGCACATGCGGAGGAACACCCCAGATCCTCCATTCATACCTGAGTCATCTAGTGACTGCACATGCGGAGGAACACCCCAGATCCTCCATTCATACCGAGTCATCTAGTGACTGCACATGCGGAGGAACACCCCAGATCCTCCATTCATACCCGAGTCATCTAGTGACTGCACATGCGGAGGAACACCCCAGATCCTCCATTCATACCTGAGTCATCTAGTGACTGCACATGCGGAGGAACACCCCAGATCCTCCATTCATACCCGAGTCATCTAGTGACTGCACATGCGGAGGAACACCCCAGATCCTCCATTCATACCTGAGTCATCTAGTGACTGCACATGCGGAGGAACACCCCAGATCCTCCATTCATACCTGAGTCATCTAGTGACTGCACATGCGGAGGAACACCCCAGATCCTCCATTCATACCGAGTCATCTAGTGACTGCACATGCGGAGGAACACCCCAGATCCTCCATTCATACCGAGTCATCTAGTGACTGCACATGCGGAGGAACACCCCAGATCCTCCATTCATACCAGTCATCTAGTGACTGCACATGCGGAGGAACACCCCAGATCCTCCATTCATACCCGAGTCATCTAGTGACTGCACATGCGGAGGAACACCCCAGATCCTCCATTCATACCCGAGTCATCTAGTGACTGCACATGCGGAGGAACACCCCAGATCCTCCATTCATACCTGAGTCATCTAGTGACTGCACATGCGGAGGAACACCCCAGATCCTCCATTCATACCTGAGTCATCTAGTGACTGCACATGCGGAGGAACACCCCAGATCCTCCATTCATACCCGAGTCATCTAGTGACTGCACATGCGGAGGAACACCCCAGATCCTCCATTCATACCTGAGTCATCTAGTGACTGCACATGCGGAGGAACATCCCAGATCCTCCATTCATACCTGAGTCATCTAGTGACTGCACATGCGGAGGAACACCCCAGATCCTCCATTCATACCCGAGTCATCTAGTGACTGCACATGCGGAGGAACACCCCAGATCCTCCATTCATACCTGAGTCATCTAGTGACTGCACATGCGAAGGAACACCCCAGATCCTCCATTCATACCCGAGTCATCTAGTGACTGCACATGCGGAGGAACACCCCAGATCCTCCATTCATACCTGAGTCATCTAGTGACTGCACATGCGGAGGAACACCCCAGATCCTCCATTCATACCTGAGTCATCTAGTGACTGCACATGCGGAGGAACACCCCAGATCCTCCATTCATACCTGAGTCATCTAGTGACTGCACATGCGGAGGAACACCCCAGATCCTCCATTCATACCTGAGTCATCTAGTGACTGCACATGCGGAGGAACACCCCAGATCCTCCATTCATACCTGAGTCATCTAGTGACTGCACATGCGGAGGAACACCCCAGATCCTCCATTCATACCTGAGTCATCTAGTGACTGCACATGCGGAGGAACACCCCAGATCCTCCATTCATACCCGAGTCATCTAGTGACTGCACATGCGGAGGAACACCCCAGATCCTCCATTCATACCTGAGTCATCTAGTGACTGCACATGCGGAGGAACACCCCAGATCCTCCATTCATACCTGAGTCATCTAGTGACTGCACATGCGAAGGAACACCCCAGATCCTCCATTCATACCCGAGTCATCTAGTGACTGCACATGCGAAGGAACACCCCAGATCCTCCATTCATACCAGTCATCTAGTGACTGCACATGCGGAGGAACACCCCAGATCCTCCATTCATACCCGAGTCATCTAGTGACTGCACATGCGGAGGAACACCCCAGATCCTCCATTCATACCCGAGTCATCTAGTGACTGCACATGCGGAGGAACACCCCAGATCCTCCATTCATACCCGAGTCATCTAGTGACTGCACATGCGGAGGAACACCCCAGATCCTCCATTCATACCCGAGTCATCTAGTGACTGCACATGCGGAGGAACACCCCAGATCCTCCATTCATACCTGAGTCATCTAGTGACTGCACATGCGAAGGAACACCCCAGATCCTCCATTCATACCTGAGTCATCTAGTGACTGCACATGCGGAGGAACACCCCAGATCCTCCATTCATACCAGTCATCTAGTGACTGCACATGCGGAGGAACACCCCAGATCCTCCATTCATACCCGAGTCATCTAGTGACTGCACATGCGGAGGAACACCCCAGATCCTCCATTCATACCCGAGTCATCTAGTGACTGCACATGCGGAGGAACACCCCAGATCCTCCATTCATACCGAGTCATCTAGTGACTGCACATGCGGAGGAACACCCCAGATCCTCCATTCATACCTGAGTCATCTAGTGACTGCACATGCGGAGGAACACCCCAGATCCTCCATTCATACCCGAGTCATCTAGTGACTGCACATGCGGAGGAACACCCCAGATCCTCCATTCATCTAGTGACTGCACATGCGGAGGAACACCCCAGATCCTCCATTCATACCCTGAGTCATCTAGTGACTGCACATGCGGAGGAACACCCCAGATCCTCCATTCATACCCGAGTCATCTAGTGACTGCACATGCAGAGGAACACCCCAGATCCTCCATTCATACCAGTCATCTAGTGACTGCACATGCGAAGGAACACCCCAGATCCTCCATTCATACCCGAGTCATCTAGTGACTGCACATGCGGAGGAACACCCCAGATCCTCCATTCATACCAGTCATCTAGTGACTGCACATGCGGAGGAACACCCCAGATCCTCCATTCATACCTGAGTCATCTAATGACTGCACATGCGAAGGAACACCCCAGATCCTCCATTCATACCTGAGTCATCTAGTGACTGCACATGCGGAGGAACACCCCAGATCCTCCATTCATACCAGTCATCTAGTGACTGCACATGCGGAGGAACACCCCAGATCCTCCATTCATACCTGAGTCATCTAGTGACTGCACATGCGGAGGAACACCCCAGATCCTCCATTCATACCTGAGTCATCTAGTGACTGCACATGCGGAGGAACACCCCAGATCCTCCATTCATACCAGTCATCTAGTGACTGCACATGCGGAGGAACACCCCAGATCCTCCATTCATACCCTGAGTCATCTAGTGACTGCACATGCGGAGGAACACCCCAGATCCTCCATTCATACCCGAGTCATCTAGTGACTGCACATGCGGAGGAACACCCCAGATCCTCCATTCATACCTGAGTCATCTAGTGACTGCACATGCGGAGGAACACCCCAGATCCTCCATTCATACCTGAGTCATCTAGTGACTGCACATGCGAAGGAACACCCCAGATCCTCCATTCATACCCGAGTCATCTAGTGACTGCACATGCGGAGGAACACCCCAGATCCTCCATTCATACCTGAGTCATCTAGTGACTGCACATGCGGAGGAACACCCCAGATCCTCCATTCATACCAGTCATCTAGTGACTGCACATGCGGAGGAACACCCCAGATCCTCCATTCATACCGAGTCATCTAGTGACTGCACATGCGGAGGAACACCCCAGATCCTCCATTCATACCCGAGTCATCTAGTGACTGCACATGCGGAGGAACACCCCAGATCCTCCATTCATACCAGTCATCTAGTGACTGCACATGCGGAGGAACACCCCAGATCCTCCATTCATACCTGAGTCATCTAGTGACTGCACATGCGGAGGAACACCCCAGATCCTCCATTCATACCCGAGTCATCTAGTGACTGCACATGCGGAGGAACACCCCAGATCCTCCATTCATACCCGAGTCATCTAGTGACTGCACATGCGGAGGAACACCCCAGATCCTCCATTCATACCTGAGTCATCTAGTGACTGCACATGCGGAGGAACATCCCAGATCCTCCATTCATTCCTGAGTCATCTAGTGACTGCACATGCGGAGGAACACCCCAGATCCTCCATTCATACCCGAGTCATATAGTGACTGCACCTGCGGAGGAACACCCCAGATCCTCCATTCATCTAGTGACTGCACATGCGGAGGAACACCCCAGATCCTCCATTCATACCCTGAGTCATCTAGTGACTGCACATGCGGAGGAACACCCCAGATCCTCCATTCATACCCGAGTCATCTAGTGACTGCACATGCGGAGGAACACCCCAGATCCTCCATTCATACCTGAGTCATCTAGTGACTGCACATGCGGAGGAACATCCCAGATCCTCCATTCATTCCTGAGTCATCTAGTGACTGCACATGCGGAGGAACACCCCAGATCCTCCATTCATACCCGAGTCATATAGTGACTGCACCTGCGGAGGAACACCCCAGATCCTCCATTCATCTAGTGACTGCACATGCGGAGGAACACCCCAGATCCTCCATTCATACCCGAGTCATCTAGTGACTGCACATGCGGAGGAACACCCCAGATCCTCCATTCATACCCGAGTCATCTAGTGACTGCACATGCGGAGGAACACCCCAGATCCTCCATTCATACCCGAGTCATCTAGTGACTGCACATGCGGAGGAACACCCCAGATCCTCCATTCATACCCGAGTCATCTAGTGACTGCACATGCGGAGGAACACCCCAGATCCTCCATTCATACCGAGTCATCTAGTGACTGCACATGCGGAGGAACACCCCAGATCCTCCATTCATACCTGAGTCATCTAGTGACTGCACATGCGGAGGAACACCCCAGATCCTCCATTCATACCAGTCATCTAGTGACTGCACATGCGGAGGAACACCCCAGATCCTCCATTCATACCGAGTCATCTAGTGACTGCACATGCGGAGGAACACCCCAGATCCTCCATTCATACCCGAGTCATCTAGTGACTGCACATGCGGAGGAACACCCCAGATCCTCCATTCATACCGAGTCATCTAGTGACTGCACATGCGGAGGAACACCCCAGATCCTCCATTCATCTAGTGACTGCACATGCGGAGGAACACCCCAGATCCTCCATTCATACCCTGAGTCATCTAGTGACTGCACATGCGGAGGAACACCCCAGATCCTCCATTCATACCCGAGTCATCTAGTGACTGCACATGCGGAGGAACACCCCAGATCCTCCATTCATACCAGTCATCTAGTGACTGCACATGCGAAGGAACACCCCAGATCCTCCATTCATACCCGAGTCATCTAGTGACTGCACATGCGGAGGAACACCCCAGATCCTCCATTCATACCAGTCATCTAGTGACTGCACATGCGGAGGAACACCCCAGATCCTCCATTCATACCTGAGTCATCTAATGACTGCACATGCGGAGGAACACCCCAGATCCTCCATTCATACCTGAGTCATCTAGTGACTGCACATGCGGAGGAACACCCCAGATCCTCCATTCATACCCGAGTCATCTAGTGACTGCACATGCGGAGGAACACCCCAGATCCTCCATTCATACCGAGTCATCTAGTGACTGCACATGCGAAGGAACACCCCAGATCCTCCATTCATACCTGAGTCATCTAGTGACTGCACATGCGGAGGAACACCCCAGATCCTCCATTCATACCAGTCATCTAGTGACTGCACATGCGGAGGAACACCCCAGATCCTCCATTCATACCGAGTCATCTAGTGACTGCACATGCGGAGGAACACCCCAGATCCTCCATTCATACCCGAGTCATCTAGTGACTGCACATGCGGAGGAACACCCCAGATCCTCCATTCATACCCGAGTCATCTAGTGACTGCACATGCGGAGGAACACCCCAGATCCTCCATTCATACCCGAGTCATCTAGTGACTGCACATGCGGAGGAACACCCCAGATCCTCCATTCATACCCGAGTCATCTAGTGACTGCACATGCGAAGGAACACCCCAGATCCTCCATTCATACCTGAGTCATCTAGTGACTGCACATGCGAAGGAACACCCCAGATCCTCCATTCATACCAGTCATCTAGTGACTGCACATGCGGAGGAACACCCCAGATCCTCCATTCATACCGAGTCTCTAGTGACTGCACATGCGGAGGAACACCCCAGATCCTCCATTCATACCCGAGTCATCTAGTGACTGCACATGCGAAGGAACACCCCAGATCCTCCATTCATACCAGTCATCTAGTGACTGCACATGCGGAGGAACACCCCAGATCCTCCATTCATACCCGAGTCATATAGTGACTGCACATGCGGAGGAACACCCCATATCCTCCATTCGTACCCGAGTCATCTAGTGACTGCACATGCGGAGGAACACCCCAGATCCTCCATTCATACCCGAGTCATCTAGTGACTGCACATGTGGAGGAACACCCCAGATCCCCCATTCATCTAGTGACTGCACATGCAGAGGAACACCCCAGATCCTCCATTCATACCTGAGTAGAAGAATCACTGTTAAAAAGATTGAATATACAGCTGTTGGTCGGCATGCATTTAGTTTCAAAGATGCAGCGAGTCTTCACGAAACTTTGCCATACAACTATTTAAAATTAATTTTGTCTGACATCAGCGGTCTTATATGGAATACTGAAGTCTCAAATACAAGTCAAACAAATGTTAGTCGTCACTTCCATTAAGCCAGTTTGCCAATATGTTGTTTTATTATACATTTGACCTCTATTAAGCGGCCACCTGTGATAAGCAGCCATATTCTCCAGACTAGCTGTTTAACCTTTTTGCACGCTAGCGGCAGACAAAATCACTTTTTTGCAAATAACATAGATCGTGAGACTTGGCTGATCTGGATCTATGTTGTTTGCAAATGTGATTTTATTTACTCAGCAGGCAGAGTTAACTCGGCAGACCTGTTTACCCTATATATTTGCCATGTCAGTATTTTGTTAAAATTGCCAAAACGCAATAAAAACTTCTCAATCAAACTCCCATTTTTATTAAATAACAATCCGTGTTGTTTGCAAATTCTGTTTTATTTTAATAATAAATATCTCAATTGATGATCATCTATTTAATATGAGTAAGGGTTACATGGCTACTTCTGCATTCAGTTGCAGTATTATTTCAGAGTTGCAGGCAGGCCTCGCTTCCCTTTCAGATCTAGCAGCTCCTCCAATGTACCATCACTCAAACAGCTCATTGGTCTGTACAGTTCTTCGTGACAGTGGAGAAGACTCACTCCCAGTGAGCACTGCTGTGTGGGATAGTTAGAATTCCATGTATTACACTGGATAAGGCAGCAAACAGGGATATTGTTTTTATCTGCCCAATAGCAACCCAAGTTGCATAAACAGTTTTTCTGGCAGCTGTTCACATTGTGTATCTGTCAAACAAACTATCCCTAGACACATCTGGTGCTAGCAAGCAAGGGAAACGATCCAGGAAGTAGCACAAGCTTCACACCTTTGATTCTAACTGAAGGTCTACATCTGCATGTAGAAGTACTGGTTCATGTAGACAACTTTGCATTTATGTAGTCGCAGGCCGACTGAAAGTACTTCACAATACTCGTAAGGAATTCTTCAATTCTGCTCTCTCTTGGGTGATTGTCGCTTCTCTTACTGATAACATCCCTTGCAGCCTCACCAATGCAGAGTGTGGCTTAATGTTATAAGTGGCACGATACATCATCCAGAGATTTCCCAGAAACAGCCTTACAAATTGTATCAGTATTGCTCTGAACAACCTATGCAGTGACCATCTCCGAGTGTAATCGTGGATCGTCTGCCTGTAGATTGACTAAAATCTCGTACACCAATTGTTAAACTGAGGACGGTCGTGTTGCCCCAACTTGCCCGGTATGACTGGTGGAAGTCAGTTACAAATGATGCAATGGGCAAAATACCCCCCTCCCCACTTTTTTTTATAGCTATGACCATGCAGAACTCGCACCAGTTTCTTGAAAGCAACCATGGATGACCATACAGAACATTTCAGTATCTATTTTTCTTTTTTCGTGACCGTCATTTTATTAAAATAGAATGCTACATTGTTTCACCCAATTGGAGAATAGAAAATATTAACTAAATATGGAAACCAGTCAAATTAAGGAGCCAAAAAGCACCCTACAGTTGACCAAATAACAAAAATATTTTATGGAGAAGAAAAAAACGTATATTTTTTTACAGATTCGTATTTCTTTGGCAAAATCTGTTAAAAAAATACGGACATTCCATAACAGTAAACAGGTCTGACTATGAAACTGAAGTGAACAAGAACAATTTCAGCGTACATAGTTTAATATAAGTCGGCATAATTTATTATTTCATACAAATGTGTAAACGTACAGTATAGAATATTTACAGAAGCACAAACACAGAATATCACTAAGCTAAATGAAAGTAAGAAATGAAGGACATTATTACGACACATGAAACAGCACTGAATTCAAAACATATAGAAAGAAGTTAAATATAAGGAAGAACTTTCAACATTCACAGTAATGTAAGATTAACAAAGTCTATGTGCGAGTGTGCGACTGCAGAATGGTTTAAGATAAAGAATAAAATACAGAAAAACAATGTTGCAGATTCATAGAAATGAAGGGCAAGAATAAAGTGGTGGGACGATGCTTACATTTAATGAATAGTGGCTGGGTGACAGTCAGATATTTAAGTTTTAATGAATAGTGGCTGGGTGACAGTCAGATATTTAAGTTTTAATGAATAGTGGCTGGGTGACAGTCAGATATTTAAGTTTTAATGAATAGTGGCTTGGTGACAGTCAGATATTTAAGATTTAATGAATAGTGGCTGGGTGACAGCCAGATATTTAAGTTTTAATGAATAGTGGCTGGGTGACAGTCAGATATTTAAGTTTTAATGAATAGTGGCTGGGTGACAGTCAGATATTTAAGTTTTAATGAATAATGACCAAATGGAACATGCAATGAATGAAGATAGACATAAGTGGGAGTATATTGTGAAACAAGACAGGTTATAAATACTGTACAAAGGAGCACTGCACGTCAGACAATAAAATAAAAATGTGTTCATAGCTTATTATTAGTCAACTGTTACAATTGTGTATAGTATGGCAATGGATATAATTCTGTGAAACACACATCCATGAAGAACGAGACAAGTTACTCTATAAACACCAGCAGACAGAGCACTAACATCAGAAGATTATGCCAAACTTTCCACAAACTCTAAAGTTCTATTAACCCATATTCAATGCTGTTGTACAGGAGATTTATTGATGTTATCTTAGATCTCTCAACTCTCTCCCTACATATCATTTGTGCATTTATTTGTTTTGATACAATGCATATTGGAATACATACGGTACTGCATGACTTGACAATAAAGTACTGTTTATTGGAATACATACGGTACTGCATGACTTGACAATAAAGTAGTTTATTGGAATACATACCGGTACTGCATGACTTGACAATAAAGTACTGTTTATTGGAATCAATAATGAATATTGACACTATAAATAAATTCATGTCATACTCGTGACCCAAGATTTTGAAAATGACCACCTAAAAGTTGGTAAGGGGAAAATACTGGAATGTTTTAGAGAAGACATTAGACCCTGTCAAGTGTACTTTACTATATTAAAAATTACGTTTTTTAAGACATCCAGACTTGTGCACGTACGACGTCCCTGTACTATTCTCCGACCCTGACAACATAACAGTTTCCCCCGTGTTTCTTATATTGCTTTTCCCTACGATTATAATTTATATGAAAGTACCGTATAATACAAAAGCTTTTCATTATTGTCTGACGCCATAATACCGTTCTATAACAAATCATTTCTGTACAAGACATTTTGAATATTAAAACTTGTATTGCAAATATGTAACTAAATATAAAATATAAGGGTTAGCATGTTAAACATGTAGATATGAAACACTGAACCCTGTGTACATGCCTCATTTATCCAGGATCGACCAGCATATATACCAAGTGTTCATCCTACATTGAAGCATGATTGACCAGCATATATACCAAGTGTTCATCCCACATTGAAGCAGGATTGACCAGCATATATACCAAGTGTTCATCCCACATTGAAGCATGATTGACCAGCATATATCCCAAGTGTTCATCCTACATTGAAGCATGATTGACCAGCATATATACCAAGTGTTCATCCCACATTGAAGCATGATTGACCAGCATATATACCAAGTGTTCATCCCACATTGAAGCACGATTGACCAGCATATATACCAAGTGTTCATCCTACATTGAAGCATGATTGACCAGCATATATACCAAGTGTTCATCCTACATTGAAGCATGATTGACCAGCATATATACCAAGTGTTCATCCCACATTGAAGCATGATTGACCAGCATATATACCAAGTGTTCATCCCACATTGAAGCATGATTGACCAGCATATATACCAAGTGTTCATCCTACATTGAAGCATGATTGACCAGCATATATACCAAGTGTTCATCCTACATTGAAGCATGATTGACCAGCATATATACCAAGTGTTCATCCTACATTGAAGCATGATTGACCAGCATATATACCAAGTGTTCATCCCACATTGAAGTATGATTGACCAGCATATATACCAAGTGTTCATCCTACATTGAAGCATGATTGACCAGCATATATCCCAAGTGTTCATCCTACATTGAAGCATGATTGACCAGCATATATACCAAGTGTTCATCCTACATTGAAGCATGATTGACCAGCATATATACCAAGTGTTCATCCCACATTGAAGCATGATTGACCAGCATATATACCAAGTGTTCATCCCACATTGAAGCATGATTGATTGACCAGCATATATACCAAGTGTTCATCCTACATTGAAGCATGATTGACCAGCATATATACCAAGTGTTCATCCTACATTGAAGCATGATTGACCAGCATATATACCAAGTGTTCATCCTACATTGAAGCATGATTGACCAGCATATATACCAAGTGTTCATCCCACATTGAAGCATGATTGACCAGCATATATACCAAGTGTTCATCCCACATTGAAGCATGATTGATTGACCAGCATATATACCAAGTGTTCATCCTACATTGAAGCATGATTGACCAGCATATATACCAAGTGTTCATCCTACATTGAAGCATGATTGACCAGCATATATACCAAGTGTTCATCCTACATTGAAGCATGATTGACCAGCATATATACCAAGTGTTCATCCCACATTGAAGTATGATTGACCAGCATATATACCAAGTGTTCATCCTACATTGAAGCATGATTGACCAGCATATATCCCAAGTGTTCATCCAACATTGAAGTATGATTGACCAGCATATATACCAAGTGTTCACCCCACATTGAAGCAGGATTGACCAGCATATATACCAATGTTCATCCTACATTGAAGCATGATTGACCAGCATATATCCCAAGTGTTCACCCCACATTGAAGCATGATTGACCAGCATATATACCAAGTGTTCATCCCACATTGAAGCATGATTGACCAGCATATATACCAAATGTTCATCCTACATTGAAGCATGATTGACCAGCATATATACCAAATGTTCATCCTACATTGAAGCATGATTGACCAGCATATATACCAAGTGTTCATCCCACATTGAAGCATGATTGACCAGCATATATACCAAGTGTTCAGGCTACATTGAAGCATGATTGACCAGCATATATACCAAATGTTCATCCTACATTGAAGCATGATTGACCAGCATATAAAATACATGTACAATGATGCCCATCTAAACTAGACAGTCGGTAGACCAGAAGCAAACGTAAACTTAAATCATTTTCGATTTAGAGGGTTTTAAGTATCTACATAACTAGTGTGTGCGAAGAATGTGAAGAAATATAATGTTTATTAGGCCGAGACATATTCAAAGATTGGCAATTTGGGGCGAGGAAGTTTTGAAATATGAGCGGATTGAGAAGATTATTTCACTTCCAGAATAAAGAAAGGTTCTGGACTATTTAGCAAGGAATTATAGCTGGACTAAAGATGAGACAAGAAGATGATGCTTGCAGATGTTTGAGATGTTTCTAGTTTAGAGTGGTTTCACCGTACAGTGTGCGACATGTTACAACCAATAATAATTTACAGTTGTCTATATATATATATAGATTATATTAATATATCACATACACAGCCAACATTGATTCTCTGACAACACGGTATTAATTCCATGTTCTAGTGTATACATCCACATTCTTTAATGAAAAATGTTAAAATAAATTGGTACATTTCTTTCATCTGACCAGTAAATGAGGTATTCAAGTGCAACAGTCCAAGATCACAGAATTTGTCCACATTAATGTATATTATCAATAATGCCATATTTAGTGTTAATAAAAAGGAAATGTACGAAGTTAGGCTTTTCGTGCTGTCAGAGATCTATTTTCAAGCACATGTTGCGCATTTATCGCTGAGCCTTGATGGGCCTCATGGCATCCGTGTGCCACGTTCGGAGGTTGGCTAGGGTTCGGTTGATCTTGTTACACCACACAATCCTTTCCTCCTTCGTGTCTGCCGACAACATGAACCTGAAAATCACCATACAAACAATTTCATCACTACCTGACCCATTAAAATATTATTTTGAATGGCACCAGGTCATTTTAAAGTGTAACCGGTATGACTCATGCTCAGGGAATCATACTATGTGGCCACTAACTGTGAAACTGTTCACTGCTCATAAATGAATTACACTAATCAATGTGGCCACTAACTGTGACACTGTTCACTGCTTATAAATGAATTACACTAATCAATGTGGCCACTAACTGTGAAACTGTTCACTGCTCATAAATGAATTACACTAATCAATGTGGCCACTAACTGTGACACTGTTCACTGCTCATAAATGAATTACACTAATCAATGTGGCCACTAACTGTGACACTGTTCACTGCTTATAAATGAATTACACTAATCAATGTGGCCACTAACTGTGACACTGTTCACTGCTCATAAATGAATTACACTAATCAATGTGGCCACTAACTGTGAAACTGTTCACTGCTCATAAATGAATTACACTAATCAATGTGGCCACTAACTGTGAAACTGTTCACCGCTTATAAATGATGTTATATTTCGGGTTTTACGCCTGCATCAGCACCATTTTGGGCTATATCGCCGGCGGGCAGTTTACTTAACAACACCTTTCCTGGGCAGGCTCCAGCGGTTAACCAGTACTTGGGTGCACCAACCTCCGTAAGAAACTGCCAACTTTTTCATATAAATGAGACACGGCCTGAGCGGGACTCGAACCCGTGACCATCAGTGATGATAGGTTACAGTGGTATACAAGTCAGCGACCATAACCACTCGACCACGGAGGCGGACGCTTATAAATGAATATCTGCTAAAGTTTAGTATTTCTTTGGGTAACACCAACATTATACACTAAAAGATTTCTGGACATCATAATCACTTATCGTTACTTGAAGTGCACAGGGGCAGTAAAAAGTGCATGTCGCCGCATCAAGTGTTACCAGTATATATAATAATTGTGCTATGAACATATTAGATCTGTTGTATAACTTCAGCCATCGCATGGACAAGGATACAATAATGCATTAGTATAGCTAAACTAAAGTTTCAATTGCCAGGAGGAGATAATTCAATGGACTTGGTGGAAACCAATACGATTCTTGCTCTGGTGTGGTAAACATGCATTCCCAGATGTGGTGTGGTAAACATGCATTCCCAGATGTGGTGTGGTAAACATGCATTCCCAGATGTGGTGTGGTAAACATGCATTCCCAGATGTGGTGTGGTAAACATGCATTCCTAGATGTGGTGTGGTAAACATGCATTCCCAGATGTGGTGTGGTAAACATGCATTCCTAGATGTGGTGTGGTAAACATGCATTCCCAGATGTGGTGTGGTAAACATGCATTCCTAGATGTGGTGTGGTAAACATGCATTCCTAGATGTGGTGTGGTAAACATGCATTCCTAGATGTGGTGTGGTAAACATGCATTCCCAGATGTGGTGTGGTAAACATGCATTCCTAGATGTGGTGTGGTAAACATGCATTCCTAGATGTGGTGTGGTAAACATGCATTCCTAGATGTGGTGTGGTAAACATGCATTCCCAGATGTGGTGTGGTAAACATGCATTCCCAGATGTTATCAAACTTGGACAAGAGATATCGCCAATAAACATGCATTCCTAGATGTGGTGTGGTAAACATGCATTCCTAGATGTGGTGTGGTAAACATGCATTCCTAGATGTGGTGTGGTAAACATGCATTCCCAGATGTTATCAAACTTGGACAAGAGATATCGCCAATAAACATGCATTCCTAGATGTGGTGTGGTAAACATGCATTCCTAGATGTGGTGTGGTAAACATGCATTCCTAGATGTGGTGTGGTAAACATGCATTCCCAGATGTTATCAAACTTGGACAAGAGATATCGCCAATAAACATGCATTCCCAGATGGTAGATATCGAACTTGGACAAGAGATATAGATATCGAACTTGGACAAGAGATATCGACCAATAAACATGCATTCCCAGATGGTAGATATCGAACTTGGACAAGAGATATCGCCAATAAACATGCATTCCCAGATGGTAGATATCGAACTTGGACAAGAGATATCGCCAATAAACATGCATTCCCAGATGGTAGATATCGAACTTGGACAAGAGATATCGACCAATAAACATGCATTCCTAGATGGTAGATATCGAACTTGGACAAGAGATATCGCCAATAAACATGCATTCCCAGATGGTAGATATCAAACTTGGACAAGAGATATCACCAATAAACATGCATTCCCAGATGGTAGATATCGAACTTGGACAAGAGATATCACCAATAAACATTGTGTGCAAGATTTTTTGAATAGTGGATAAAAACTGTTTAAGTTGGAGAAGGGACATTATAAAATGTGGACAATTAAAGGGCTATAACTCCCAGAGTGGCCGGGGTAATCCAGCTGGTTATCCAAAATGCTCGAAATATTCTGCCAACAAACATGTTTGGTGAAGATTGTATAAAAACTGTTCAAATTAGAGAGCGTACATCATTGTGGATTCTGCCTGCCAGAGGTGAATACATAATACGACCCGTTTTTTCCCAAACAGGCATATAAAATAATATCTCCTATTTACCTTGTAGTGGTCATGGTGTCGTATGTTTTAGTGACAAGGGTGTCTTGTTCACCTCTCCTTGGAGGTCGGACAGCCACAAGTTCGAACGTGTTTGGTCGTGCACAGATATCTCGAGGAATGAGCCCCAGTTTCCCCGTTATCACACGCTTCAGGTCAATAATACCAATAGGATCCTGCAACAATACAGTCATAGAAATCTTTTATAATTAATACTATAAGCTTTTCAGGCATTTTTAAAGCAGGTTGCTAATAACGTAATCTATTCAATAATGAAAACTGTAAAACTGGTATGAAATGGTAAGCAACAATTACATAGGAAAGGCAGGTAACGGTCACCAGTATATGTAAAACTCATAGATCTGGCACACATGCATGGACAAATATGACTGTGGGCATGTATGTTACCATCACTGTGTCACAGGTCACGGTGCTGTGCACAATATAGCATGGAGATCATTTGTGATAACTAATATTAAAATCCTTTCTTGTGCTAATGTCTTCCACCGGAAACTAAAAATGGACTAGGACAATGGGGCGTGGCGAGGATATTAATACACAAAAATAGAGTAGAGTGAATAATCGTTTATTCGGCTGAATATCGGTAGTTGCTTTTTTTATTGAGCAAGCTTTGCTTTTATCCAATTTCATTTTTTGCTTCTACTTTATCTTTTTCATGTTTTACAACAATAAGCATATCTGGCTACCTTTCTTGTTTCATCATCCGGGTACTTCCAGAAGCAGAGTTTGTTTGCGGTGAGCACGATCCAGCGTCTATGCCAAGCACCGAGCCCGCTCACGTCCTCAAACATTGTGAGGAACCCCCTCTCCTCCACATGCTGCTCCATCATACACTTCAACCGCATGTAGATCATACCATGTAGAGGTGATAAAAATGGTATCTATAAAGGGAAAGGATAAAGATTGTCACATGGTAACAGCTCAGGGGGACTATAAAGGGAAACGATAAAGATTGTCACATGGTAACAGCTCAGGGGGACTATAAAGGGAAACGATAAAGATTGTCACATGGTAACAGCTCAGGGGAGCTATAAAGGGAAACGATAAAGATTGTCACATGGTAACAACTCAGGGGGACTATAAAGGGAAACGATAAAATTGTCACATGGTAACAGCTCAGGGGGACTATAAAGGGAAACGATAAAGATTGTCACATGGTAACAGCTCAGGGGGACTATAAAGGGAAACGATAAAGATTGTCACATGGTAACAGCTCAGGGGGACTATAAAGGGAAACGATAAAGATTGTCACATGGTAACAGCTCAGGGGGACTATAAAGGGAAACGATAAAGATTGTCACATGGTAACAGCTCAGGGGGACTATAAAGGGAAACGATAAAGATTGTCACATGGTAACAGCTCAGGGGAGCTATAAAGGGAAAACATCACTTTTTGAAGCTATAAAAGGAAAATTCATTTTTGTTTTACTGAAGCCTATGAACAACCAGTTATTTGTTTGATGAGCAAACCAATGGCAGTGATAAAATCATGCTCCAGTCGTCTCCTGTAACATGATATATGAACCAAGTGATAAAATCATGCTCCAGTCGTCTCCTGTAACGTGATATATGAACCAAGTGATAAAATCATGCTCCAGTCGTCTCCTGTAACGTGATATATGAACAACTCTAACATGGTTCGGCAGTTTGTCTGTATGTTTAAATCTGCAATAAATCATGGTTTAGCGTGTGACGTCAGTTTACTAATATTTCTGAAATTTTCTATAGTTTTGTGTTGTCACTTACGATTTCTAAAAAAATAACAACTATTTTTGCACTTTTTAGTTATTTTGGTCATGCTACAATCGAAATAATATTTCTATTTGCATTATTTATAGTCATTTTGAGTGCGTGAATGAACCTCTTAGGCCTACGTAGTCAATTCCTACACATCAGAACTACAAACCATGTTTTACTCGCCAATAAATAACTGAATGACAAAATATTATTTCTTAAACAAAGCAAAATTATTATATTTGGAAACAAAACATTGGCAGTTATGGTATTTTGATTGTTTTGTGTATATAACTGTATATGCATGCCAAGTAACCGAGGGGTTGTGAGTTTCAACCATGCCAGTATCATAGTGGTGATATCCTTAGGCAAGACACCTAAATCCACATTGCCTCTTCTCCATCCCTGGAGGCGATGGATTCCATTGATCAGGAATGATGTCTCGAGAGCGATTAAACTAATGTTGGAACAACTTATTTCGCAATCGTGGTAAAAGTAATCAGTAATAAACTGCCAACTAAGATATTAACATAGCTAACAACTGTCCAGAAGATATTAACATAGCTAACAACTGTCCAGAAGATATTAACATAGCTAACAACTGTCCAGAAGATATTAACATAGCTAACAACTGTCCAGAAGATATTAACATAGCTAACAACTGTCCAGAAGATATTAACATAGCTAACAACTGTCCAGAAGATATTAACATAGCTAACAACTGTCCAGAAGATATTAACATAGCTAACAACTGTCCAGAAGATATTAACATAGCTAACAACTGTCCAGAAGATATTAACATAGCTAACAACTGTCCAGAAGATATTAACATAGCTAACAACTGTCCAGAAGATATTAACATAGCTAACAACTGTCCAGAAGATATTAACATAGCTAACAACTGTCCAGAAGAGAATAAACACCCTAGTTGTCCCTTAGTGAGCCAATAAACAAGGATTCTCCAATATATTTTCATTACTGTATGCATTATATTGCATTACAACAAATTTTAATAAATGAAAATGCGAGAGTATTTTTTCAAAATTACCCTTTCAAGAGAGAAGCTGCTTTTGTCCAACGATTTCATGGTGACAGGTAGAGAAGTAATAAGGGTAAAACTAGTCGTTCTCACCGCTGTAGGTCCACCAGGACTCTCCACTGAAACATGCAAATAATCAATACGGTACCCAATACACAAATATGTATGCATGCATGTAATCAATTTGATTTTCTAATAGAGGTAAAATTGCATATAACAATAAACATGAGCATACATTGGCAATTTGTACGATAAACAATTCAACTTGTTAGATATTTGTTTACTTACAGTCAAGTCCGTGTTAGTGGTCACCGCTATTAAAAAGACGTATATTATTATATATTTGTTCTCTATTGAACACATTTACATGTGTTAAGCAGCCTTTTTGTAATTGTCTCAAGTTGGCTGCCCAAGGCAGGTTTCACTGTGAAATGTCTAGGAAGGGTAGGGCGTGGTTTTGTTGTGATGAGGGGATGGGTTATTTGTGATTGTCTACGTGAAACCGAGTGATAATTACACGAAATTAAGGATTAGTAAAACGCAACTTTAATCTGGCCACGTCAATACAGGTGCGTAACTTTAATCTGGCCACGTCGTTACAGGTGCGCAACTTTAATCTGGCCACGTCAATACAGGTGCGTAACTTTAATCTGGCCACGTCAATACAGGTGCGCAACTTTAATCTGGCCACGTCGTTACAGGTGCGTAACTTTAATCTGGCCACGTCAATACAGGTGCGCAACTTTAATCTGGCCACGTCAATACAGGTGCGCAACTTTAATCTGGCCACGTCAATACAGGTGCATAACTTTAATCTGGCCACGTCAATACAGGTGCGTAACTTTAATCTGGCCACGTCAATACAGGTGCATAACTTTAATCTGGCCACGTCAATACAGGTGCGTAACTTTAATCTGGCCACGTCAATACAGGTGCATAACTTTAATCTGGCCACGTTAATACAGGTGCATAACTTTAATCTGGCCACGTTAATACAGGTGCGTAACTTTAATCTGGCCACGTCAATACAGGTGCATAACTTTAATCTGGCCACGTTAATACAGGTGCATAACTTTAATCTGGCCACGTCGATACAGGTGCGTAAAATGAATAGTCATAGTATAATTTGGCGTACATATTCCAAACAAGATGGCTGTCCCATTAGCGCAGTGGTTAGCACGCTCGATTCTCACCAATTCAACCTGGGTTCGATCCTCAGAACGGGAAGAATGTGAGATGGTACGGTGGTCGCCAGATCGGTTTTTTCCGGGTGCATCCCACATTTATGCTGTCATCCGCGCTAACGAGAGTGATTAATATAAGTTGTTGTTTCCATAGAGTATATGAAATTGGCATTTATGACAAAACAACCCAAAAAATCCGTGAAAAATGAGGTGACATCTTCACAGATCTTTCAATGTTTTACAAACTTGATGTCTGCAAATTCTGTTGACATACTTATTGAGTAAACCATAGGACAGGATGTGTTTATAACATACAGTAAACTATAGGACAGGATGTGTTTATAACATACAGTAAACTATAGGACAGGATGTGTTTATAACACACAGTAAACTATAGGACAGGATGTGTTTATAACACACAGTAAACCATAGGACAGGATGTGTTTATAACACACAGTAAACTATAGGACAGGATGTGTTTATAACATACAGTAAACTATAGGACAGGATGTGTTTATAACATACAGTAAACTATAGGACAGGATGTGTTTATAACACACAGTAAACTATAGGACAGGATGTGTTTATAACACACGTAAACTATAGGACAGGATGTGTTTATAACACACAGTAAACCATAGGACAGGATGTGTTTATAACATACAGTAAACTATAGGACAGGATGTGTTTATAACATACAGTAAACTATAGGACAGGATGTGTTTATAACATACAGTAAACTATAGGACAGGATACCTACAGGCATAATGTGACATATGTTTGCTTTTCTTAGGGGTCTTCTTTTTCTTGTCTTTACTTTCCCTGGACACAGACTGTAAGTATGACAAGCAATACTTGTCATATAAATGAAGCTGATGAAGTTATTGTGATATGAGGGTTACGTGCAGTACAGAATGATACAAGATAGTACAATAATGGAGGGTTACACGCAGTACAGAATGATACAAGATAGTACAATAATGGAGGGTTACACGCAGTACAGAATGATACAAGATAGTACAATAATGGAGGGTTACACGCAGTACAGAATGATACAAGATAGTACAATAATGGAGGGTTACACGCAGTACAGAATGATACAAGATAGTACAATAATGGAGGGTTACACGCAGTACAGAATGATACAAGATAGTACAATAATGGAGGGTTACACGCAGTACAGAATGATACAAGATAGTACAATAATGGAGGGTTACGTGTGAGTACAGAATGATACAAGATAGTACAATAATGGAGGGTTACACGCAGTACAGAATGATACAAGATAGTACAATAATGGAGGGTTACGTGTGAGTACAGAATGATACAAGATAGTACAATAATGGAGGGTTACATGCAGTACAGAATGATACAAGATAGTACAATAATGGAGGGTTACATGCAGTACAGAATGATACAAGATAGTACAATAATGGAGGGTTACGTGTGAGTACAGAATGATACAAGATAGTACAATAATGGAGGGTTACATGCAGTACAGAATGATACAAGATAGTACAATAATGGAGGGTTACATGCGAGTACAGAATGATACAAGATAGTACAATAATGGAGGGTTACATGCAGTACAGAATGATACAAGATAGTACAATAATGGAGGGTTACATGTGAGTACAGAATGATACAAGATAGTACAATAATGGAGGGTTACATGCAGTACAGAATGATACAAGATAGTACAATAATGGAGGGTTACGTGCGAGTACAGAATGATACAAGATAGTACAATAATGGAGGGTTACATGCAGTACAGAATGATACAAGATAGTACAATAATGGAGGGTTACATGCAGTACAGAATGATACAAGATAGTACAATAATGGAGGGTTACGTGTGAGTACAGAATGATACAAGATAGTACAATAATGGAGGGTTACATGCAGTACAGAATGATACAAGATAGTACAATAATGGAGGGTTACATGTGAGTACAGAATGATACAAGATAGTACAATAATGGAGGGTTACATGCAGTACAGAATGATACAAGATAGTACAATAATGGAGGGTTACATGCAGTACAGAATGATACAAGATAGTACAATAATGGAGGGTTACACGCAGTACAGAATGATACAAGATAGTACAATAATGGAGGGTTACATGCAGTACAGAATGATACAAGATAGTACAATAATGGAGGGTTACGTGAGTACAGAATGATACAAGATAGTACAATAATGGAGGGTTACGTGTGAGTACAGAATGATACAAGATAGTACAATAATGGAGGGTTACGTGTGAGTACAGAATGATACAAGATAGTACAATAATGGAGGGTACATGCAGTACAGAATGATACAAGATAGTACAATAATGGAGGGTTACACGCAGTACAGAATGATACAAGATAGTACAATAATGGAGGGTTACACGCAGTACAGAATGATACAAGATAGTACAATAATGGAGGGTTACATGCAGTACAGAATGATACAAGATAGTACAATAATGGAGGGTTACACGCAGTACAGAATGATACAAGATAGTACAATAATGGAGGGTTACGGTGCGTACAGAATGATACAAGATAGTACAATAATGGAGGGTTACATGCAGTACAGAATGATACAAGATAGTACAATAATGGAGGGTTACGTGTGAGTACAGAATGATACAAGATAGTACAATAATGGAGGGTTACATGCAGTACAGAATGATACAAGATAGTACAATAATGGAGGGTTACGTGTGAGTACAGAATGATACAAGATAGTACAATAATGGAGGGTTACATGCAGTACAGAATGATACAAGATAGTACAATAATGGAGGGTTACATGCAGTACAGAATGATACAAGATAGTACAATAATGGAGGGTTACGTGTGAGTACAGAATGATACAAGATAGTACAATAATGGAGGGTTACATGTGAGTACAGAATGATACAAGATAGTACAATAATGGAGGGTTACATGCGAGTACAGAATGATACAAGATAGTACAATAATGGAGGGTTACATGCAGTACAGAATGATACAAGATAGTACAATAATGGAGGGTTACATGTGAGTACAGAATGATACAAGATAGTACAATAATGGAGGGTTACATGCAGTACAGAATGATACAAGATAGTACAATAATGGAGGGTTACGTGTGAGTACAGAATGATACAAGATAGTACAATAATGGAGGGTTGAATCATGTGAGAGTACAGCATGAAGGATTTGGCTCTTGACACAAGCCTATGTTTACCTCTGTGTGTCTCGGCTACGTTCCTTACATTTGTGATTACAAGTACAGCTACAGCAATAACGGCTCTGCTATTCCAATATATTCGGTAATCAGAGCTGCGACTGCGACTTGAATAGGAATAATATGGAACAATTTGTAAGCGACCTGTATAATTTACAAAAAGAGGCCCCCCCCCCCCCCCCCCCAGTAAGATTACATCATATTTGATCTTACCTATATTACAATATTTTGTGATTGTGTGCCTAGAAAGAGGTGTTAAATAAGAGATTAGTCACATGTGTGCACGCCATGAGATGACAGCAGTAAATATACCCATTATTAAATCAAAATGTCCAATTAATAAGACAAACAGATTTAAAACAATTCATGAACCCGATTATTGAAGATCTCAAGAAGTTTAGATTGAAATAAGTTGTATATTAATAATGGAATCATTGGGGGCGGGTGGGCGGGTGGGTATGTACAACCGACCACTGGGATTGCAGAGCGCACCAGGACGCCCATCCTTCCAATACTGCCTAGCTTAAATGAGTTTAAATGAAGCTTTATTAATACGTACCTATGCAGTTTCTCGCCCGCTTAAGTCGCAATTTCACAACAATCATGAATATTTTACGTTCACATCGGAATCTTACTGCATATAAGGATTAAAACCTCCATTTTACAGAAATGTTACCGTGTCCTGGCAAGTCTGACGTATGCTATGACTCACAATAATGAAATGGCAGCAACAAAACTGATACGAAAACTATCCAATACTCTGCAACTAATTGACATCTCAAATTATCCTCTCCCCATTTCAAATTGTCCATTACTGACAATTTATGCTATTCAACAAAAGACCAGACGATATGCACAATAAACTACACGTTTTCTCACCATGCTATAGATTTCCAGGTTGATGTTGAAGCTGCCAGAGATTCCGTGAAGTTTTATAAGATTTGGGAAGTCCAGACTACCCCTCATCATCGGGTCATGTGTTGACAACATCTGGGTGGTGATAACCTGTGGTCCATTACGAATCAAGAGCATGAAATAGTGCACGGTGTTGTCTGCAAATATATGAGAAATAATGAACACTAGTATATGGAGGCAGAGGAATCACTAAGTTTTAGCACGATGTACACAAAATGAGCAAATAAGAAAACTAACATTTTCCCTAGAAAGTAGGGCTTGACATTTTATTTCAATCGTCCCAATCTCATTTCGTCTACAGCGTACTAAAGGTTAATAACAATACATAATCATCATCTGTCACATCCATCTGATTCTCAGAAAATACTTTCAAAACAGGGAGAAGGGAGGGAGCTCAGAAAATACTTTCAAAACAGGGAGAAAGCTCAGAAAATACTTTCAAAAACAGGGAGGTCAGTAAATACTTTCAAAACAGGGAGAAGGGAGGGAGCTCTCAGTATATACTTTCAAAACAGGGAGAAGGGAGGGAGCTCTCAGTAAATACTTTTCAAAACAGGGAGAAGGGAAGGAGCTCTCAGTAAATACTTTCAAAACAGGGAGAAGGGAGGGAGCTCTCAGTAAATATACCTTAAAAAGGGAGAAGGGAGGGAGCTCAGTATATAACTTCACACAAGTTAGTCATATTCCTATTCAAAATGATGGTCACATTTCAAGGTTGTTTGTCATTATGTAATTGTATGCACTACAAAACCAGTATTGTAAACCCACGTTCTGCAGGAACGAAATACATCCGTTTTAACATTTTTAAGAGGATATTTGTTCGTTTAAGTGAATTATCGAATTATATTTCCCCGAATGAACATTAAAAAAATTATATTAGCAAGCAAACTATGCGAAATTCGGTGACAACAATTTTGAGCAAGGACCGACCGAACATTGTGTTCCGACGGTCCACATGACCAACATTTTTAAAGGACCGGCATTGTCCATATCCGAAGTGTATTTTTATATTCGGTAGCGTTTTATAACATCACAAAATAATTCAATGTAAGTGCGATTTTGATTGGTCGTAGCAAATTGAACCAATCACGGAGCAGAAAACAACTAGTCTCGAGCAGGTCATTTCAAAAACTGCTTTGTCACCCGTAAAATCCAAGAAAACAATACAATTTTTTTCAATTGCTAACTAAATATATTTTATGACAATCACTTTATTTCCTAGTAATTCCGACTGGTCATGTCGCTATCTTACATTATGACTGAATTTGTTCCGATTCGTAGCAATTTGCGAAACACTCAAACAGCTGATCTGTTTTTACTCGTGATAATGACTTGGAATTTCGCAAATGATGCTAATTATAAATATTATTTATGGATAAAAATGTGTTTATTGTTCCATAGATATTGAAATGAATATGGCAGCTTTATATGAGAAATGTATGCAGATTAACGGCTTTACAATGTCCTGCAATTCTACTTGATCCATTTCGTCCATATTTCGTGCTTAATAAAATTAAATGCAGTCATTTATTACCCTCCATTATTGTATTATCTTGAAAAGATCCACCTCCAACTCATTTTCGCAAATAATACCCGATAAATATGTTTAATGGCGAAATAACCCGGTGCAAACGGGAATTAGGGCGAAACCAAACAGCGTAGGTCATTTTCTGTAACATATGAAAACAAACAAATGCATGTAAACATGTCGAGTTTCCTTCGATACATTGAGGGCGCAAAGCCGGGGAAGAAATGGCCACCTGAACGACAGGCGTCATCAAAAACAGAGTACGAAGCTAAAAGAAAACGTAGTTTCCAGCCGCAAAGGTTGAACAACCGGCATTGGTTCAAATACGACGGCGAGAAAAATGCTTTGTACGACCTGTACCGATTACGGTACCGACGTAGATTCAGCGTTTGTAAAGTGGTCAAATCCTTCTGAGACATTGTATATTGAAGGATTTCACAGAGAAAAATCATTTTCATGAATATATATGATGTAACTGAATTACAGAATACAATACTCATTAAATATTAATAATAATAAAACAGTAATTTGTCTATATACATTGTTTACTTATATTGCCATATCATTTATGTATTACTAAGAAATGCCACTTTATGTTGCATATGCTATGTACTATGCATTTAATCGCAAATAAGCGGGTACAATTCTTCAAATATATGGGGCACCTAGAAGTTCACCACATAAGCTTGTAAAAGTTCCATTAACAGCAGAATAAATGTGTTACCTGACGATGTTCCTATCTTTGTAACAAAATCCTTCTTTAATGGTAGCCTAATATCACTGATGGTAAGAGATCCCTTCGGCCCCTGTTGATTAGGGGGCTCCAGTTGCCTCGTTTCCTTCAACCTCTGCATCTCTGTTAAGTATGCCTGCCGTCTCTGACCTGCCATCAAAAATAACACCGTAACTGTGTGGGTATAGAAATATTCCTTGCCGGTAAACCATTCGAACAAGTGTATATTTATCCAGTGAAAACAATCGTATATTTATCCCAACGATAGAGCATGCGATTTATGCCTTGGTTTATCAGGCAGGATTGAGGTGGGGGCGTCCCAGATGCTTTGTGTATTTGTGGGGTGGGGAGGGGTGGGCGTCCCAGATGCTTTGTGTATTTGTAGGGTGGGGAGGTCCCAGATGCTTTGTGTATTTGTGGGGAGGGGTGGGGGCGTCCCAGATGCTTTGTGTATTTGTGGGTGTGGGGAGGGGTGGGGGCGTCCCAGATGCTTTGTGTATTTGTGGGGTGGGGAGGGGTGGGGGCGTCCAGGATGCTTTGTGTATTTATGGGGGTGGGGAGGATGGAGATGCTTGATGTATCTGGCATCAACTGTAGTAAGGTTTCAGAATCAATTAATCAGGATGGGAAACGAACCATCGGCATACGTAGTTAGATTCTTCCAGGAAGAGAACCACTGGCATACGTAGTTAGAGATTCTTCCAGGAAGAGAACCACCGGCATACGTAGTTAGATTCTTCCAGGAAGAGAACCACCGGCATACGTAGTTAGATTCTTCCAGGAAGAGAACCATCGGTACGTAGTTAGAGATTCTTCCAGGAAGAGAACCATCGGCATACGTAGTTAGAGATTCTTCCAGGAAGAGAACCATCGGCATACGTAGTTAGATTCTTCCAGGAAGAGAACCATCGGCATACGTAGTTGGAGATTCTTCCAGGAAGAGAACCATCAGCATACGTAGTTAGATTCTTCCAGGAAGAGAACCATCAGCATACGTAGTTAGAGATTCTTCCAGGAAGAGAACCATCGGCATACGTAGTTAGAGATTCTTCCAGGAAGAGAACCATCAGCATACGTAGTTGGAGATTCTTCCAGGAAGAGAACCATCGGCATACGTAGTTGGAGATTCTTCCAGGAAGAGAACCATCGGCATACGTAGTTGGAGATTCTTCCAGGAAGAGAACCATCAGCATACGTAGTTGGAGATTCTTCCAGGAAGAGAACCATCAGCATACGTAGTTAGAGATTCTTCCAGGAAGAGAACCATCAGCATACGTAGTTGGAGATTCTTCCAGGAAGAGAACCATCGGCATACGTAGTTGGAGATTCTTCCAGGAAGAGAACCATCAGCATACGTAGTTGGAGATTCTTCCAGGAAGAGAACCATCAGCATACGTAGTTGGAGATTCTTCCAGGAAGAGAACCATCAGCATACGTAGTTGGAGATTCTTCCAGGAAGAGAACCATCAGCATACGTAGTTGGAGATTCTTCCATGAATGTTGCTGGAATGCATACTAATGGATGCCAGCCATGCATGTTGCTGGAATGCATACTAGCCATGAATGTTGCTGGAATGCATACTAATGGATGCTAGCCATGAATGTTGCTGGAATGCATACTAATGGATGCTAGCCATGAATGTTGCTGGAATGCATACTAACGGATGCTAGCCATGAATGTTGCTAGAATGCAAACTAATGGATGCTAGCCATGAATGTTGCTAGAATGCAAACTAATGGATGCTAGCCATGCATGTTGCTGGAATGCATACTAATGGATGCTAGCCATGCATGTTGCTGGAATGCATACTAATGGATGCTAGCCATGAATGTTGCTGGAATGCATACTAATGGATGCTAGCCATGAATGTTGCTGGAATGCATACTAACGGATGCCAGCCATGCATGTTGCTGGAATGCATACTAGCCATGAATGTTGCTGGAATGCATACTAATGGATGCTAGCCATGAATGTTGCTGGAATGCATACTAATGGATGCTAGCCATGAATGTTGCTGGAATGCATATTAATGGATGCTAGCCATGAATGTTGCTGGAATGCATACTAATGGATGCTAGCCATGAATGTTGCTGGAATGCATACTAATGGATGCTAGCCATGAATGTTGCTAGAATGCAAACTAATGGATGCTAGCCATGCATGTGGCTGGAATGCATACTAATGGATGCTAGCCATGAATGTTGCTGGAATGCATACTAATGGATGCTAGCCATGAATGTTGCTGGAATGCAAACTAATGGATGCTAGCCATGCATGTTGCTGGAATGCATACTAATGGATGCTAGCCATTAATGTTGCTGGAATGCATACTAATGGATGCTAGCCATGAATGTTGCTGGAATGCATACTAATGGATGCTAGCCATGAATGTTGCTGGAATGCATACTAATGGATGCTAGCCATGAATGTTGCTGGAATGCATACTAATGGATGCTAGCCATGAATGTTGCTGGAATGCATACTAATGGATGCTAGCCATGAATGTTGCTAGAATGCAAACTAATGGATGCTAGCCATGAATGTTGCTAGAATGCAAACTAATGGATGCTAGCCATGCATGTTGCTGGAATGCATACTAATGGATGCTAGCCATGCATGTTGCTGGAATGCATACTAATGGATGCTAGCCATGAATGTTGCTGGAATGCATACTAATGGATGCTAGCCATTAATGCATACTAATGGATGCTAGCCATGAATGTTGCTGAAACAATAAAGAAGCAAGCTACGAGAGCATAGTGATAAGCAGTACACATTCCTACACATCTAGCCTATAGTACTTCTAAATGAGATGCTATAATATTCCTACACATCTAGCCTACAGTACTTCTAAATAGAGGTGACTATTGAGGCCAAAATGACTATCACAATAGCATCACGATAGTTGAAAATACTATCACGATACTATTGCGATAGTCACTATGCTATCACGATACTATTGCGATAGTTTGGTTAAACACAGGTAATAAGCAATATTGGTTTGACACTGATTTAATGAATCTATATCAATGCAAAGCAGAGTTTAATATGACTAGAATAGGTTAAGTAGCTAGAACACTGACTTATACTTCGTATGAAACTTAAACCACAGGAACTTTCAAGTTCCTGTGCTTACAAACATGTGTCTAACTCTTAACAGTTAACCTGCCACAGGTAGCATTTGTCACATGCCATATGCGAACAGTGTTGCTCCAGATCAGCTACACTGTGACAGTGATTCATGTACGCCGTGCATATGTGCCCTAAAGTATCTAGTTCCCCATGGAAACAGGTGCTATTGCGATAGCTGTATTGAGGCGCATGGTCACGTAATAAAGCTAAAATGTTCAACAACAATTTGTTGAAAGTTGTGTTCACGACTAGAGAAAATAATAATATTCGACAAGTTCATTTAACTGTTTTTATAGGCCATGATATGTAGGATTTACGCCAAGCATAGGTTCCATCACTCTACGTCTAACAGTCGTGTAAAGCTTTTCAATTTGGTAGCATAATTTTCGTCTACAAAGTATTTGGACAACAATGTAATGCCGCCCTGCTCTTAATTATCACCTGCTCAATATAATAAGCATTCATAGTGTGTCCCGTGTTTGCACACTAATCAAACATTATGCCCCGCTAAATAAACAAATAACACGCTTGTATGATTCTCCAGCTAATTATCGATTATAGTCCGAGATATTAGTCACGCGCGACATGATTTCACCTTGACCCGAGTAATTTTCCAAAAATAGACTTGGGGGGAATTTCCAATTTTCGGATATTTTACAGTATTGACCATTTACCGCACCCCTCTAGGGCAATTGTGCGATCATATCGCCAGGGAGCTTTCAGCGGGTACACAATACAATCAAATAAGCGCCTGTGCGAACTGGAGTAATTACTTTCACTTTTTCAAAAGCATCGCTGTCAATTGTAAGTGAAAACATTCGACAAAATTGAATTTTAAGCGAACTATCGATAGTTCGATGGACTATCGGTGATAGTTATCGACTTGGAGTTTTGCTATCGACCTATTGCTATCGCCAGCTCCACTATCGCGACCTATCGTTACACCTCTACTTCTAGATGAGATGCTATAATATAACTGTTGATTGCTGAAAAAGCACAGCTCGGGAGGCAAGTAACGCTTAAATCCCTTTCAGTCTCTTCTCATTCTAAAGTTAAGTCTTTAATCTTGCCAAGAATTTTACTTTTTAAAGACCAACTCTTAAATGATTTTTAAAAACAGACCTAATGACAACTGAACTTATGGAGCGGCGTGGCCGAGTGGCCAAGACTCCAGACTTGTAAGCATAGGGTTATAAGGATCGTGAGTTTGAATTCCACAGCCTTTGTTTACTTGAGCAAGAAACGTTATCCATAATTGCTTAAGTACTGGTCGGCCAAGGAAGCGGACTCAAGAGTAATTCTATACACTGCCAGCTTTCATAGCAATCAAGCTAAAATAAATTTAGACTAAACTTGTAAGCTTTGTGAAATATAGAAATTAAAAAGTGCTAACACAAGATTTGTAAAAATATTTGTTTAAACCAAAATTGAAACAACTGCCGTTTAGCCAAAATTCACAGGTCAAATATGATTAAATGACTGGCAATGTTAGGAAATAACATTTTTTAAAATATGACTATACCCACAAGCCATGTTACTGAATACTTACAAGAGACGAGCAACAGTCTATTACACTCCACCTGCTCGGCGGAGCCAGCAAACTGTGAATCTGCGCTACAACATTTGTTGAGGGCATTACTTGTCTGCATGATTACACTCTGCTCTTGACTCACCAGCTCCTGTAATTCCTGCAATACAACAGTTACGTTACCACCAGCTCCTGCAATACAACAGTTATGTTACCACCAGCTCCTGTAATTCCTGCAATACAACAGTTATGTTACCACCAGCTCCTGTAATACAACAGTTACGTTACCACCAGCTCCTGTAATTCCTGCAATACAACAGTTATGTTACCACCAGCTCCTGCAATACAACAGTTACGCTACCATCAGCCCTGTAATTCCTGCAATACAAGTTACGTTACAACCAGCTCCTGTAATTCCTGCAATACAACAGTTACGTTACAACCAGCCCCTGTAATTCCTGCAATACAACAGTTACGTTACAACCAGCCCCTGTAATTCCTGCAATACAACAGTTACGTTACAACCAGCCCCTGTAATTCCTGCAATACAAGTTACGTTACAACCAGCTCCTGTAATTCCTGCAATACAACAGTTACGTTACTACCAGCCCCTGTAATTCCTGCAATACAACAGTTACGTTACAACCAGCCCCTGTAATTCCTGCAATACAACAGTTACATTACCACCAGCCCCTGTAATTCCTGCAATACAAGTTACGTTACAACCAGCTCCTGTAATTCCTGCAATACAACAGTTACATTACAACCAGCTCCTGTAATTCCTGCAATACAACAGTTACATTACAACCAGCCCCTGTAATTCCTGCAATACAACAGTTACGTTACAACCAGCTCCTGTAATTCCTGCAATACAACAGTTACATTACAACCAGCTCCTGTAATTCCTGCAATACAACAGTTACGTTACAACCAGCCCCTGTAATTCCTGCAATACAAGTTACGTTACAACCAGCTCCTGTAATTCCTGCAATACAACAGTTACGTTACTACCAGCTCCTGCAATACAACAGTTACGTTACAACCAGTCCCTGTAATTCAAGTAATACAACAGTTACGTTACCACCAGCTCCTGTAATTCCTGCAATACAACAGTTACGTTACTACCAGCTCCTGTAATTCCTGCAATACAACAGTTACGTTACAACCAGCTCCTGTAATTCCTGCAATACAACAGTTACGTTACCACCAGCTCCTGCAATACAACAGTTATGTTACCACCAGCCCTGTAATTCCTGCAATACAACAGTTACGTTACCACCAGCTCCTGCAATACAACAGTTATGTTACCACCAGCCCTGTAATTCCTGCAATACAACAGTTACGTTACTACCAGCTCCTGTAATTCCTGCAATACAAGTTACGTTACAACCAGCTCCTGTAATTCCTGCAATACAACAGTTACGTTACCACCAGCCCCTGTAATTCATGCAATACAACAGTTACGTTACCACCAGCCCTGTAATTCCTGCAATACAACAGTTACACCTACTATATCTTAAATAATAAAACAAACTTCACATCAATCATTCCGTCAATTTTGTTCTAATTTGGGAACGGTCAGAAAATACACTATTTTAATTGAAATGACGATTGAAAAGTCAATGTCACTTACATTAGTGGTGAAAGGATTATATTTAGCGGCATATAGAAACTAACTGAACTGTTTTCGCTGTAGACCAGAGTCTGATCGCTAGATTTAACTAATTTTTGAACAATTATATAGGGCACATTTGGAAGTAATCGGGGGCATGATTTAATAGGAGAGTGAATTATAAAATGGTGGCGGAATTTATGAATGGCAATATTGTGTGGAGTGGTATATTTTAATCGTAAATGTGAATCTCAAAGAATAGGTTTCAAAATATAATTTTGGTACCAAATGAAAGATAAATCTTTGGAGTTCTCGAAAATATATGCATAATTGAGATATTCTTAATATTTTGATGAACCACGATGCCGTAACTTTCGAGACGATTTTCTCAACTCATGGTGACTAGCGAGATCAGTGGTATTTATAGATGCATGATACGTGTGACTGTGACATGTTGGCATATTTTAGCCAATAGCCACGTTGACTTGCCAGCGCAGGCCCTGTGCTTAGAAGATATGAATTGGACGGACAGACAGGTGTGACTACAATACAGCACTCATCTACTTAATATTTGGGGACCTACATATTGTTCTCAAAGTCACAAATGGTCACATACAATGGAAGTTATCGTTGTAGAGGTCACATATAGAGATATATATAATGTAGAATCTAAAGACACAGTTTTTAATTGGATTATTACCCAAATGTGCAAAAGTATTTAGGATATACCTTAATTCTCTCTTGCAGTGTTTTCCTCTGTAATTCAGGTGGTAACTGTGTCGGCATTTGAATGTCTTCCTCTCTAACGTCCGCATGCGTATAGCAACTGTTACGTGATATATGCTGACTGGCCGTGGGCAACTCCTGACTCAGCCTGCAATGCATACATCTAACTATCTATCACTGTAGATTCAGTGCTGGTTCACACAACTTATTTTTGTTTATTATTTACAGATTGCTTTTCTTGTTCTAGCTTCTTATTGAGTCACCAAATTACGATAGAACTGCGAAATACGAGTATCGCCAATCTAGAAGTGTGAGATATGACAGCAGTATAGATATTGATATATACAGTGGTTTTTGGGGGTCTAGAAGTGTTAGATATGACAGCAGTATAGATATTGATATATTCAGTGGAGATCTAGACGTGTGAGATATGACAGCAGTATAGATATTGATATATTCAGTGGAGATCTAGAAGTGTGAGATATGACAGCAGTATAGATATTGATATATTCAGTGGAGATCTAGACGTGTGAGATATGACAGCAGTATAGATATTGATATATTCAGTGGAGATCTAGACGTGTGAGATATGACAGCAGTATAGATATTGATATATTCAGTGGAGATCTAGAAGTGTGAGATATGACAGCAGTATAGATATTGATATATTCAGTGGAGATCTAGAAGTGTGAGATATGACAGCAGTATAGATATTGATATATACAGTGGTTTTTGGGGGTCTAGAAGTGCGAGATATGACAGCAGTATAGATAGTGATATATTCAGTGGTTTTTGGAGGTCTAGAAGTGTGAGATATGACAGCAGTATAGATATGATATATTCAGTGGAGATCTAGAAGGGAGATAGATATATTCAGTGGAGATCTAGAAGTGTTAGATATGACAGCAGTATAGATATTGATATATTCAGTGGAGATCTAGAAGTGTTAGATATGAGAGCAGTATATATATTGATATATTCAGTAGAGATCTAGAAGTGTTAGATATGACAGCAGTATAGATATTGATATATTCAGTGGAGATCTAGAAGTGTTAGATATGACAGCAGTATAGATATTGATATATTCAGTGGAGATCTAGAAGTGTTAGATATGAGAGCAGTATAGATATTGATATATTCAGTGGAGATCTAGAAGTGTTAGATATGACAGCAGTATAGATATTGATATATTCAGTGGAGATCTAGAAGTGTTAGATATGAGAGCAGTATAGATATTGATATATTCAGTGGAGATCTAGAAGTGTTAGATATGACAGCAGTATAGATATTGATATATTCAGTGGAGATCTAGAAGTGTTAGATATGAGAGCAGTATAGATATTGATATATTCAGTGGAGATCTAGAAGTGTTAGATATGACAGCAGTATAGATATTGATATATTCAGTGGAGATCTAGAAGTGTTAGATATGAGAGCAGTATAGATATTGATATATTCAGTGGAGATCTAGAAGTGTTAGATATGACAGCAGTATAGATATTGATATATTCAGTGGAGATCTAGAAGTGTTAGATATGAGAGCAGTATAGATATTGATATATTCAGTGGTTTTCTTTCAAATGTCATATAACAGCCGAGCACTGCAAATTTTAGACTACCAAAGATCGGAAATGTGTAAAATTAACACTTTATACATTTGTACTGCAGTGTGCGACATTAACAGTCGCCCGATCGGATGAAAAAACTGCTCGGGCAACCAAAGAAATCGTCACGGTAGCCCATCGGGCTATGAAGAAAAAAAGGTTGTATCTTAAAAAAAAATTACATTCCAGAATCACAGCAAAATATATTAAATTACTCGCAACTTGCAGCGAAGTTCATCGATGCATTTTCGTATTTTGGTAGTTTTTACCCTAACACTGTTTCTCGATTTCTGCTCGATCCGTTACTTGCAGACGCACGATATCGCTGTCTGCACACGCACAACATTAATGCTGAATACGCTCAAATATGTCCCTGGAGCAATACCAGGAAAGGCGAATAGACAGGCGGACACGAGCGACACGTCTACAAAACGTCGAAGATATGAGAAAGAGGTAATAATTTGTCAGTGCCCTTTTCCGTTACATGATCAATGTTCGGACTATGTACGATTTCGGATATATTTTGAGTCATATCTGTCCAAGGAACTAGACATATATCAGTTGAAGACTGAATGGTCATTGATGAAAAACATCATATACAAAAGGTATATTGAGCATTTTATCATATCTATAATTTAATCAACCGTGTTTGGCATTTGTATTTAACCTGGATATGGTAGACTTGATTTTAAGTTTACCACCAACATCTGTATTCAATGAGAGTTCATTTTCACACATGAAATTAATGAAAACTGGTAACTACATTGTTTACTCACTATTGTGAAACCTACATGTATGCTCATTATTATTTTTTAATTTTACCTATTATACAATTACTCTGTTCATAGAAGTTATGTAATAATATTAATATACTACTAACTAGTATTGGCTTTTAATATAATTTTTATTTTTAAGACCGACGGTGCCGTTTGAAGAGCACAACAATGATAGAACTAATGGTTGTGAAATTAGAGACGCCGGATATGAGTGAATTTGACCCTTTGCCCGCCATTGATCTTTGGTCTGTAAGTACTTCTACTTTTAATAATAATGTCCTGAATTGAGCGTTACCATTTCTTATTGATGAAACTCTGTTTACCGTAGTCCTATAATGTAAATTATGTTTTGTATCTGAAGATAGGAAACAACATATGATGTCATATCTGTCACCTGTCATTGGAATGATCCCAATAAAGTATTTCCCTACTAAAATGTTACGGTATGTTACAGTCATAATATATTACATAATCACATAATCATTGTATTGCAATATTCACAAAACGTCCAACTAGCCAGAACAGAATGCCACTCATTGGCCATACTATACGACCACTGAGGAGTTTGTAGCCTACGTCATAATAAACACAGTTTATTTAGTTTCATTGTTTTATATCGTATCTTATATCTATATATTGTAGGCATCCAGTACACGTCCAAGGCGGCCAGATTTTAGCAGGCCTCGGGCTCTGCCTGATTCAAGAAAATCTCCAGCAATACAAGAAACCTCACAGGAAGAAGACGGTTACGAGTCTGACTCTGAACAGGAATCAGATTATGATGAAGCCTACTCATCAAACTGCCTCAAAATCATACAATATTCAAACTGAAATTAAAAATACATATCAAATAAATACGATATCTGTTTATTGTTAGACCAATTTATAAACATATTTCATAAATTTTGTGGGGCTATGAAACATTGGCTAGGGCTATGAAAAGTCCAAACTTCATAGCCCCATTGGCTATGATGTTCAAAATGTTAATGTCGCACACTGGTACTGTACTACATTATCTGGTGTGCTTTTTGCCAATTATACTTATGACAAGTACATACAAACATGCAACAGAAACATAGAATCTAACCACCACAAAGAAACTGGCATATTTATTACACTGGAAATATTCTTCTAAAATGATATATTTTTGAAAGCAATAGTTATACGAGATCAGAACCCTTATTGACACTATATTACCAGCCAGCCCCTTAGTTTATACAAATTTATTTTAGCTCGTTTGCGAAACAGGTTATTATAACTTATATTAATCACTCTCGAGACCTCATTCCTGATGGAATCCATCGCCACGAGGGAGAGAGAAGATGCAACGCGGAATTTAAATGTCTTGCCTAAGGGCACAATAGTAATGGCTCCAGCGGGGCTCGAACACCGGACCGTTCGCATCTGAAGGGAACGCGCATCCACTGCGCTATCACGACTTCCACATTAGTGACACTATATTACCAGCCATCCCCTTATTGCCACTATATTACCAGCTAGCCCCATAGTGACACTATATTACCAGCTAGCCCCTTATTGACACTATATTACCAGCTAGCCCCTTAGTGACACTATATTACCAGCTAGCACCTTATGGACACTATATTACCAGCTAGCCCCATAGTGACACTATATTACCAGGCAGCCCCATATTGACATATTACCAGCTAGTCCCGTATTGACATTATATTACCAGCTAGCCGCTTAGTGACACTATATTACCAGCTAGCCCCATATTGCCACTATGTTACCAGCTAGCCCCATATTGACACTATATCACCAGCTAGCCCCTTATTGCCACTATATTACCAGCTAGCCCCATATTGACACTATATTACCAGCTAGGCCCTTATTGACACTATATTACCAGCTAGCCCCTTATTGACACTACATTACAAGCCAGCCCCTTATTGACACTATATTACCAGCTAGCCCCTTATTGACACTATATTACAAGCCAGCCCCTTATTGACACTATATTACCAGCTAGCCCCGTATTGACATTATATTACCAGCTAGCCCCTTATTGACACTACATTACCAGCTAGCCCCTTATTGACATTATATTACCAGCTAGCCCCTTATTGACACTATATTACCAGCTAGCCCCTTATTGACACTATATTACCAGCTAGCCCCTTATTGCCACTATATTACCAGCTAGCCCCTTATTGACACTATATTACCAGCTAGCCCCTTATTGACACTATATTACCAGCTAGCCCCATATTGACACTATATCACCAGTTAGCCCCTTATTGACACTATATTACCAGCTAGCCCCTTATTGCCACTATATTACCAGCTAGCCCCTTATTGCCACTATATTACCAGCTAGCCCCTTATTGCCACTATATTACCAGCTAGCCCCTTATTGACACTATATTACCAGCTAGCCCCATATTGACACTATATCACCAGTTAGCCCCTTATTGACACTATATTACCAGCTAGCCCCTTAGTGACACTATATTACCAGCTAGGCCCTTATTGACACTATATTACCAGCTAGCCCCTTATTGACACTATATTACAAGCCAGCCCCTTATTGACACTATATTACCAGCTAGCCCCGTATTGACATTATATTACCAGCTAGCCCCTTATTGACACTACATTACCAGCTAGCCCCTTATTGACATGATATTACCAGCTAGCCCCTTATTGACACTATATTACCAGCTAGCCCCTTATTGACACTATATTACAAGCCAGCCCCGTATTGACATTATATTACCAGCTAGCCCCTTATTGACACTACATTACCAGCTAGCCCCTTATTGACATTATATTACCAGCTAGCCCCTTATTGACACTATATTACCAGCTAGCCCCTTATTGACACTATATTACCAGCCAGCCCATTATTGACACTATATTACCAGCTAGCCCCTTATTGACACTATATTACAAGCCAGCCCCTTATTGACACTATATTACCAGCTAGCCCCGTATTGACATTATATTACCAGCTAGCCCCTTATTGACACTACATTACCAGCTAGCCCCTTATTGACATTATACTACCAGCTAGCCCCTTATTGACACTATATTACCAGCTAGCCCCTTATTGACACTATATTACCAGCCAGCCCATTATTGACACTATATTACCAGCTAGCCCCTTATTGACACTATATTACCAGCTAGCCCCTTATTGACACTATATTACCAGCTAGCCCCTTATTGACACTATATTACAAGCCAGCCCCTTATTGACACTATATTACCAGCCAGCCCCATATTGACACTATATTACCAGCTAGCCCCTTATTGACACTATATTACTAGCTAGCCCCTTATTGACACTATATTACAAGCCAGCCCCTTATTGACACTATATTACCAGCTAGCCCCGTATTGACATTATATTACCAGCCAGCCCATTATTGACACTATATTACCAGCTAGCCCCTTATTGACACTATATTACCAGCTAGCCCCTTATTGACACTATATTACCAGCTAGCCCCTTATTGACACTATATTACTAGCTAGCCCCTTATTGACATTATATTACAAGCCAGCCCCTTATTGACACTATATTACCAGCTAGCTCCCGCCCCCATCACCAAAGGAGAAAAAATGCAATATGCCAAACAAATATTAGAAATAGTCAAACTGTGATAGTAGGCACCTCTATTAAGCAGCCAGTTTCCAGATTAACAATTTATTATACTTTTGCCCTCTATTAAGCAGCCAGTTGTGCTAAGCAGTACCGTCTGACAGGTTTGACGGTAGACAACATTGAAAACAGTTATCAACAGTATTCATACATAGCAGGACAGACATAATGTGAACAGATGCGTTATTAACTTATTGTGATGCCTGCTATTGGTTCCTATGCAAGCCAAAGTAGTTGAGCTGGTTAGAGCATGATACGAGAGCTTTACAAACAAGCCAAACAACATACTTTCCATCAACTACTTGTATACATGTACACTACAAGTAATGCATGTTCCAGTTGTTATTGATTAGTGGGTTAATTCTAAAAGCAAAGCAAAATTCTAACATGGCTCAGCATTTTGTCTGTATACGCAAAGAAATAATTTAGTTTCCTAAATCTGCATGAAATCAACGTGATGTCAGTGTACTAGTACTTTGTAGTTTTGTGACGTCATTTATACACTCAATAACATTTCTGGATTATATTAGAATCAAAATAATATTAGTATTTGCATATTTTGTCGTTATTCTTCTAGCAAATGCATCAGTCTGAAGCTCTCGCTGTAACGATGCAGTCTGCTAGTGAACCATATCTCCTCTCTCGGAAAGAAACCATTACTATTATGCATGAAGAAACACCACTGGGCTACCCAAGAGGTACTTGGCATACTTACCCATTCATGCAGAGGTAATGTATTACCACAGCAAAGAATATGCTATCCTTGCATAATTACATCCATTGATAAAAACAAACACCAGACAATAACATGTTTTGTGACCCAATCACCATTGCCTATGTATCCCATAACTCCCCCTAGGTTACATAACATTACAGAACACACACTAAATTTAGCAAGCAAGCAAGCACACTATGGTTATATCTATCCACATCGGGGCTTAAGCTAGATCTTAGAAACAGGGAGTAGTTTTGGCTGTGTCCCGGAGAGGTTTGGTGACCTACCCAAGTTCACTCTATATGAAAATGGTTGGGCAGGAGGGAGATGTTGGGCATGAGGGAGATGTTGAGCAGGAGGGAGAAGTTGGGCATGAGGGAGAAGTTGGACAGGAGGTAGAGTATTTGTCCCCAGTAGCCCTCTAGCTCAAGCCCTATACAGCTGAGAAAGCATAATGAAATGAGGCTTACTGTCGGAAATTTACAGTTGTGGTTATCTTTGTTGTTCTGTAATATTATTTGACATGGATATAGGTTATATATTGTATTACATGAAATAAAGGCATAAAACCACTGTGTACACTGTGTTAACCTGCGGTTGCCAGCCTGGTTGCATTAACACATCTACCTACTGTATATATCCCATGCATCGGCATTAAAGGAATATCTTTCATACCCTGTTTGCCTATTTAAGCACCATTTAATTGGGAAATACGAGTATAATACTGAAACAATTCTGAACATCACACTTCAAATAAAATAGTTCTGGGAATTTGAAATATTTGATATATCGAGTTACCGAGGGTCGATACCTAGGCTGATAAAATTATTATTATGAAACTAGCAACGTAATAACGTCTTGATTACTTTGATAAGAATTTGAACATTTAATAATCGAAATCATGCTCTCCGTTATCCATTTATCAGGAATAAATCCCAATTACTGAATCAGATACATGAAAACGATTGAAATATTACCATGAAACTACAAACATCTGTTATCTGTCAAATTTGACAAACTGCAGAAAGTAAACAAACTAGCACTATAGAAATGTTAAATTAAATATTATTGTTGATAATGAGCCTTCCTTGATTTGAAATTATTTCTTTAAAAAAGTCATACATATGATCAAAGATGGTCGCCTCTATAATGTTCTATTTGAAATAATCAACCTACCATAACTTATTGGCAGTGTGAGTTTCAAATTACTTTCACACACACACACACACACGCACACGCACGCCTTCTTGTTGAAGAGTATGTACAGAGGAAAGAACCGAAAATGTCAGGTAAACGGCAACATTATTTTCAGAGTAGCTTAAAATCGCTCTCTTTATAATAAAATAAAGAGCAAGAAGTGGGTACGATAGAGGAGTGAATGTAAAGAGATATTATGTACATGTGTCCAAGACCACTACTGAAGTTCTGAACAAAGACCACCATGCCAATAAAGACTATCCACACAGATCTATATATCTGACTTAATAAAATAATTGAACCTGGGAACAAAGACATCCAATCCAGCCTGCACAGACAGAATATCTTCAAGTAACATGTCGCTACAACTGGATGGACTGGCTCATAGCATATACAGCAGAGGAATTTGTTTCCATAATAAAATAGGCACACATCTGAAATTTTGATTTAATTTTTTAAAATGAATATTCAAATGAGAAGAGAAGTAACTCGTGGGTAATTATATTGGTGGACTGGCTAGACTAACTTTGGTGTAGTTGTACACAAACATACCAATAAACAATCAATCGTTTACACAAACATACCAATAAACAATCAATCGTTTACACAAACATACCAATAAACAATCAATCGTTTACACAAACATACCAATGAACAATCAATCTTTTACACAAACATACCAATAAACAATCAATCGTTTACACAAACATACCAATAAACAATCAATCTTTTACACAAACATACCAATAAACAATCAATCTTTTACACAAACATACAAATGAACAATCAATCTTTTACACAAACACCATGGTAAGCACATGCTCTCATTTATATATTATGTATGAGAAATGAATGTCTATATATGAATACACGATAGCGCTCTAGCTAGGAATAAATAGAAGGGTGCCCTGCCCTTACAGAACTACTTAAAGCAGCCCTATATCGTATGAAATAAAAGATACATGTATTTGAAAAATTCAAATTTTACGTATGGGTAGCAATGCTGCTACACATTCTTACATTATAATTCGTATAATTATGTTCAATTAATAAACAGTGTTGTTTGCGATAAAACAAACTCAAAACCGAAAGTAGGACTTTCCAAGTCGGTAGGTCACGCACTTGTCTACAATCGGAACGCATCGTCCGCACTTGTTTACATTCGGAATGCATCGTCCCCAGTTGTCCCATGTTGTCTTTATTAATTGAATTACTTGATATGTTGATTCATACCTCTGTTATCTAAGGCTTTTAGGGACATGTCTACATCCCCGCGAGGGATTCGACATTAGAGGAAGATAGATAGCCTTTCATGTTCAAAATATGTTTGACATTCCAACATGCTTTTCTATCCGCTGTTGTTTCTCGCATGCGCGCTGTGCATGTTTATACTTCTTGTGTTGATAAACACATTTCGTTTGTTGATAAACAAGTCGCATATAGGATGGTGGATATTTATTGGATTTTTATCGTTTCTGAGCGACTATTTCGATTTTTGTAAACACACATACATTAGTATAAATTTATATTTTACCAAAAACATCCTTTATTACGATATAGTGCTGCTTTAACATGCATATCATTTTTATGGCATTAACTACATGTATATAGAACAAGTAACATGACTTTTATTTCCGAGAACAAACAAATACACAGGAAAAGTAGCGGTAAGCTTCAAAAACGTACTTGTTATCATAAACAATTCTTGATTGTATGCATAGAAAGCAGCCACCTTTCCCGTTTCTTCCCTGGACAATGCAGCCGGCGAGAGAAAATGTGTACAAGTATGTATATGATGCAGGGCTTTCATTATTAACCGATTGCCGATATAATTCAGGTTCATTCTAGGTCAGAATTTTTGGGAGAAGTGAGAAAGCGTGCAATCGCGTCCTTAAATGGTGTTATTTAATAAATTTCAACAAAATATGGTTAAAATGCACAGTATGACCATTAAATACAACATTATAATAGAAGGAGTGCTTTATAATGGGCAAGTGTATCTTACTGGCCAAATTTTTTTTTTTTAGGGAGAAGTGGGGCCACCAGAGGGCGACTATTTCGCCCACTAAAATAATCCCTGTAATTAATAATTAATCGTTGTTGAAATTGAAAAATGTGCTTGAATCATGTGGGTGTTTTTGGAATGCTTGTAAAAACAATGCTGAAACTTAATAATTGACCCTCGGCACAATCGCTTGTTTTCATCTGTCAATCTGTTCTTTCATTTAATAATTAAACCCCTGCAATGCATATGAATACAAGATGACACGATGATTGTATGAGTATAGCCAATGAAGCAAACTTTGCGTACCAATCGCAGTCGTGTTCACACACGTGCACAATTTGAAAGAATTTTACGCACCTGTGATTTCTGTACATGGATACACTGTATGCCAGACCATCACTTTTGGTCCTCATCTGTACTTCACCATTACTGCCCTGGGGTGGCATAGTTTTGGGCCGCATCTGAACCCTTTCTGTTTGTGGGCTCATTTCACCATGAGTCGTAGCATTCATATAACTATATCTTTTACGCTAAATTCGAAAGGAACATTTATTAAAGGAGATGAAAAGGCATTAATATATCTGGGACAAAGTGCTCTTAACCCTTTCAACACCAAGTAACTGACATGGACTGGTCCATGATATTTTTAGACCAATAAATTAATAACAAAATTATATTTGGATCAGTTCATTTATGAAAATGGGTAATTTTTGTCTAAAAATAGTAATATTACTGGCAAAAAGTGCAGATCCTGATGAGACGGCTCGTGTCGAGCCGGCTCATCTGGATCTACACTTTTTTGTAAGCCAATTTAGAGGTATGTGGTGTTGAAAGGGTTAAAGTAACACGGATTGATGGCAAAATACAAATACTGTCAGTCGTCTTGAGCAATGGTGTCGGTGTTACTATTAATAGAATATACTAAATTCTAACATGACCCAGCTAATAACATACGTGTAGAGTAAAATCTACCCCGGGTTATTCTGCGATATACCTACCTTGAATTATGCTGCGCGCTCACCGTGTTTTGGCTATTCCATTTATACAATGCGTGTAAAGTTTTATGAATGAAAGTCACGTGATGTTTGTAAATACTACCGTGGGAATTCGCGAAAGTGAGCTATTTTTAGAATTGTCCGTCTTGTTTTTCTTTTAAGTAATGTTTCAGTTACTATTCTGTACAGTTTTATTTGACAAAATAAATTAAATTATTGATCAGTTACAACTTTTGTTCATTTATGCACTAGATTGATATTTTCCATAAAATATAACGTCATCACCCCTTACGCGGGAGGAAATTTCGAAAGCCAAATGCAGCGGAGTAGCACCGCGTTTGAAGAAAATACTACTTTGATTCTCGTCTAAAATTATTAGAAGTCGTGTTAGAATCAAAATAATAAGTATCAACTGTGGTATATCGCAGAATAACCCTCGTTCGTCATTCTTATGCGTAAAAATATATTACTCAGGCCTTCGTGATATATTTCTACGCATAATAACTTCAAACTCGGGTTATTCTGCGATATACCACAGTTGATACTTATTATTTCTTAAATATCATTTAAAGCAAGAATTCAAACAAAGAAACTCAATGAATAAGTATTGAATGTACTGGGTAATTGAACACTACATAGAAATTAACAATTTTCATTTGTTTTAATATTAAAAGAATATTTAATCTTTGTATGCATTAAATATATACAGAATACCGGTATTTGTTTGTTTCAAATTATATTTCACCGAATGAACATTGAAAGCATAATTAATATCGCCAGTTGAGCCACGAGTGATAATAATAGCTTTCTATGACCACAAGCACAAGAAAAACAAATATTTACTGGTGGAGCACGAGGTTCTTTTTTCCTCATCACAACTTCATCATCCATGGCTTCATCAAGAAGGTCGTCCATCTCGGCCTTATCACATTCGTCATCACTGTCCTCCGTAGTATCTATAAACTGTTTCCTGTCCACGTCACTGCTGTCTTGTGAAGAGTATCCATGTTGGTTTGAATCAATATAGTCCATACTGTCTTCACTCGTTATACTCGTGTCATCATGCTCGGGTCTCGGAGGAGGCAGCATGCTTTCTTTACGCACGGAAGCTGGTACAAAGGCGCTCATGCTTATATCATCATCTTCCGTTAAACGTTCATTCGATGTTTGCTGTTTGGGAGATTGCCTCCTCTTTGAAGGACTAATGTATGATTCTGGGATACTTGACTCGGCTTCACTATTGTACGAATCATCGAAAGATTCTCGGGTTTCTGACTGAATGTCTTCTGAAGGTGGGTCAAAATCGTCTGTGTCGTCCATCGTATCACCTTCAGTTTCCGCATACTGGTCATCATGTCTGTCTGTACTACTATCACTTTCTGTGCTTGTGTTATGACCATGAAATTGCACCTTTTTCAAAGAAGACGTGGATTGTTGCCTAGCAACTGGTCGTTCTGCCTCGGTGCACTTTTCAGAAACAAGATGGTAAATGCTGGTCGGCTTCTTGGTAGCAGATGAAGCCTGTCGTTCAACTTGCTTTTCATTGGTTGGTCTTTGACCGTTCTTGAAATTATATGAAGCACCACCTTCATCTGAAAGTTCAAATCCCATGGCTTGAAGCTTACTGTTAAAATCTGGCAAAAGATGAAAGAATGTGATAGGGTTAAGCATGCGGTGCTACAAAAAGCAGGTGTATATACAAAACCATGCAAGCAAACTGTTTAACTCTTCAGTACACATCAGGAGGAAAACTCAGGACGTTAAAGATGCAACTTGTACCGTATTTAGCTGTGTATAGTGCGCTACCGTGTATAGTGCGCACCCACGATCTGGCACGAAAATCAGAAGGATTGAAGAATTTTCCGTGAAATTATGCTTGTTGACATTTGCATCGATTTGTTGGGTTGCGCAGACTTCAGCGATTTCTTTTCAATTGATGAGATTTTTAACCACTGCCCCTAACAAGCACCTCCCAGTCATACTCGGTATTGAGTGTTGGGAGTATTATTTAACCACTGCCCCTAACAAGCACCTCCCAGTCATACTCGGTATTGAGTGTTGGGAGTATTATTTAACCACTGCCCCTAACAAGCACCTCCCAGTCATACTCGGTATTGAGAGTATTATTTAACCACTGCCCCTAACAAGCACCTCCCAGTATACTCCATACTCGGTATTGAGTGTTGGGAGTATTATTTAACCACTGCCCCTAACAAGCACCTCCCAGACATACTCGGTATTGAGTGTTGGGAGTATTATTTAACCACTGCCCCTAACAAGCACCTCCCAGACATACTCGGTATTGAGTGTTGGGAGTATTATTTAACCACTGCCCCTAACAACATCTCCCAGTCATACTCGGTATTGAGTGTTGGGAGTATTATTTAACCACTGCCCCTAACAAGCACCTCCCAGTCATACTCGGTATTGAGTGTTGGGAGTATTATGTTTATAATACCATTTAAACCATTCAACCTCATTTATTTGGATTTCTACAAGCCTAATATTGTGTGCATTGCAGCAACTTGCCGTGGAAATGCATGGTTTCTCATACATGTATGCGTGCAGACTCTCCTGCCTACAAATCAATGCTCGCAATTTTTCCCGAGGAAAGTCCTACCGTCGCGGACAGGCGCAACTTGAGCTTTCCTCCTGATGTGTACTGTAACTCATTGCATGCTGTGTTTTTAACAGCTAGAAAATAGTTCAAATAATTGTAGCAGACCATAATTCATGAATGTGCTTTTCCTACAATTTTAAAACTGGAAATATGTCATGGAATTCATTCATTGCGACACAATTCTAATGAACTTCCATGACAGACAAGACTTCAACACCAGCGTGCAAAGAGTGAAATACAGGTCAAATAACATAATCTTATCAATAATCTGCTATATCCATCACCATAATAGATAATAAGATTCCAGAAGCAACATATTGCCTAGTAACAAATATTGCATTATATCTCTACAGTGCTATATTCACATATTTCTACTGGTTTTTTACAGGTTTCAATTTTAGGGGACTGGGGCCACAGACTGCATTGCAATTACCAAAAGGGGGAAATAAGGGATGATAGTGATTTTTCCATTACTCAATTTAATACACTACAAGCAATAGTTTCAACAATAGCTGCCCTTGTCCTCAAACGCTTGAATGTTGTGGACACGATAAATCAATGTGAGAAGACTACAGCCTAGTAAACGTAAATTAAACCACATCTAAAACGCAAACCAAAAGCACAATTTCAGTGCCCAAAATTGAGAAGAATGCATACATTTTTTTTTAATTTACAAGCGGCTAGAGAAGCCATTTTGGTTGACATGAGGGAAATTGATCGTGTTTGGTGAGGGGAATGGTGCTGTTTGGTGAGGGGAATGGTGCTGTTTGGTGAGGGGAATGGTGCTGTTTGGTGAGGGGAATGGTGCTGTTTGGTGAGGGGAATGGTGCTGTTTGGTGAGGGGAATGGTGCTGTTTGGTGAGGGGAATGGTGCTGTTTGGTGAGGGGAATGGTGCTGTTTGGTGAGGGGAATGGTGCTGTTTGGTGAGGGGAATGGTGCTGTTTGGTGAGGGGAATGGTGCTGTTTGGTGAGGGGAATGGTGCTGAACGTGTCCTAATAACAACACTGTTCATCAAACATTAATGTGGACTCTTTACAGGGTGTGTCTAGTGAGAAACAACATACTGGTAAATAAACAAATAATTATGTTCCAACTGTAATGGCTTGCAAGTGAGAGACCTCATTACATCACAGAACAAGCAAGACACAGAACTATCACAACTACAATGTATATATTGCAGTGGTGAGACATTAGTAACCATCTCTACCCAGACAATCAGTTTGTTCCATTTCTGTTCTCCCACATGGTCTGCCCTCCCATAACCAGGTGGGGTACATGATGCCCTCCCATAACCAGGTGGGGTACATGATGCCCTCCCATAACCAGGTGGGGTACATGATGCCCTCCCATAACCAGGTGGTGTACATGATGCCCTCCCATAACCAGGTGGGATACATGATGCCCTCCCATAACCAGGTGGTGTACATGATGCCCTCCCATAACCAGGTGGGATACATGATGTCCTCCCATAACCAGGTGGTGTACATGATGCCTCCCATAACCAGGTGGGGTACATGATGCCCTCCCATAACCAGGTGGTGTACATGATGCCTCCCATAACCAGGTGGGGGGTACATGATGCCCTCCCATAACCAGGTGGTGTACATGATGCCCTCCCATAACCAGGTGGGGTGGTACATGATGCCTCCCATAACCAGGTGGGGTACATGATGCCCTCCCATAACCAGGTGGGGTACATGATGCCCTCCCACAACCAGGTGGTGTACATGATGCCCATAACCAGGTGGGGTACATGATGCCCTCCCATAACCAGGTGGTGTACATGATGCCCTCCCATAACCAGGTGGGGTACATGATGCCCTCCCATAACCAGGTGGGGTACATGGTGCCCTCCCATAACCAGGTGGGGTACATGATGCCCTCCCATAACCAGGTAGTGTACATGATGCCCTCCCATAACCAGGTGGTGTACATGATGCCCTCCCATAACCAGGTGGGGTACATGATGCCCTCCCATAACCAGGTGGGGTACATGATGCCTCCCATAACCAGGTAGTGTACATGATGCCCTCCCATAACCAGGTAGTGTACATGATGCCCTCCCATAACCAGGTGGTGTACATGATGCCCTCCCATAACCAGGTGGGGTACATGATGCCCTCCCATAACCAGGTGGGGTACATGATGCCTCCCATAACCAGGTAGTGTACATGATGCCCTCCCATAACCAGGTGGTGTACATGATGCCCTCCCATAACCAGGTGGGGTACATGATGCCCTCCCATAACCAGGTGGGGTACATGATGCCTCCCATAACCAGGTGGGGTACATGATGCCCTCCCATAACCAGGTGGGGTACATGATGCCCTCCTAGAATCAGACTATTACTTGATTTTGTATTGCGCTTGAGTGGACTGACTGGCACGAGATGCGGAATAATCGTTTATTATATGTCCCTCACTAAAACATTACCAAAACAGGAACGTTACTTATAATTTCGTTTATGTATATTTCTGCTGCAGCGAGAGTTATATCCACATCAGTGGGCTTGCATATTCACAATTACACATGATTTAGTTACAGTAGTGAGGTCTGTATATTAATTATTATTTAATTAAGCCTAGCGCGCTGGACTAGAGTATATTTTTCACATTGTGAAAAAGTAGTCCAGCTATGATAAGTCTGAAAACCTCAGACAAGTCTGAAAACCTCAGACTGAAGAATACATTGTATTTGTTGTGGATATATCATGTACATAATAACCATTATAAAATGGTTGGATTACACACTAGCTCTACATTGCTTACATGTACTATAAACTAGCACCGTATATTGGTATATACCATCATTACCATGTGAATGTGTAAACCAGCTAAATATAAAATACTGGTATATACTGTACATTGTGCAAACTAAAACCATAATAGGTAATTATGCATAAAATGCATTTGGGCGACTAAGTGTGCAGTACAGCAAGGATTATGATAGTATACATATTTGGATTATAAAACTGAAAGCAGAATTATGAAATTCGTGAAAGGATTTTGCAGTATGAAGCTAAAATTGTTTATATACATGTAATTGTACAATTGATTTCCACAGACTAGGTCATATTCCTGAATATTTTCTGGGTAGAAGTTGGTATCTAGACTTTTTAGACTAACGGTTTTATGCTGCTTATGAAAGCTGGATACCATCACCACTTTGAGCTTTTGATACTCCAATCTAACAAAAACATATGGCCGCCAACGTCATTTTTTCAACCGAATAATGTCAAACATATGCCTTATGACAGGACATGTTCATGTAAACAGTATATATTGCAACCATGCTTGGACACAGTGGTAAATGTACCATTGGGTATGTTAACCTGAATACATATATTCCTGTACACAAAATCTAGACTGCACACCATGAAATAGTGAATTTGCAAGTAATTGTAATCAATTGCCATTGACATGTAATCGGCCACAGAATGCACCCTATAATGCATTAAGGTATATATTTTACAACAGCACTGCATTAATAGAAATGGTTGTAACTTTTATATTATCTCCTCTCCAAAGTAAGACACATTCTACTAAATCCATGATTAGTGGTGTACGTGATATACCGGGACTCCATGGTTAGTGGTGTACATGATATACCGGGACTCCATGATTAGTGGTGTACATGATATACTGGGACTCCATGATTAGTGGTGTACATGATATACCGGGACTACATGATTAGTGGAGTACGTGATATACCGGGACTCCATGATTAGTGGCGTACATGATATACCCGGACTCCATGATTAGTGGTGTACATGATATACCGGGACTCCATGATTAGTGGCGTACATGATATACCGGGACTCCATGATTAGTGGTGTACATGATATACAGGGACTCCATGATTAGTTGCATACATGATATACCGGGACATCATGATTAGTGGCGTACATGATATACCGGGACTCCATGATTAGTGGTGTACATGATATACCGGGACTACATGATTAGTGGCGTACATGATATACCGGGACTCCATGATTAGTGGCGTACGTGATATACCGGGACTCCATGATTAGTGGTGTACATGATATACCGGGACTCCATGATTAGTGGCGTACATGATATACCGGGACACCATGATTAGTGGTGTACATGATATACCGGGACTCCATGATTAGTGGAGTACGTGATATACCGGGACTCCATGATTAGTGGCGTACATGATATACCGGGACTCCATGATTAGTGGCGTACATGATATACGGGACTACATGATTAGTGGAGTACGTGATATACCGGGACTCCATGATTAGTGGAGTACGTGATATACCGGGACTCCATGATTAGTGGGTACTGATATACCGGGACTTCATGATTAGTGGCGTACGTGATATACCAGGACTACATGATTAGTGGCGTACATGATATACCGGGACTCCATGATTAGTGGCGTACGTGATATACCGGGACTCCATGATTAGTGGTGTACATGATATACCGGGACTCCATGATTAGTGGCGTACATGATATACAGGACTCCATGATTAGTGGTGTACATGATATACTGGGACTCCATGATTAGTGGTAGTACATGATATACCGGGACTCCATGATTAGTGGCGTACATGTATACCGTGATATACTGGGACTCCATGATTAGTGGCGTACATGATATACCGGGACTCCATGATTAGTGGCGTACATGATATACCGGGACTACATGATTAGTGGAGTACGTGATATACCGGGACTCCATGATTAGTGGCGTACATGATATACCGGGACTCCATGATTAGTGTGATTAGTGGCGTACATGATATACCGGGACTCCATGATTAGTGGCGTACATGATATACCGACCCATGATTTATGGGATCATGATTAGTTGTGCGTACGTGATATACCGGGACTCCATGATTAGTCGAGTACATGATATACCGGGACTCCATGATTAGTGGTGAAGTACGTGATATACCGGGACTACATGATTAGTGGAGTACGTGATATACCGGGACTCCATGATTAGTGGCGTACGTGATATACCGGGACATCATGATTAGTGGCGTACGTGATATACCAGGACTACAGTGAACATATGTGATAGTGTGTGTATACTATGTACCAATCATTTATAGCCTAGCACCCACACAGACAGAACCCACCCACCATCAGTGACATTAAACAACCTGCATTACTATTTACATAAAGAAAATAGATGAGGAAATTAGCAGTACGTTTCAGCTCGGATGGGCAGGGGGACCAGACAGCACCCACCCAGCTCGGATGGGCAGGGGGACCAGACAGCACCCACCCAGCTCGGATGGGCAGGGGGCCCAGACAACTATCACCATACAGGACTGTGAATGGAAAAGTGTAATAAAAGAGGGAATCTGCCAGAATACTGAACAAAGAAGATCGCCGCCACCTAAAAATGTGAAAAATATCGTTTCTGAATAGTTTACACCAAATCTGACAAAACTATTTATTTTTTAACTAGTTTGACCAAAACCTCTGCAAGCGGACGAGTCACAACCCTGCGACCACAGAGTAACTTATACCTGGCCATTGTTAAACAACGGTAATAGTCCCTTTCCCAGCAGTCATAGGGTAACAGGAGCTATAATTGATTGGTGCATTATATACAGCTTATAAACAACCCTATACCAGAATGTGTTTTAAAGTGCATCGTGAAATAAACAATGTGCAAAGTGAATGAAAGTTTGAAGTAGCAAAAATCATATTAATTGTAAAATATAGTTCACTAAAAGCATATCATAAATACAATGTTACATTAATATGGGACGATTGCATCCGTACTATAATATTCAATTGTTATTTTTAATATATTAAAATTACATTACGCGACTTTGGTCTTGTCTTCTACTAAACATATTTTAAAATTAGATGTTTACATTTTATACTGTAACAACGAGATTTTGAAATCCAATACTTTTGTAAACAGGACAATATTTGTTTAAAGTAAGAAGCTGTGAGAAGTGGGTCTCTGTAAACAGTAAACATACCATGTCTAGCCTTGTCCCTGATTGAGTTTTTCTTGTCTGCTCGGGTTGCTGGGCGAGTGAATGTCGGTGGAGGGGCAGGGCAGCTGTGATCCACGGTAGGGGGGAGCAGCTCTCTGTCGTCCTTCAGTATACCATTCTGGTATCGATTGTTGAGGGCATTTACTTCTGCCATTCTCTCCTGGCGTATTTTATCAGCCAGTTGGTCTGTCTTGCTATACTGTACCTATAGCAGAGTAAACACTCAACTTCACTAAACACATAATTTACTTGAAATGATATAAATGGCAATTATTAGCTTCACTTACATCACTTTTATGTGTTTTACGTTTATTTATCGTCGCTACCGGTTGCCCATATGAGCGACGCCCCCTGAAGAGATTAGTCATGATTTTAGATTTTGGAGGATAGTGCAAAAGACAGACCCATTCCAGAGTCCCCTCTGGTTCTTTTACGTGCACGGTGTAAAGCACCGACACGAGACCACGGTTTAACGTCCCATCTGAAAGACTGTTAATTTTATTAGGGTCAGACGAGGGATCGAACCTTACATCACTACAAATAATGACGAGTGTCTTATTACGCTGCCAAAATTAATGTGTCTTTATAATCTTAATCAGCTTAATTACAGGAGTTTGTGCACAGCTGATGCTGTCAAAAATATTGCAGACATTAAACAGGCCTGAATAAATTTAGAATTGATATTATAGAATTGTTTATATTGCTGCGTGTGTCACTACTCTTCATGAAAGGGTAATACATATGTACTATCACTATTAAACACACGTATTCTTTATGAAAGGGTAATACATATGTACTATCACTATTAAACACACGTATTCTTCATGAAAGGTAATACATATGTACTATCACTATTAAACACACGTATTCTTTATGAAAGGGTAATACATATGTACTATCACTATTAAACACACGTATTCTTTATGAAAGGGTAATACATATGTACTATCACTATTAAACACACGTATTCTTTATGAAAGGGTAATATGATGGCAATATCATAGTTTTATTAAGAAAGAGCAGCCTCCAGGGTACAGCATAACAATGTACCAATTTAGCTGCTAAAGTCTCTCTTCCTAAATATATGGACACTATGAGCAACAATGTAAGTTATCTCTTACCACCCATTTTTCCTCATTTCACACTCACATTCAACAAACAGTGGCCTAAAACTGAACGTAAAAGTTTACCTGCTCCAGGATTTTCTGCTGTAATGTTTTGGTTGCACTTCCTACTTTGGTTGTTGGCGAGCCAGTTTTGATTGGACTGGACTGGTTGGCTCTCACAGGCGATTGGCTGGTCTTGCTGGGTGATGCAGACTTTACTGGTGACCTAATGTAACGCAAAACATTCATTGGATTTATTCTTCACTACACATTCTTCACAGTAACCCACTATCCAAACACTCGGGCTAGTAGAAATTGCTGAAAGTTTAGTTTCCACTATTACATCTGGTGTTGCAGCAGTCATTTGGGCACAGACACACGACATCTCAAGAATATTTTGCCGATATTCCGCACAGATATCTAATTTAATATGTATTTTGTTAGAAGGAATACAAAGTAAATCCGTAACACAAACTAACATGCAGGCTTCATTGGTAAATGGTGTAAATAATAAATTAACAAGCATGTTTAATGAATTGATATCCCCCCCTGCAGAAATAGGTCCTATTTATATATTTGTAACTCTGGTGTTACTGGATCTATCCAAGCAGCAAGTGCACATGCACCACCCACCACACCACGGTATACATATGTATAAGCTTAACAATAGTCCACCAATTACTTACTGAAATGTGGGCAGCGTCGACTCATTGTCATTCCACAATGTATTTATGGAGAAGAGAGCTCGAGAGATATGTTGAACAAATAGAATATTTAATAGAATAATAATAATATTTATTACTATATTCTAGGGATGGCAACGAATATTCACTCGGACATCAGTATTCAAACATTCAGAAAAAATAGTATGCAACGACTGAAAAACTCTTCCGTTTTGAAGTGTTTTTACTGACACGTTGTTCAATATTGTGTTTACATGTTCTACTTTCACTTTGGACGACCCGTGAGAAATTTCAACATGTTTGTCCACTTCACATCTGTAGCTGTTCCATCTACTCAATTATGCTAATATATCCTAATATAATGATATCTCGCCGCTAATCTGTTAATTAATCCGTCTTTGTGCAGACAAAGACCACGCAATTTATTTATGCATATTAATGAAGGTATATCCCCGATACAGCCAATCAGCGAGTTGTATGCTAATGTAGCGGGGGTTTCTCAGCACGAGCAATTAGTGAAGTCATTATTTATTTAATCGCTTTATTGGGGGCTATAATTTAGGTGTTGCAGTAGCTAATGTGCTGTAAACAGATGAAAAAAGAGGTATAATTGATTGATTTAGTCACCAGGCCCGAGAATGTTTACGATTGTTGTCTCCGAGACCGGAAATCACGCGACATTAAATTTTCTAAGGGCCCCGAGATATTTTTAGACACAGGACCGTGGGCATGTCAGATTTAAAGAGAGATAGACCCTACTTGGATTTTGAGGGGCATCGGGCTGTCCTATTTTTCGAGCACTGAGGTAGTGTTAATTATTATGTCAAACTGTTTAGACGTGAAAATTCCTTTGAAATATTAGACAGGTTGCAACAACATCCACCCATGTTTCTTAAATTTTTAATTAACTGCTCAATATTACCCAAAAGTACTATTTAACCCATTCAACCCCAAGTAACTGACACGGACTGGTGCATGCTATTTTTAGACCAATAAATTAATAAGAAAATTACATTTGGACCAGTTCATTTATCAAAATGGGTAATTTTATCTAAAAATAGTAATAATTATTACTGGCAAAAAAGTGCAGATCCCGATGAGACGAGCCGGCTCATCTGGATCTACACTTTTCATAAGCCTATTTAGAGGCCTGTGGGGTTGAAAGGGTTAAAGTACGATTTTTATGATGTTCACACAAGCATGAATATTAACCTCAAATTGACGTTTCCTAGACATAATCAGACTAAACACAGCGAGCAGGACAACCTAGTCAATCAATAAGTTGATCAAACTACAGCGAGCTGTGTTCTATTTACCGGTGTAGGTGTACAGACGGTCTACGAGATAAAGAGTAGTAGTCAATAACAAATTCATGTACCAGCGTTACTCAGAGATCTTCCAGCGTCACAAAAACATGTGAATTTAACAATGTAAACAAATATTCAACAGAGAACTACTATTATTAATGACCAGATTTACACATGTGTTAGGTAAAACCCTGTATAACTTTCCCAATACCATGCATAACGATATTTTGAAGTTAGATTAAAAAGATTGGTTAAATAAACATGAACAAACATCTTGGAACATCCAGGAAGTAAAAGCAATTATGCAAGGAATGTCCGACTGAGTGTGAGGTATTACAATATTAAGCTGCATAAACAATCACCTATTGGGTACTGAGAACCGGATAAGGATGGACACATTTGTGGATTAAAGGGCAATAATTGTGGTGTTACAAAAGCTGTTAACTTAAAGTGACTGCCTACAGGGAGCACAATTTTGCCATATTTCTAAATGCTATTGCTTTGGAAAATCCATTCAATGTTGTAAAGGGCATAATATCAGCTCTGGTGTGGGCAGCAAACTGTGTGAATATCTAAAGACATAAATAAAGCAAAATCTACCTGTTGTTCCCAGTGGGTGGTAGTCCTTCCACGGCCAGTGGCTTTCTTCCCATCTGTGCTGCCCTCTCCTCTATACTGTCCTTGAAACTCTTCTGTGGGGTCAGCCCCTTATTTGGAGTACCCGAGGGTTTCCAGGTAGCCCCTTTGCTTGGTGCCACAGAGGGCTTCAGGTGGTTGACTGGTGAATGACTCGGAGAGCCTGGGTCGACCATTTTTATATTACTGATCTGCAAGTGAAAGTGTTGTTATCTATTGAGCTAGTTGTTTCTTAACATAGTTTCATAGGCAATGTTGACAAAGCTAGTTTCCAAGAAGCATACTCCAGCAATGTGTACAAGAACAGACACAAATGGAAATGATCTGCAGGTACAAACCTGATTAGTAGAAGTCATGGTCTCCCAGGCTGACATTCTGTCTGTGACAGAGTATGCGGTGGGTTCAGACTCCTTTGGTGGGTTGTTCTTGGCATCCTGTTGTTTCCAGCTGGCTCTGATATCTGACACCGGCTTCACGGTTGTATCATCCGAGTCTTGTCCCAAATTACTCTCTCTAGCTGGTGTGAATGTCTGCTTGGGAGTGGCACGGCCAATTGGTGGCTTGTCTGCCTTTGGAGTCTGTGAAACTCTTTGTTCCCAACCTACAGGATAGAAAGTGTAGAAACATGAATCAGAATTTAAGCATATAACGGTCCACCAGGAACATAGGCATATTATATACAGTCAAACCTGTGTTAGTGGTCACCTCTATAAGTAGCCAAACTGTATTAAACAGCCAGTTTCAAGATTACCTATATGTTGTTTTGCTATACATTTGACCTCTATTAAGCATCCACCTGTGCTAAGCATCCACTTTCTCCGACTCCCTTGGCTGGCTGCTTAAGACAGGTTTGACTGTATAATTACCATACAAAAGGGAAATTAATAGTTTAGACAAGATTACAACGCTGTCATGCCGTAATTACAATAAGTACCGTTTTATAGGAAACGACCTCCGATCAATTTTCATAGTTGTTTCCAATTTTCTGTACATAATTTCAGACAAGATTTTATGTATACTCATGACATTTCTATAATATTTGATAAAATCATTCTGAAAATGAAAGTTGACACAACTTGTTAAGTAATACATCACTGCAAATGTAACCCTTACCTCAGTTGTAGTGTATGGGCATACAGCATTTAAGTGGTACAATTGCAGGACACATTAAAATATATTAAAATAAATATACTATAAAAATGACATGCCCCAGAATTGGCTAAAGGAAGCACAGATTTGGTTAAAAATAAATGGCTACAAAAAAATAAGAACCAGAGCAAGCCGTTTGATTCCATCCCAATGATTGTGTCAGAGATAAATTTGTACAAACCTTGTTAATCATTGATAACACAGCTTTATTCAGGATGCACATGTTGTTTCAGACAGCTGTATACAAATTTGTTATGTCAACAAACATCAACCCTTAAAATGCTGAATAAATTGTAACGCTGCATCTGATTAGGATCTATGTTGTTTGCTATTCAGCCAAGTGTTTTAGTTATGTGCCGGTTAATCTGGCTCTATGTTGTGTGCAAAAGTAAAGTTAGTTGCATTTTACGGGCAAAATTGTGGAAGTCGTGATCGCTTCGTTGCTTCAGGGGCGAAAGGCCCCCGGGTTCCCATCCAGCTGACCCGATTGTGAAATGGATTCAGAAATGAAGTCTCGAGAGTGATTAATATAAGTTGTAAGAACTTGCTTCACAATTGAGCTCAAATAAATGGGTATAAACTAAGGGCTAAATGTAGATGTTAAGTTTTCATTACTTCTTGGACTTATTTGTTTTTTACACATGTGTGCAAAGTTATGTCAAAATATTGATATTGAATTAAAAAATGTTGTAAACATGAAGCTTTTAAGTGTGACATAGACATTGATTCAATGTGGCTGAACGCACTTCACATCGCTTGATATGGTGAACATTTGTGCAGTTATTTCAAAATCTTGTGAGTGGTTGAAGAGAGATTAAGCGTATATAACTTTTTGACGGACAAACTGAAGTGGATTCCCAAATGTCGTTTATGGGGGAATAAACATCACAACTACCATTGTTATTGTACATATACTAAAAATTGACAGATTAAAAGTATTAAACAAACCAGCAAATCTGGCCGACAACGATAGCTCTATTGGATCATTGACTGCACAGTTGTTATTAAGTGAGGCTGTGGGCTCATTATTCGACGTTGATTCCTCGGGTCTTCTGTTCACCGGAACTTGGTTAGTCACTGTACGAACCTGACAAAATGATACACAATCAATTAACTGTTCTCAGATAGCAAAGCGCCATTTTGAAATGTGTCCACTCTTTCTATTCATCAATAACTTCGTTAAACCAGGCGTTGTTAAATATGGCACCACTTCAAATACCCCCCAACAATTGGGTAAATGGTCAGCCTACATTTATGTTAACCATGCCCTGTAGTCATCGCAATATAATTTGAATACAGACAAATAACACAAAATACATCCTAAGATAACACAATGTGATTAAGTTAAGATGGCGTCTCCTAGGCATGGTGCTCATTGAGCACTGCTCAAGGATGTTGACTTCAAATCACTTGCCCCCCTCACCTCTGTAGGTGCGAATCCAACTGGTGGTTTCAAAATCATCCAAGCGAGGATGCTATCCAGCTGGCTTGTGGAAGGTCGGTGGTTCTACCAAAGTGCCCACCCGTGCCTGAAATACAGCTCAGGGGGCAACCGGGTTCTACTTCTACAAATAATAGCTGGAGTCGCCATATGACCTAAACTGTTACATGCGACTTTAAACTTCATATACAAACAAGGTTGAGATGGGCAGGACACAGTTTCAATTGAAAACAAACAAGGTTGAGATGGGCAGGACACAGTTTCAATTGAAAACAAACCTGATGTGAGAATTTTGGAGAACTGACTGCGTGTGGTTGTTGGAGAAGCACTGTATGTGTGCTAACTTTTGGGGAACCGGTTGGAGCATCTGGAGCTGGCTTTCTCTTTGGGGAAGGAGCCCTAACTGGCGATGGATTCCTGGGTGGCTTAGGAGGAGGCACTGAGAGGTTCTTGGGCACAGGTGGAGCAGTAGGCGGAGCAGGGGCTTCCCTCTTCTTTGGTGATGAGGCAGGACTTGAGGAGCCTCCACTGTGGGCAGATCTATTAGGTCCTTGGTATAACTCATACTCCTTCCTAGGTGAGGACACATGTCTGTCTCTCGCATCATGCTGATTCTTTTCATTATTGTCACCAGGAGGTGGCTGCCATCTCTGTTTCTTTTCTTCTTGTTTTCTAAAGCACAAAAGAGTTAATATTTATTGTTATATGTTATATTTCGGGCTATTTTTGGGCTATATCGCCAGCGGGCAGTTGACATAACAACACCTTTAATATAATAACGTTACTATTTAAATTAATAAATTCACAGTCAATACCTAAGAATAGTACCATTCAGTTCAAGTACAAATAGGTTTCTTCTATTAGAATATATAATGGACATTTGGTTGAGCCACAACATTTTCCTTATTGTGTAGTTATCGACTAAAGATGAAAGGAAATTTTTACTGTCGAATTCTAAATAAACAATATCGTGTCACAACGGACGATTAGCTATGAAGTGCCACCGAAATAAAAACATTTCTCTTTGGCACATAATCAATCTCTATTTTTGGCCAAAGTATGTGACAACTAAATGATTGATAGGGAAGAGACGGATGGGTGTACTGTAGAGTATTAATACTCGGATGTGTACATCTTCACAGCAATACCATTGATGGCATTTGAGTAATGCTAATGTTTGAGATGTCATTTGCTATAATTCATAAACATTTGTAAATGTGTATACAACAACCGGTACAACCCATATATATGTGAATGTCCACGTATAATTATATGCAATGACGTTTAATATCATTGGAAAAACAAGGGTTCCTGCTGGCCATTTCCTCATTTGGCGAAAAATGATCAGTTATTCCCATTTGCAACATTAGCTGTCTCCTAGTTATGTGTTATTCCAATGTATATTCCAATTTCACATCTGCCAGCTAATCCTTACTAAATACTCGACACTAAGGAAGTTAATAGACTACACACCATTGGTTATTGACCTCGAATATACAAGACACTAATTGTTGGAGTGTTACATGGAGGCAGTGTTTATGACATCATCAAGTCTTGTTTGACATCTGAAACCTATCATGTTTTCACTGGACAAATATGGTCATATATATAAAAAACATGACAAACAATTTGTCAGTTTACTCGCCCAGATGCATTTATGTGGTGGCGAGTATATTTATAATTCTAACACGACCCAGCTAATAACATACATACTTGTAGAGTAAAATTTACCTTGGGTTATTCTGCGATATACCTACATTGAACTATGCTGCGCGCGCACCATGTTTTGGCTATTCCATTTATACAATGCGTGTAAAGTTTTATGAATGAAAGTCACGTGATGTTTGTAAATACTACCGTGGGAATTCGCGGAAGTGAGCTATTTTTAGAATCAGATAATCTCTTGTCCGTCTTGTTTTTCTGTTAAGTAACGTTTCAGTTACTATTCTGTAGTTTTATTTGACAAAATAAATAAAATTATTGATCAGTTACAACTTTTGTTCATGTATGCACTAGATTGATATTTTCCATAAAAAATAACGTCGTCACCCCTTACGCGGGAGGACATTTCGAAAGCCAAATGCAGCGGAGTAGCATAGCGTCTGAAGAAAATACTCCTTTGATGCTCGTCTAAAATTATTAGAAGTAAGTCGTGTTAGAATCGAAATAATAAGTATCATCCGTGGTATATCGCAGAATAACCCGAGTTTGAAGTTCTTATGTGTAGAAATATATCACGATGGCCAAAGGTAAACGGATTGGAAATTGTCAGTGAATATCATTCAGCAAATAATGCTCATACAAAATCATCAATGAGAGCAATTACTGAATAACAACTATATATTTAACTAACATTAAAATTCAACTTGGCCATGAATAATCATCCGTTACAATTTAACATATGGGTTGTTTTACAATCAGGGTACACAACTAGTCTCATAAGGGTGCAAAATTTAGCTTAAAAATTATTTTTATTTCATAGCAAACTGGTTAAATGTGATTACGTGAAAAAATTTAGGCGTCAATGTTGCCGATGTTGATTTTTTGGCCTAAAACATATGTTCACGAGTAATGAGCCAATGTTGTATTTCTCGGAGAGGACATTTTTTGACGGAATCATAGATACCCATCTTTTGGCCCACATTACAACTAAAACGGCAGAACTTGTATACAAAATGATTCATGCAACTTCATGTAATATTTCTGTAGATTATTTATTTTAAAAAATGCGTCCATATCATTCTTGATGAGAATGGAAAATGGAGGACATTTCGGAGAGGACATATTTTGACGGAATCTGTATCATATTTTCGGATCACATACACGAGAAATAAAATTTTCACAATCTTGCGAAGTTTATTTTGATTACATTCCAAAACATTTATATGCTTGATTATTCAGCTTTTATTACCAACTAATGGTGGTTTTAGGGGAGTGAGCCTACTCAAATATTATAATTAGTCAAATGAGACTGATGTTTATTGTCCAAAACTTGCCATTTTGCCATATTTCAGTCAATAATTATGTGCTTTGAATAATTTTTTCGCTATGGTAGACATATACAACAGGACTGAATGCTTTAAACATACTTAGTTGCTAGTATAAGTACAGATAATTACCCATATTATTTAATTGTGTGGCATTAACCTACATGTACCCTGATTGTAAAACAACCCGTATGTACGACAATTTCCATATAGTGTCCTCACGCATGTCATATGACATGATCGGCATGATTTATTTAGAACCACTAACACATTTATTGAGACTGATCTCTATAACATTGTAATGATGTCATCATTTTATCTATGATTTCCTAATAATGTATTTATGTTCCATTTATGTCAAATCCCTTGCGGGGACGTATACATGTTTTCCTGGGCAGACTTAGCCAGCCGTAAGCGGTTAACCAGTACTAAGTAATGTGTGTGGGTGCCTTGCTCAAGGACACTACATCCGTGCTGCAACAGAGTATCGAATCTGGGACCCTTCGAATCCAAATCCGACGCTCAAATCATTACACGAAATGTAACGTTAAACTATGAATTCATATAATTATCAGACTTTTGTGTAAATTTGCTCGACGACGGCTGTCAAAATTGTTATGTTATTTACATACAATTCATTTCCATATTTATATGTAATAAAAGGTTAACCATTATTTACTAAGTTTAAAATGCAACGTTTCCCGATACTTCACTGCCGTATATGATACGGCAGCACATTAGTATGTATATATATTTTAACGTCGCTACCTGAGCAGGCGCCAGCTGTTAACCAGCACTTGGTGCACCAACCTCAGTAAGAAACTGCCAACTTTTTCATATAAAGAGACACTGTCTGAGTGGGGCCCGAACCAGTGACCATCAGTGATGATACGTTACAGTGGTATGCAAGTCAGCGACTGTAAGCACTCGGAGGCTGTTGTACACTAGTTGTCGGAGGATATTATATAGAGAGACGTTTTGATTGGGTGTGTGTGAAATAAGGATAGCTGATTGGATTATTGATTAGTTTGATTGACAGGTGGTTACTGGTCGATTGCGAGCAGTCGGCACGACTCTAATAGAACAGAGAATGGGGTCAAACAAGAGAACATTCGTTTTTTACTTGGAATGGGGAACCAGAGGGATGGTATTGGGGGTTAAAACATTATTTTCTCCAGTCGATAACATTATCGGCCGATAAGTACACAGTAGATAATGTCATTAAGTCCCTAATCAAGGGAAGTAAGTCAGCATAGATTTAAACCAGCATAAGAGTACATGCAAAGTTCTCGAAAGGAAAAGTACATGTAGATGATGGTAAGCAATTAAACATTTATGTGAGATAAAACTGTGTACAAATGTGTTCAATGACTGAATAATATATTAGCATTTCTTTATAGATAGAAAGTAATACACAAGTACAGGTCACTTCGCAGATTTATTCCCCGGGTAGCCATGTGGACCAGTAGGGCAAAACTCACCACAACTTATACTCACCACCATCGTAAGTGCAGATGAAAGATGGACAGTGTTTCTATTAAAGATGTCATAACAACAGACCTGGGGTCAATTACATAGAATGTAATTAATTACCAATTACATGGCAATGTTACAATTACAAATACAGTTACATCAAATTTACAATGTAATTACAATTACTTTCCCAATGTAATTAATTAAATTACAAATTACATTTAAATATAAATTCTCATTAGAAAATAGAGAATGTTTTCAGACAGATACATGATATGAACATGTGCAACGTTTGACACTATAATGTACAACCAAATCATAATTGAATTGTAATTTTTAATTACAGACATACAATCAAACCTGTCTTAAGCAGCCACCTAAGGGAATCATAGAAAGTGGCTGCTTAGCACAGGTGGCTGCTTAATAGAGGTCAAACGTATAATAAAACAGCATATTGGGGATCTGGAAACTGGCTGCTTAATACAGGTTGGCTGCTTAATAGAAGTGACCACTAACACAGGTTTGACTGTATTTTGAAAGTAATTAATTAAACTACAATTACATGTAATTAAAAAATACTCACTTACAAATTACATCCAATTACTTTCATTTTTGTAATTAATTACAGGTAATTACAATTACCCCAGGTCTGCGGAACAACACAAATTGCACATTACATAGCCAGAAAAGTAAAGTATGAATAAAAAGCTGAGTTCACTTAAACATACTTGATAGTCGGGTGTGACATGTCACACTCAAAATTGTCCAGGTTCTGAGCAAGTTGAGCAAACCGTGACTTTCTGCTCACTGGGGAGGAAGTGGGACTCGGCCGAGATTCAAATGTCGGTTGAGGGACCTCATTTTCCTGCTGTTTGATATCTGGAAGATATTGAATGTGCGCAAATTAAAAACACCGTATGCAATAGTTACATTGATAGGTTGGTACAATTTACAGCATATTTAGGACATCCATAAAAATAGTATCTAAATACGTATTTATAAATCTGTTGAGATGTCATAATAAAGTACTTGTAATGGCACGGCCGCGTGTGCTACATACACACGATGAAAATATATATATATACATAGAACACACACTCATTTTTATTTTATAGTAATTTCATGGATTTAAAAGCAGCTAATTATGTAAGAAAAGAACTAATACAAGTAAAATTACAAATAAAATGTGAACTTCTTGTATACCTGACCAGTTCATTCTTTCATCAGACAGTGTATGCAGTCTCGATTTTACACTGGGAATAGCTGGGGTATCTGGTTTTATCTTCCCTTCACTCTCCCAGTTACACTGCCTCTTAGGAGATTCTAAGATAGAAATTTACATTCAGTCCAGTGCTGACGAGCTATCATTTCAGGGCTCAATATAGACACAAATTATGTGTATTATTCATTAATAAATATCAACACAATAGGGCTAAAACACACAATATGAACTAAATACAATATTTGAATAGAATGAGTGCTTTACAATGACCACTCACCCACCAGTGTATCTTACTGGACAATATTTTGTCTGAAAATTGTGTGGGTTTTTAGGAAGTGGTGGCCCCAGGGGGCAAAGTCAGGGCCCCATGGGCGACCATGTTGTAAAAGTTACCTTACATGAATTAGAGTATCATGTTATTTTAAATCAATAAACAATGTTATTGCAATCTCAATCAAGTAAAAATGTTCATTTTATTTGAATTATTTTGTTTCGGAGAATATACAGAAGATGTGTACATGTCAACATGTGTACACCCCCGCGAGGGGTTCGACGTTAGAGGAAGATAGAATACTGCAAATCAAAGCACAGTGACATGTGGAAAGAACAGACATTTAGGTGACTGAGACCAAAGAATCTGAACCGGTAACAAGATTATTTTTATGTCAGACACGGTAGTTTACTCTCAGCTATTTTCCTACCACCTGTGTATCAAAAGCTTGTGACCGAGGGAGATTTGAAAAACTTACTGTTCTATGACGTCCAGACATGGGGTCAAATAGGACTTAACTATGACCGTAAGGAGGTCGTATATATGGGCCTGGATTATACATGTGTTTAATGACAATAATACTCAAAAATGATGGTCAAAGATGAAACCACAAAAGACCCCCCTCGAGTAGTTCCTTGAATAAACTTGTTTGATCAAGATATAAGTTATGACTAAGACCATGCAAACCTGCCATGATGCCAATAGTGTGAAGCATTTAACAACAATTTATCGGTGTTAAAAACTGTTATTTGAGCAAACTGTTCGAATTTAAAGCGGACAATGGCGCATATATATTTATAATTTGTGAAGGGTGGCAAACATAGTTTGCTGATGTGTACAAGTATTCTATGTTGTTATCAAACAAATATGCCATGTCGGTGGTGTACTGAAGATCAGTTTATCAAAGTTATATGCAGCTGTACAACAATGTTGGGGGTTAAAGCAGTGGTAGCCAAGCGACAAAATTGTGCTGCTCTGATGAGACTAAATCCTATATTTACACAATTAATGTATTATTTTGTGAAATTAGGGTAACCCTGAGTTTATTCTAGAGTGCAAAAAGAGCTTGGTGGGTGAGAAGACACGGTGCATTTTGAGCTGAGAAGGTGGATAACGTACAGTGATGCCAAGTATGCTTGATCAGAGGCAGTACATATTCATCAATAGGCCTGTCCGAGTTCTAGTTTATATAGGCCTGTCCGAGTTCTAGTTTATATAGGCCTGTCCGAGTTCTAGTTTATATAGGTCTGTCCGAGTTCTAGTTTATATAGGTCTGTCCGAGTTCTAGTTGATATAGGTCTAGTTTATATAGGCCTGTCCGAGTTCTAGTTTATATAGGTCTAGTTTATATAGGTCTGTCCGAGTTCTAGTTGATATAGGTCTAGTTTATATAGGCCTGTCCGAGTTCTAGTTTATATAGGTCTGTCCGAGTTCTAGTTTATATAGGTCTGTCCGAGTTCTAGTTTATATAGGTCTGTCCGAGTTCTAGTTGATATAGGTCTAGTTTATATAGGCCTGTCCGAGTTCTAGTTTATATAGGTCTGTCCGAGTTCTAGTTTATATAGGTCTGTCCGAGTTCTAGTTGATATAGGTCTAGTTTATATAGGTCTCTCCGAGTTCTAGTTTATATAGGTCTAGTTATATAGGTCTGTCCGAGTTCTAGTTTATATAGGTCTGTCCGAGTTCTAGTTTATATAGGTCTGTCCGAGTTCTAGTTGATATAGGTCTGTCCGAGTTCTAGTTTATATAGGTCTGTCCGAGTTCTAGTTGATATAGGTCTAGTTTATATAGGTCTCTCCGAGTTCTAGTTTATATAGGTCTCTCCGAGTTCTAGTTGATATAGGTCTAGTTTATATAGGTCTCTCCGAGTTCTAGTTTATATAGGTCTGTCCGAGTTCTAGTTTATATAGGTCTGTCCACCAGCAATGCAGTTTATATAGGCCTGTCCGAGTTCTAGTTTATATAGGTCTGTCCGCCAGCAATGCAGTTTATATAGGCCTGTCCGAGTTCTAGTTTATATAGGTCTGTCCGCCAGCAATGCAGTTTATATAGGCCTGTCCGAGTTCTAGTTTATATAGGTCTGTCCGAGTTCTAGTTTATATAGGTCTGTCCGAGTTCTAGTTTATATAGGTCTGTCCGCCAGCAATGCAGTTTATATAGGCCTGTCCGAGTTCTAGTTTATATAGGTCTGTCCACCAGCAATGCAGTTTATATAGGCCTGTCCGAGTTCTAGTTTATATAGGTCTGTCCGAGTTCTAGTTTATATAGTAGTTTATATAGGTCTCTCCGAGTTCTAGTTATATAGGTCTGTCCGAGTTCAGTGATATAGGCCTGTCCGAGTTCTAGTTTATATAGGCCTGTCCGAGTTCTAGTTTATATAGGTCTGTCCGAGTTCTAGTTGATATAGGTCTAGTTTATATAGGTCTCTCCGAGTTCTAGTTTATATAGGTCTGTCCGAGTTCTAGTTTATATAGGTCTGTCCGAGTTCTAGTTGATATAGGTCTAGTTTATATAGGTCTGTCCGAGTTCTAGTTTATATAGGTCTGTCCGAGTTCAAAATCTAGTTTATATAGGCTGTCCGAGTTCTAGTTATATAGGTCTAAGTCTGTCCGAGTTCAGTTTATATAGGTCTGTCCGAGTTCTAGTCATTATATAGGTCTGTCCGAGTTCTAGTTTATATAGGTCTGTCCGAGTTCTAGTTTATATAGGTCTGTCCGAGTTCTAGTTGATATAGGCCTGTCCGAGTTCTAGTTTATATAGGCCTGTCCGAGTTCTAGTTTATATAGGTCTGTCCGAGTTCTAGTTGATATAGGTCTAATTTATATAGGTCTCTCCGAGTTCTAGTTTATATAGGTCTGTCCGCCAGCAATGCAGTTTATATAGGCCTGTCCGAGTTCTAGTTTATATAGGTCTGTCCACCAGCAATGCAGTTTATATAGGCCTGTCCGAGTTCTAGTTTATATAGGTCTGTCCGAGTTCTAGTTTATATAGGTCTCTCCGAGTTCTAGTTTATATAGGTCTGTCCGAGTTCTAGTTGATATAGGCCTGTCCGAGTTCTAGTTTATATAGGCCTGTCCGAGTTCTAGTTTATATAGGTCTGTCCGAGTTCTAGTTGATATAGGTCTAATTTATATAGGTCTCTCCGAGTTCTAGTTTATATAGGTCTGTCCGCCAGCAATGCAGTTTATATAGGCCTGTCCGAGTTCTAGTTTATATAGGTCTGTCCACCAGCAATGCAGTTTATATAGGCCTGTCCGAGTTCTAGTTTATATAGGTCTGTCCGAGTTCTAGTTTATATAGGTCTCTCCGAGTTCTAGTTTATATAGGTCTGTCCGAGTTCTAGTTGATATAGGCCTGTCCGAGTTCTAGTTTATATAGGCCTGTCCGAGTTCTAGTTTATATAGGTCTGTCCGAGTTCTAGTTGATATAGGTCTAATTTATATAGGTCTCTCCGAGTTCTAGTTTATATAGGTCTGTCCGCCAGCAATGCAGTTTATATAGGCCTGTCCGAGTTCTAGTTTATATAGGTCTCAGTATATAGGTCTGTCCGAGTTCTAGTTATATAGGTCTGTCCGAGTTCTAGTTGATATAGGTCTAGTTTATAGGCCTGTCCGGTCTAGTTTATATAGGTCTGTCCGAGTCTATTTATAAGTCTGTCCGGTTCAGTAAAATATAGGTCTGTCCGAGTTCTAGTTGATATAGGCTGTCCGAGTTCTAGTTTATATAGGTCTGTCCGAGTTCTAGTTTATATAGGTCTGTCCGAGTTCTAGTTTATATAGGTCTGTCCGAGTTCTAGTTTATATAGGTCTGTCCGAGTTCTAGTTTATATAGGTCTGTCCGAGTTCTAGTTTATATAGGTCTGTCCGAGTTCTAGTTTATATAGGTCTGTCCGAGTTCTAGTTTATATAGGTCTGTCCGAGTTCTAGTTTATATAGGTCTGTCCGAGTTCTAGTTTATATAGGCCTGTCCGAGTTCTAGTTTATATAGGCCTGTCCGAGTTCTAGTTTATATAGGTCTGTCCGAGTTCTAGTTTATATAGGTCTGTCCGAGTTCTAGTTTATATAGGTCTGTCCGAGTTCTAGTTTATATAGGTCTGTCCGAGTTCTAGTTTATATAGGTCTGTCCGAGTTCTAGTTTATATAGGTCTGTCCGAGTTCTAGTTTATATAGGTCTGTCCGAGTTCTAGTTTATATAGGTCTGTCCGAGTTCTAGTTTATATAGGCCTGTCCGAGTTCTAGTTTATATAGGTCTGTCCGCCAGCAATGCAGTTTATATAGGCCTGTCCGAGTTCTAGTTTATATAGGTCTGTCCGAGTTCTAGTTTATATAGGTCTGTCCGAGTTCTAGTTTATATAGGTCTGTCCGCCAGCAATGCAGTTTATATAGGCCTGTCCGAGTTCTAGTTTATATAGGTCTGTCCACCAGCAATGCTCTCACCTATTGAGGATTACTGGTATTTATATATAAAAAGGGGGAATAGTGTGGGACAAGGCGTCTTGTCACTCAGCTCTAGAAAAACCCATAGAAATATGTGTAGATGTATACAAAACAAGGAATTATTTAATACATGTTATAAATTGGAATGTGATGTGGGGATTAACCCATTCAACCCCAAGTAACTGACATGGACTGGTGCGTGATATTTTCAGACCAATAAATTAATAAGAAAATTACCTTTGGACCAGTTCATTTATCAAAATGGGTAATTTTATCTAAAAATAGTAATAATTATTACTGGCAAAAAAGTGCATATCCTGATGAGACGGCTCGTTACGAGCCGGCTCATCTGGATCTACACTTTTCATAAGCCTATTTAGAGGCCTGTAGTGTTGAAAGGGTTAAAATAAATACCATCATCTACAACGACAGACTTGACAGATGTGTTTGCTGCGTCTCCAAGGACCCTCTTTCTTGGCGCTGGGTCCGGTGTTTTCCCAAGCTTCTGATTAAGCATGGCTCGGCGCTGACGAGTACGCTCCAGTAACTGCTGTAAAAGAAATAATGACATTCAAAACCTGTTGGATGCTATACCAGAGTTAGTAGTAACCAATTCCACCATAGCAGAAAGGATGCATCCCATTTCTGGACAGGCAAAATGGTTTGTAGTTTAAAGTCCACTGCACATAGATTGCACACCAAAATCATACAAGTCAAACGTTAACAGGAACTGAGAGTACAGCAATTTTGATAATGTACTCCGTACATTTTGTGAACTTTGCGTATTGATCGCACATCTGCATTCATTATGCTCATTATTTTTGATCTTGCTTGAACAAACTTGTTATGCAATAAATTAAATGTTTTATATATGATGCTTGCTTATTACTATTAGTTATTAAACTATTTTCGAATAAAGTTAGTTTAAACATATTTTATTCAGTTCATAAGATTGTTAAACACATACATTCAAATACACCAGACAAAAGAAAATGGATTGGAAAACAAGCAAAAAAATGCTTGTATGAATTCCTTTCCATGGTGGAGTTTGCACACTATGTATTTACGCAGTGCGGTAAGTAGACATGGCGAGAGCAGATGTGTTCGTTGTAAATTAATAAATTTGTTGCTACGTTAGCAGCTTGAAAATATAATAATATTCATGTTGTTTAATAGTTCGAACCTTTTATGCAAACTAAAGGAAGTACATTGATTTGCGTTCTTATGATATTTTATTGAACTGGTAAATATAGGTTATAGTTACAAGCATAAAAAAAAGAACGAAAACACATATATCCTGATAACACACACATGACCGGAGAACGATTACCCGGGGGACCAACCATCGTCACAGACCTATGCGTCAAATCGCTTAGTTGCTGCAATGTAACCCTGGACATGCAGGAAGAGGAACGTGTTACTTTCGAAAGACAGATGTTCATCACCAAACAGAAGATTGTTAATTACAAATGCACAAGGAAGGTCGGAAAAGAAGAGTTGGCATGCTCTATCGTATCTCGGACAGTGTATAAGATAGTGAAGTGGTGTCTCAATCGCCCCACAGATGCACAACGGAGAATCCACAATATTTCGACGATTAAGATCGTAGTTTAAGGAACTGCATCCAAGACGAAGACAAGTGTGATGGATCTGTTGTCTTCTATTTCCAATGTTGTAGAGAGGCGACGATTTTTTAGGCCTGTTGTGAAGCTTTCCCTTAAATTCAAATATTGTGGAGGCGTTTCTTACATCAGATGAAAGTGTATTCCACTCTCGAATTGTCAACGGAAGAAACGAAGATCCGTATGTTTGTGTGAATGAGTGGAACATTGTGGAGAGAGCGAAGTGAATACGCTTGATTGCTATGTTCTGGAATGAGGTTGGAAAGATACAGAGGAGAGAGGTTGTTCTTCATCTTGAAGAAAAGAATAAGTCGGTGTTTTCTTCTTCTGTCGGCCAAACTTTCCCAATTGAGTTCGCTCAGCAGCCGATCCAAATTGCAAAGTTTGGTGGCACCCGCTACAATCCTCGCTGCTTCATTTTGAACTGCTTCCAGATCGATTTTGAGTTTGTTAGAACAGTTGTCCCAGACAACATCACCATACTCTAGGAGCGGCCTAATAAACGATATGTACATGCGTTCAAGGCTTGACCGGGATAGAACCAACTTTAGTGACCGAAAGATACCTATTCTCTGCCATGCTTTGTTGACAGATGAAGAAATGTGCGACATCCATTTGGAATCTTCTGCGAGAGTCAGGCCAGATGTTTGTGAGTTTTGACCTGAGGAATGGGAACTTGATCCATGAAGATGGCGGGATGATCTGGTTTGTTGCGCTTACGCGAAAATAGTACGGACTCCGTTTTGGAAGGGTTGAAGCAAACTAGCCATGACTTAGACCATGAGTTGATACGAGACAAATCGTTGTTCAGGACCAATGCAGACGTGATAGTATCTTCGACGATGATATACAAACTAGTATCGTCAGCAAACATACGTATCTTTGCTTGGATATCGGCTACGATGTCATTTATATAGATTAAGAAGAGAAGTGGACCAAGAATGGAACCCTGAGGAACGCCAGCGTTGATTGTTGACCAACTAGAAGAAGAATTTGCAATAACGACTCTTTGTTTCCTGCTTGACAGGTAAGAAGAGAACCAGTTGAGAAGAGAGCCTTGTATGCCAATAGAGGACAGTTTCTGAAGAAGGCCACAATGCCATACTCTGTCAAAAGCTTTCGAGATGTCGCAGAAGACAGCACGCACCTCTTTACCCTCATCCATAGCCTTACTAATGTCGTTGTAGAGGTAGGTTAGCTGATTCACGGTAGATTCACCCTTGATAAAGCCCGATTGGAAAGTTGTAAGGATATCATTCGATATAACATAGTTGTATAAGTACTTGTGGACGCAGCGTTCCATGAGTTTTCCAAGACAACTGAGGAGGGAAATAGGTCGGTAGTTTGAAGGCTTAGAAGGATCTGATTTTTTAAAGATTGGTGAAACATTTGCCTGTTTCCAACAAGCGGGAAATACTGAGTTAGTAATAAGTTTGTTGAATAAGAGTGAAAGTGGCTCCGCCAGTTCGTTAGCACCCTCTTTGATTAGCCTCGGACTGACTACATCTGGGCCACTTGCCTTGGTTGGATCAATAAGGCAAATGGCGTCTTTGACGTCCTGTACAGAAATAAATATATCAGAGAGAGATGAGTGGGCAGTAGTGGGAATGACAGGAGGAGTATGGTTATTGTCATTGAGAGTTGACTGCATACAAAAGAAGGTATTGAGCAGCTCTGCCTTGTCCTCGAATAAAGTTACACTGACACTTGCATGATTTCTGTCCGCACAATGACACACACTTTGGCATGCCAATGATTAAAGTCTTTGTGAACTAGCGTGAGGAGTGTGTGCCATATCGTAGAGATTTCCCCCCAAAAATTTGGCACACATAAATGTTTGTAACATGTGCGTGTCACTCGCGTGAACACTGCGCAACATCGAACAAACACTGCCGACGGTGTGTGTCAAAGCGTGCCATGGGAATCCACTATAGCCATGCATCTGCCATGAGTACAATGCTGTGGAAGCCCTTGTAGTTGTAATAGAAGGAGTCTGCTTTGGGTCGCTTCTTCATAGCAACGGGTTTGCCGTCAAGGGCCCAAAGACAGTTGTGGTAGTTCCATCTGGAGCTGAACTACCTCAGCAACCTAATTCCACTCCTCTTCAGTGTTGGGGCAGCTGAGCGCTTCGTCCTTGTAGACCTCAATGGTGGCTTTACACACCGCTGGTAAGAACTTGCAGATGGTACTTGCTTTAACTCTAAAGCTGTACTGTAGACTTGCATAGGAATTTCCAGTGGCTAGGAAGTGGAGGGTGGCAGCCAACTTGAGTTCAACTACAAGCGGTCGTCTCATGATTGTGGTGTTTTTGAAGGTAATGGGTTAACTTCTCCACCATCTCTTGGAACAGGTCAGGTGTAATTCTCAGGTAATTCTTGTAGGCTATTGGATCTTCCTTATGGAGTTCTGTCAATAGCTGATTATAATGTCCAAACACGTGTCTTCTAACCATTCTCTAACCCACATTGTCCTTACTTTCTTTGTTCTAGTTGGGGTTGTCTCTTCTTTCTCATGCTCTTGCTGCCTTTTATCCAGCTCTTCAAGAAGTGATAATCCTGCAATAGCAATGTCTCTGGTATTCTGCATCATGTATCACCCACAAGTCGAGGAATGAAGCTAGGTGTGAAACATATATAGCGTTCCGCCATGCGGGACAAAGCCTGCGAAGTCGTCGGAGCAATGCAGGAAAACAGCGGAAACTATGCGGTATGGTAGACTTGAACAATGCGCAAACAAATAGTGCCATGACGTGTCAATACGGCCAGTTTTGGCAAACGCTGCATCAAGCTCCGCTGGGAAGCACCAAAATGGCATGCCTTGCCACAACCAATTGCAGGGACAAAATACGTGCAAGTGTCAGGGAGTCTTAAGTTACTGTGTAACCGTTTCCCCAATCCTATTGTAACTAAACTATTTTAGTTTCTGTGGCAAAATTATAGAGTGGTGGAACCTATGCTCGGCGTAAATCTCACATATAATGACCAGTATAAAATGTCAATTGCACTTGCCATATATTATTAATTACCGTAAAAGCTGACAGTCGACAGTTTTAGCTTCATGTGACCTTTCTGCTCAATACAGCTATCGCAATGGTGGGTCGGCACCCATTTATATGGGAACTCAAGACTTCAGGGCACTAATGCACTGCGTACTTGTTTTTTTAATTATTTATCCATCATAACTTCTTGAATATCTTATTTTGATATAGTATAGTATATATAGTACTATTACTAACAGTAACCAATTAAGTTAACAAATTAAATTAATCATAAAATTGATATCCATAATCACAGATAGGGTACCAGACTGTTACCATATAATATATGTGTGATTCAACGATTGGCTTTGTCGTAATTTATGGCATCCAAGGTTTTCACATTTGTTTTAATGGTTGTGTATGTATGTATGTTCCATTAATGTCAAACACCTTACGGGGACGTAGACATGTTTCCCTGGGCAAGCTTAGCCGACCCAAGTGGTTAACCAGTACTAAGCAATGTGTGTGAGGTGCCTTGCTCAATGACACTACATACTTGGTCTGACAGAGTATCGAACCCGGACTGTTCTATTCCAAATCCTATGCTCTACCACTGGACCACGGATACCACACTTTGTTAGTAAACCATTGGGCCAACATTAGTTTAAACTTTATTTATTTGACGATTGCGAACCTCACTGTTCTCGATATTCTATTTGTAGGTTTAAACTTTATTTCTATTTTACAACGATTGCAAAGCAAGTTCTAACAACTTATATTAATCACTCTCGTTGGCGCGTATGAAAGCGTAGATGTGGTCATTAGTGTGGGAGGAAACCGGAGAAAACTCACCTGTCCAATCTGGTGACCACGGTACCATCACACACACACTTCCCAGTCCGAGGATCGAACCCGGGTTGCATTGGTGAGAAGCGAGCGCGCTAACTACTGCGCTAATCAGACAGCCTAACATATTGTTTTGAATGCAAGTAGAACCATCAGATTTCTGTTGCATCATGAACAAGCTATAGTAGTGTGGAGTTTGTGGTACAGCGTCGGATTTGGAATCAAATGCACCCAGGTTTGATACTCGGTCAGGACACGTATGTAGCGCACACCTCTAGTCATATAAATAAGACCTCTACATAAAAAAAATGTCTGTCCGTTATTTCTGAAAAATGGCTGGATAGTAAAATGTCACATTTTTCAAGTCTAAATATTTGGACTAAATACACCTCACACCATCTATAGTGAGTGTCACTCTGCATAGAGTATACTTGCAAAGCCTGCCCAGGTCCCCGCAAGGGATTTGCCATTAATGGAACATACATACCTAATTCTCATCTGTAAATAAGTATTTGAAATTTTGATTGACAGGTGTCGACAAATAATGAGGACGAATCTTATGGTTTTTAAATAAATAATTAATTAATATTCATCACCTTTCTAATGTTAGCTTCCATATGTTCCTTTCCAGTTAATAATCAGATTCACATGCTTTTGCAAATAAAATTACAAAATTTTCAACATGCCCAACTCTAGTCTCGTCAACTGTTACTGTCCCTTTCCTGTTTTGGATCTATTATCGATAACCAAATAGCCGGTTATTTACCGTATGCTATTTTATTAGATTCATACAACAACAATTGAACAACAGTAAATAGTGCTCACCTCTGTGTATGGATCCATTGTCCTGTGATCAGAACATCAAAGAATGTCTCGTGATTTCCGTGCTCCTTTTCCAAAATACGCTGGCGTACAAATATTTTAAAATTGGCGGTTGTTAATAACGTATATTCACGAACAGGTGCACGAGATTTGAAATTTTAAAAATCTGACCTATGACATCCTATGACATTCGCCGTACCGTACCGTATAAAAGGATACTTTTCCGTAGTCATTGTCCCATAAGTTAACTGGTATCTATGTAACAAATCATTGTAGGTTTGCGTTGAGGAATTCAAATGTTCAGACAATGGCAAACAAAATAGGCGAAAGAAATTATCCGACCTGTTTTTACCGCATTTTCATTTTACAGATGTTTCCTTAAATTGTAATTTAATACCTTTGTTTGGGAGATGTTTAACTAGCTTTTAGCGGCTCTTATATATATATATATCTACAGAAAATGTTAACAACTTCAACTTCTTACTGCCGAACAATCAGTCATGAGTATGATTGGCAGGCGCATCCTAGAATAGTTAGTTAATCTAAAAGGTTATGTGCAAGCTAAAAAGTAGCTATAGTTAAAAGCAGACAGTACATATGTCACCGGGTCTTCATGGAATAAATAAATAAACCAAACCCATATCCGAGATTCGTAGTTTATACCGTGTATCAATACATAATAAAAAAGAGGACCTGTAATAACAATAACAACTAATAGAAACATATATATGAAATATCCACACTAATCCACCCGGACAATATCACAGCCGCTATCACATATTTCATTTCATTTCATATTATAAATACATTAGCTTACTAATAAATGGTTTCTTACCAGAATCGACTGTATAATAGTCTTACGAATATTTATTTAAGAGATCAGACTCTGAGGTAGATCTAAACAAGATAGTATGTATACACTATTTTAGTGTGTACATCTTGACTTCTGTTTCTCCAGTCCGCGGATTATTAGAAAGGGTGGCAAAACGGGTTTAGTTGGGGTTAATAGTGGATTAGTGATTTGACCTCCCATACGTCATTCTCCCGTACTATCACTCGGACACCACAGTAGATAACACAATAGACTGGACACACATGAGTAACTGTCATATAAGAGGAAGGAACAGCTACCGTACATATACAGATAAGAGAGCAGTGCTTGCAATACAATAATACTACACAATATACATTTGTAACTTCTTTTTTTATTACGTTTATTTATCGTCGCTACCGATTGCCCATATGAGCGACACCTCCTGAAGATATTAGTCATTTTAGATTTTGGAGGATAGTGCAATGATACACAGAGAGAGACCCATTCCAGAGTCTCCTCTGGTTCTTTTACGTGCACGGTGTAAAGCACCGACACGAGACCTCGGTTTAACGTCCCATCTGAAAGACTGTTAATTTTATTAGGGTCAGACGGGGGATCGAACCTGTGATCCCTGGATTACCAGTCCAGCGTGTTACCACAGGGCTATAGCTCCGTCTGTCACAATATAACGTTTCTATATAACATATAAATAAGGGCTGGGCTACACATATATCAGAGTCCAGATTGCTAATAACAGTCGACAGACTGGGACTCGACTGTGTATGTCGGTAGACTGTTCCATAGCTGATTGTTCTTTGGGGAAATGAGTTGGCATGGTATTTGTTTTTGACTGTGGGATTAGATAGTTAAGGTTTCTTGTGCGCGTATGGTGATGGTGATAGATCTACAGCTACTATTTCATTTCTTATTTTGAAAAAAAAAAGATTAGCGAAGCTTGGTTTCGTCTATGTTCAAAAGTTTTCCAATTGAGGGTGGATACCATTTGTGATGCACTACTAGTGTAGTTGTAATCATTGAATATATATATCTGGCTGCAGATCTTTGGACCATATCTATTTTGTAGGTAAGGTGTTTCTACCAGGGGTTCCAGACTGTGGAGTTTTCTTTGACCTGTTTGTTATTTGTTTTGACATTCCGTTTGATGAAGCGGTGGGTGTCGTTAAGCTTTTGAGGTAGTATTATTGATGTGTTGGGCCCAGTTAATGTTCTTACTAATGGTGACTCCGAGATATTTGGAGAGGTCAACTTAAATACTCAAAAAGTTTTAATGACAAAACCTAAACATCTAAGATTTATGGAACTTGATACGAACATGTTTGACCCATCTCCATTATTTGATGTCGGAAATGACCCCCGTCTGTAAAATTATGATCCCCGTCTGTTAAATTTATTTAAAGTCGCCACCGCATAAATACATTTGGGCGAAAATTATAATCCCCAATAAGAGAGGTCATATATAATACCCCCCCCCCCTTGTGGGAAAATGATTCCCCTTGAAATTAGCAGCATGTAGTGAAAACATCTTAAATTTGGTTATTATTCAATGGCATGGAAAAGTGAGCACAGTGTAATGGTGACGGGTCATTCTTCTATAAGTGGTCAATACTATATTTAATACTAGAATATGGATCCAACGGTCACTATTTGATTTTCTAATAGAATAATGCCCCTTAAGTCATTATTGGGGGGAGGGGGTAATATTCAATGTGACAACGGTCACTATTAGATGTCTGGCCCCCTTTGTTCGATAATATCTCCATTACTAGTCACTGTCCGTATAGATGAGCAGTTGCCGCTCACATACGTAAAATATATGTATTTGCCCGAAGATAGTGCTCTCATACAATCATCAGCATTTTATGACATCATTTTGATTGTAAGCTTATTTTAGGTTAGATTAGCGTAGGCTATTAAGATTTATCATGTGTTGTTTACAAATACATGTATGTATATACATGTGTTATATCATACTATATTATTACAACTGCATAATGTGGTGTGTTTTATACTTTGATAAATACCGTCTCTTGTAACTCATTTATGAGTGGCAATGTACTATACCATGTATTATTTTAATGTTGTTCTGTTAGTGTTGTACATTGATGAGACATAAATAAATAAATACGTAAAACATATGTATTTGCCCGAAGCCCGTCATCTTGTTTAAAAATGTTCAAACATTGATTGAAGTGTCAGTCCGTCGTTCTGTATGCTGTGTACTAGCATTGTTCGAGGTATATTCAGATATCGTACTATTCGTAAATTTCACCAAATAATGCTCATAGTGTCAATATTGGGGAGTCCGTACAGTACTACATTTGTTGTATTGCTCGACGTTACATGTAGCATAGCTCATAGTGTCCACACTGGAGTCCACACAAAACTATTGCTCGACGTTACATGTAGCATACTTCATAGTGTCCACACTGTCGAGTCCACACAGTACTATTGCTCGACGTTACATGTAGCATACTTCATAGTGTCCACACTGTGGAGTCCACACAGTACTATTGCTCGACGTTACATGTAGCATACCTCATAGTGTCGACACTGTGTAGTCCACACAGTACTATTGCTCGACGTTACATGTAGCATACGTCATAGTGTCCACACTGTCGAGTCCACACAGTACTATTGCTCGACGTTACATGTAGCATACTTCATAGTGTCCACACTGGAGTCCACACAGTACTATTGCTCGACGTTACATGTAGCATACTTTATAATGTCCACACTGGAGTCCACACAGTACTATTGCTCGACGTTACATGTAGCATACTTCATAGTGTCCACACTGGAGTCCACACAGTACTATTGCTCGACGTTACATGTAGCATACCTCATAGTGTCGACACTGTGTAGTCCACACAGTACTATTGCTCGACGTTACATGTATCATAGCGTCCACACTGTGGAGTCCACACATTACTATTGCTCGACGTTACATGTAGCATAGCTCATAATATCCACACAGTACTATTGCTCGACGTTACATGTAGCATACTTCATAGTGTCCACACGGTGGAGTCCACACAGTACTATTGCTCGACGTTACATGTATCATAGCGTCCACACTGTGGAGTCCACACAGTACTATTGCTCGATGTTACATGTAGCATACTTCATAGTGTCCACACTGTCGAGTCCACACAGTACTATTGCTCGACGTTACATGTAGCATACCTCATGGTGTCGACACTGTGGAGTCAACACAGTACTATTGCTCGACGTTACATGTAGCATAGATCATAGTGTCCACACTCTCAAGTCCACACAGTAGTATTGCTCGACGTTACATGTAGCATACCTCATAGTGTCGACACTGTGGAGTCAACACAGTACTATTGCTCGACGTTACATGTATCATACTTCATAGTGTCCACACTGTGGAGTCCACATAGTACTATTGCTCGACGTTACATGTAGCATAGCTTATAGTGTCCACACTGTCGAGCCCACACAGTACTATTGCTCGACGTTATATGTAGCATACCTCATAGTGTCCACACTGGAGTCCACACAGTACTATTGCTCGACGTTACATGTAGCATACTTCATAGGTTCCACACTGTCGAGCCCACACAGTACTGTTGCTCGACGTTACATGTAGCATAGCTTATAGTGTCCACACTGTCGAGCCCACACAGTACTATTGCTCGACGTTATATGTAGCATACCTCATAGTGTCCAAACTGGAGTCCACACAGTACTATTGCTCGACGTTACATGTAGCATACTTAATAGGTTCCACACTGTCGAGCCCACACAGTACTGTTGCTCGACGTTACATGTAGCATAGCTTATAGTGTCCACACTGTCGAGCCCACACAGTACTATTGCTCGACGTTATATGTAGCTTAGCTAATAATGTCCACACTGTCGAGTCCATACAGTACTATTTCTCGACGTTACATGTAGCATAGCTCATAGTGCCCACACTGTGGAGTCCACACAGTACTATTGCTCGACGTTACATGTAGCATACTTCATAGTGCCCACACTGTGGAGTCCACACAGTACTATTGCTCGACGTTACATGTAGCATAGCTCATAGTGTCCACACTGTGGAGCACACACAGTACTATTGCTCGACGTTACATGTATCATAGCTCATAGTGTCCACACTGGAGTCCACACTGTACTATTGCTCGACGTTACATGTATCATAGCTCATAGTGTCCACACGCACGCACGCACGCACGCACGCACGCACGCACGCACGCACGCACGCACGCACGCACGCACGCACGCACGCACGCACGCACGCACGCACGCACGCACGCACGCACGCACGCACGCACGCACATTTTGTGATTCTGCAAGCTACTATTAATAAAAGGAGGACGGCATATATACGGTTAATTTATTATATTATTCATAGAATTGTTTTATATGTCGAAATAACGACACAGTATATAATTGTTTAATTTTTCCAAATAATCACACAGTTATGTTAATATTGTACAAAATATATGAAAAACAAACATTATTTGCACGAACTGTTTATTATTGTCATATATAAATAGTAATGTATTATATAAATGCATTAATCTATTTAATATACGACATCATTGATTTACCATGTACTATATATATATTTGTCTTACGAATATCGTCTGCTATCATTTTCGTGCCTATAATATCAAATCTATTTTCACTGGGAATGACTAATTATCGGGACTGATTGCACAAGTGGCCAGTTGCGTAATTTTAACGGCCGAATAGTAGAACAGACGGATATGTAGTCCAGTGGTAACACGCTGGACTGGTAATCCAGGGATCGCAGGTTCGATCCCTCGTCTGACCCTAAACAAATTAACAGTCTTTCAGATGGGACGTTAAACCGAGGTCTCGTGTCGGTGCTTTACACCGTGCACGTAAAAGAACCAGAGGAGATTCTGGAATGGGTTTCTTCATGCACTATCCTCCAAAATCTAAAATAACTAATCTCTTCAGGAGGCGTCGCTCATATGGGCAACCGGTAGCGACGATAAATAAACGTAAAACATACACAACCAAAGTAGATACACAAAGGTGGCATCCAAGGAACGGGTCGTTGCGTGATCTCGAATATAAGATAACTGTTTCTATGATACTTAGAAGAGCATAGACATTAAGAGAAATATAACTTATAAAAGTTAATTGAGTATTTAAAAATAAATACGAGTTATTCTGCCGAGATAAGGAACATATTTAGTTCCGGTGAATATAATCTATTATTGTGAGACGAAAGTTATTGTTTGTGTTGTGTCTCTATGGTTACTTTAATTTAATTACTATGGGGAATGATAAATTTACCATTTTAACTAATGAATTAAAAAATATAGTTACCTATCAACAGCCTAAAACACTAGTTATTAATTATATTGTATATTATTGACTATAATTAGATAACTGGATTAACTCATGGTATCACTGGCTACTGGTCTAAGAGACGGTCACACTTCTGGTAATCACAATCAGTGTATTCCGATCAGTGACCAGCACAATCAATCAGTAGCGCCTGTCACACTTAATTGCAACAAACAAGTTGTTTTGGTAATTTGCAAAATTGCTGCCTATGGCAATTTACAGTATGTCAAAGTCAAGTCAAAATCCTGTATGGTTCTCAGCCACAGGCGGACGCAGATGTGTTACCTGATGAAAATATTACAATGGATGACGATTTAGATGCCGAGTTTTCATTATCCGAACTTAAAGCTGCAGTTTATTCTCAAAATAACTCAAAACGTCCCGGAACTGACATACTTATCGCAGAAGTATTTAAGCATTCATTTGACATTATCTCACCATTTATATTAAATCTTTATAACAAAATATTATCCGATGGAATATTTCCTGAAAGTTGGAGCGAAGGTATTATTGTGCCCCATATTTAAAGGTGGTAACTGTAATGAGGCCAACAATAGCATTCAGTAATATTTTGGCAAAAATATATTCGAAACTTTTAGTCAATCGTCTTACAAATTGGTCTGAGAAACACAATAAGTTAATCTATAATCAATTCGGTTTTCAGAAAGGTAAATCTACAACAGACTGTATTTTTATTTTGCGCGCCCTAATTTCTAAAACATTAGGTAGTAAGAAAAAACTGTATGTCGCATTTTTAGACTGGGAAAAAATGTTTGACCGAATAAACAGAGTATATCTATGGCAAAAGTTAATGAACGAAAATATTAGTTCAAAGTTTATAAATGCGATTAAATCAATGTATATTCGGTATAACTCTCTTAAATCCGAAAATATTAATTCTAACATCGGGGTGAAACAGGGGGACCCGGCTAGCAGCTTACTATGTTTATTTTTCTTAAATGATATTATAGATAGTATAAACAGCAATATAAATGGTATATTAGCAATTGACGAGCTACACATATTCTTATTACTATTTGCAGACGATGCAGTCGTATTTGCTCACGATTCCGTTTCGCTTCAATCAATATTGACCGATATTGAAACATATTGCAACGTATGGGGTTTACGTCTTAATATAAACACAACTAAAATCGTGATATTCGAAAATGGACGTCACACGTCTTATCATTTCTATATTTATAATTCACTTATAGAAGTTGTTACGTCATTTAAGTATATTGGAGTTCATTTATTTAAAAACGGTACAACATGCCTCGTATTCCATGCATAATCTGTTTATTGTTTACAATCAGTTAGATTTACCAGTTTCAAAGCAAACGCAATTATTTGACACTCTTGTCGAACCGATATTAAACTATTCTGCTGAAATCTGGGGGTATCACTTGGGTCCAGATGTTGAATCCTTACACTCTAAAAATTCTGTAGAAAAGTTTTACATGTAAGACGCTCAACAAATCTGGATGCATTATACGGTGAACTTGGAAGAACTCCCATGTGTGTACGTCGTAAACTTTTAATGATTAAATATTGGATTAAACTATTAACTCTCAGTGATAGATCATTATTATTTAGAACATATCAAATGTTAAAAACAGATACTGATACTGGACTTACTTATACTAAAAACAACTGGGCTTATCAAATTAAAATTATTCTAGATCAATGTGGTCTAACATATCTTTGGCAGTATCAGTTTAATATGTTACTAAATTTTAATCAAATCAAACAAAGACTACTACTGAAACTGAAACTGTTTAATTTGATAAAACGCCTAATTTTACACATAGTATATTCACTGGCGTTGTACAATAGAAGTAAAATAAATATATAGACATGTACTTACATAAAAACCTGAACAAAATTCTCGTTATTTACAAAAAGACATTGGTCTAAAAATAATTATGTTACCACACAAGAACATATATTTGATCAATCATTATTATAAGCATAATATATGGTAAATTATATCATTGTTTCTAAAACTACACTAATTCTACAACTATCCTGTTCAGTCTGTCAATACATGAATGTTTTAAAACCATGAACTATGAATTTTCTGAAGAACAATGTTTTAAGGTGTTTCTTAAACGTTTCTACAGAATCCAAGTTTCTCAAATCTACGGGTAAAGTGTTCCATAGCTGTGGCCCTACTGTCACCAAATGTTTTTTGTTTGTTATACGGTACCTCATAGCAACCAGTAACATCTGAAGATCTTAATCTACGTCTTGGTACCTTTTCAATTAATAACTCGGTAAGATACGCAGGGGCATGGCCTTTTGAACAGTTATACATTACAGTAAGAATTTTGAATTCAATTCTGGCCCTGATGGGAAGCCAGTGAAGTTGGTACAGTGCTTGTTTTGAACTATCATATTTCCTGAGCTTTAAAACAAGTTTAGCGCACATATTTTGTATTCTTTGCATTTTTTTGATATCACATTTGGGAACACCAAATAGAATTCCATTGCAATAATCCAGATGCGAGATGACAAGTGATAACACCAGAATTTCAGTTGCTTCTTTGGTAAGGTATTTTCTAATATTTTTTATTCTGAGAAAATTGAACATTGCGGTCTGACATTTTCGTTTGATGTGATCTTTAAAACTGAGATTCTCGTCTAAATATGCACCAAGATACCTTATACAGCTCACATATTTGATCTTGTCACTAGCAACGTTAAGTTCTGTTACTGAGCATTTTTTGAGTTGATGTCTGCTCCCAAATAAGATGAATTCAGTTTTTGATGAGTTCATTTTGAGTTTGTTTTGCTTCATCCAGTTATCGATGTTTAAAGCACAATTTTCAAGTTCTTGGATAGCTTGTTTTTCATTATCCTCAGATGTTGGTTTAAACATTTTGTTAGCTATGTGATCATCTGCAAATCCATATAATGAAATTGACTGAGGGATTACACTGAACAATGTTCCGGCATAAGTCAAGTAGAGCCAGGGCCCTAAACAGCTACCCTGGGGGAGGCTACACTGTAGTGGACGTGGGGTTAATACGGCGGAGTCGACAGTGACACTACAGATGCGTGGTCTTAGATAAGAGTCGATCCAATGAATAGCTGCACCACTAAGTCCATACTGTGATTTCAGCACTTGCACTAGAATATCGTGGTACTAGAAATACTAGATATATATCAACAAAGCTGGTATTCAACATTAAATAATTCAACACGACTAGAAACATATTGTTTATTTAAACATTCTTTTAAATTTGAATCATATCTGGATATCATAACTGAAAGTAAATATAGAACAGCACTAACTAAATTTAGAACATCATCACATGATCTTTTTATAGAAAAGGGACGTTACTTAAGTTTACCTAGGCACCAACGACTATGTATTCAATGCAATATGAATATGATAGAAAGTGAATTTCATTTTCTCCTAATATGCCCTAAATATACTGACTTAAGACACAAGTATTTTAAAAGATATTACTATACCTGGCCTACGTTACAAAAATTGACCAACCTTTTAACATCCGAATCAAAAGAATTATTATTAAAACTGTCCAAATTTATTTACTTTGCAAATTTACTAAGAAAGTAACTTCATTACACAATTAAAATTATTTGTATTTGTTAAGCACTTCTCTGAAAATCCATGACTGTCTACTCATATATATTGTGTATTTGCTATAAGCATATGACTATGTTTTATGCAATAAATTATTATTGTTGTTGTTGTTGTTATTACACTCATATCATGAACAATATGACAAAATGAGGTATACATAAATTTACAATATAATTTGAGGCTCTATGTAATAGTATAATAACAAATATAGACTTTAGAACAAACATCTATATATTTTCTAATTTTATATTACTTTGATATATGCTTATTTGAATTTCTGTTTTCGTACATTTACTTATAGTGCAGGAGAGTCACATTGGTCTATAATTGCCATGTACTACTGGAATGATTTGTTGGAATGTTTTGTTAACCATTTCTTGTAAGTTGTAAATGGATGCTTCCAACAGTTTACACGTAAAACTAGATAAGCTTTTTATTTCGTTGCTCAAAATATATGGTCTTAGTTGACATTTGTGGCCTAACAAAACAAAGCCACCCCACAATGCAAGAGACAGAACCGTGCCTCACCCACATTACAACTAGTGTAGGTAAGACACAGTTCCCTTCCCCACACCACAGTTCGACTCCAACACAGGATCCCAACACCTGACCAACTCACAAAGGCCCATTATTACATTTAATATTTTATATGTGTTCGATCGTAATACACATCTGAAGTACCGATAGGGAACTGTTATACTATCAACATGCACGTTCAATACATTTTCTAGATCCGATTTTTCTAGATTTTAGTTATGAACTCATAATTTCAAATAGCATTCACAATAACATGATGTACTGGTATGCCACAATATGGTGCATCAACATAAGTCATAACAACTAGACATTTATGAAATCATATTTTTATTGTAAATATTTAAATATATTTTAAAAATTATTACAATTTTACTGGCTCTACTAAGGTGACCATTGGAATTGCCATGGAAGTGTATTTTAATGTACTGATCTTAAATGTTGTCATATAGGGGTATAGTCGTTTTTTAAAAAACATTTGATCATTCCCAGTACCCGGGGAAATATATAACATGGATTAAGAATATGTGGGAACTTTAAATCACATCCTCAGCAACCCACTATGGTTGAAGTCTCCTGCAACGAAATATGGGTTTAGTTGTATATATATTTTTTTAGGGGCAACCCATATTAGTTTGGTCATTCTTAAACATGGAAAAGGACTTCCGGTTGTGATAAATAAGTTGTTGTTTACTTTTTGCGGAGATTATTTCAATTATTTGGATGTTTTATTAGTCCTTTTCGGGACAGATATTTTTATCAGTAATTGGTGAGGTGTTATATGAACTATTTGTGAATTATTGTGGAATTTTGAATCCAGAAAAGTGATATAGGCCGATTTATAACCTGCTGTTTACCACCTGTGTGCTATTTATAGTATCAGTATTAACACTTAGTATTATTGGATTTCGTGATCAGTAATCGTCATTGTATAACACCACCTACGGCAGACAATTCGTCAAGCTTGACTGAACCGCTCATTGATCCACTGTACGGTAGATAAATATGTCACTTAATAAAGCCGGATCAGGTCATGAGATGACGGATGCATCTATTGAAGCGCAGGATTTTGTTGATTCTGTTATGGGGTCCCCAACGTGTTACTAGAGTTGACACCCCTTTAACTGGTAGTAGGAAGAGACATCGCTCAGAGCCATCAAACATTGACAGTGTTTCTGTCGTTAAGAAGCCGCGAGTGAACGCCAAAGCAAAAAAGTCCCTCTACGATTCGCCAGAGCAGCACCGCAGTATTGTCGTTACAGCGGCAGATGTACATGTAGACTCGAATCCCTCAGTTGAGCAGCTTATTGGTAGACTCTCCGCAGACATGCATATGATGTTCTCTGCTCTTACTGAGAGAATGGACAAGTTAGAGTCGGGTATGGAACAGCGTATTGCCAATAAGGTCGCTCAAATACTTGACAAGCGAGTGAATTCGGAACTGGCACGCATTCACAAGGATATTGATAGCCATTTGGACACATTCAAAGATTCGCTAAAGGCAGATCTCAACACTGAGTTAGATGACCTGAACAGTAAAATTCAGAATGTAAACCAGGCTGATTCATCTGCACCCCGTGATATCGCCTTAAATATTGTTATCCGCGACTTACCTGAAACCACTAATGAAAATGTAAAGAACAAGGTAAACTCACTTATTAAAGACGGCTTACGAATCCCGGACGTTACATGTGTCAATGCTGAGCGCAAGGCGTCATTCGACAATAGTAGAAAAGGGGTTGTGATTGCTACATTTAAATGTCACGACGATAAACGTAAGGTCATGCTAAAGAAGAAAGTGTTGAAATCGCACTCCAGATTCTCTGGTGTTTATATTAACCATGATTTATCTCAGGCGGATAGAGTGATGAGCAATAATTTTAGAACAATTCTGGGTGCTCTTAAGCAGCATAATCTTACACTCAGAGGATCCCGCATTGTCCGTGGTAATTATGGCGACGACTCAACGAGGGATCGTTCCGAGGATCAAACGCGTGATACGAACGAATATAGTTCCGGCTCTCGTTCATCTACCAATCGTGACAACACACGAGGTCATTCTCAGAGCCGTGACAGTTGGAACCGCGTAGGTCGCGGACGAAATGGCAACAACGGACGACGTGGTGGCTACAGACAACTGAACCAAAGCAGAAAATGAGTGAACGTCGGGTTTTGGAACTTCCGCGGTTGGAACTGTAACATTGATTCTGACAGTCATGTTTTAAGATCTTCTTGTGTTTTAAATAGTGATTGTGATATTATAGGTGTAGCTGAGACTCATCTTTTAAATGATAATGTTTTACACGTCGATGGTTATCAATGGTTTGGTTTTAATCGTGATAATATTCATAAAAATGCCCGGAAAGGTTCCGGAGGCGTAGGCTTTTTGATAAAAAATGTTATTTGCAATGAATTCAATATTTCTGTACTAGATTGTTCGTTTGAAGGAATTATGTGGTTAAAAATGTACCGTAAATCTGATAATTGTGTTATCATGCCATGTGTTTGTTATTTGCCACCGGAAGACTCATCTAGACGCATTGATGTTAATTCGTTCTATGATAATCTTTTGACTGGTATTTACAGAAATCAGAATGAAGGAACCGTATTTATATGTGGAGACTTTAACAGTCGTTGTGGAGATTTAAATGATTTTATTAATGGCGTTGATAATATACCTATTCGCAATGTTGTTGATTTTAAAACTAATTCATATGGTGAATTATTTGTTGATTTTATGATTAATGCTAATATGTGTATGCTAAATGGTCGTAACTACGCTAATAATGATTACACGTCAGTGTCGGTTAAAGGTTTATCAGTAGTGGATTATTGTATAGTAAGTCACGATGACCTTTCATTGTTTTCAGATTTTACCGTTGTACGTACATCAGATTTGATTAATAAATCAGGTGACCGTAAAGTGTTGGTACCTACCAGTATCCCAGATCATTCTATGATTAAATGGAGTATCACCATTAGTGCAGTTCCCCAGTTTACTAGTCAATACAATAATATCTATGACAAGTTTGATGTATCTAATGTTCCTGAAACTTTTCTATTAGACCAAGATGTCCTTAATAGTGTTAACGTAACTATTGATAAACTTGAGCATTGCCATCAAACGCAAACTGATATTGATTATATTTATGAGGACTGGTGTAGTATTTTAAAATATAATATGTACAAGTCAGTGCCTTATAAAACAATTAACTCTGGTTGGTGCAATAGAAAATGCAGACCGGGAAAGCCGTGGTGGAGTAGCGATCTAACTGATAGTTGGAATAATGTTTGTACAGCAGAACGAAATTGGTTGAATTGTGTTGCATGTAATAAAAACCGAAATGTATATCTCAAGTCCGAGTATATTCAGGTCCGTAAACATTTTGACCGTGAAGTACAGAAGGCAAAACGTTTATATTGGTATTCTTTACAAAATGAATTGCTGAAGGAATGTAATGTAGACCAGTCAAACTTTTGGAAATCTGTAGGTAAAATCGGCGTTGGTCAGAGTAAGAAAAAATGTATACCTCTAGAAGTTACATTAAATGATGGTTCTCTCTCTACAGATTTGTCACAGGTATTAAACAAATGGAAACATGATTTTAGCTCGTTATATAAAAATGATAATTATGTATATTCATCACAGAACTCTAATGTATTGAATGATGTAACTGATTATGCAGATCTGTCTTTTAATGCAAACATTACTATTTTTGAAGTAAAGAAGGCAATTGATGGTGCCAAGAAGGGAAAAGCCTGTGGCATAGACGGTATCCCTAGTGAAGTTTTACAGAACGATACGTCCGTGCTATTTTTGCATACTCTGTTTAATGTATGCTTCTGCAATGGGACTGTCCCGTCTATCTGGGGCAAATGTATTATAAACCCGATACCAAGTTTAACCCTCAATGACGGATTCAAGAGATCCCCTGTCTTATAGGGGCATAGCACTGGCCTCAGCCATGTACAAGATTTATTGTAATATTTTAAACGTCAGGCTAAGTTGTTGGGCTGAACATAACGATAAGATCGCAGATGAGCAAAACGGTTTCAGAAAGAAGCGTAGTAACATAGATCACTTATCCACTTTGACCTCTATTATTGATACAAGAAAACAAGTTAAAAAAGCCACATTCTGTGCCTTTATTGATTTTAGTAAGGCGTACGATTTTATTAACAGAGATAAATTGTGGAAAAGACTCAATGAAATTGGAGTTGCCGGTAATATGTGGCGAGCTGTTAAGTCTATCTACTCATCTGTGTCGTCATGTATTAGGGTAAACTCCTTTAAGACTGATTGGTTTGATGTTAATTGTGGCTTAAGACAGGGGTGCATTCTATCGCCGCTTTTATTTAATTTGTACATTAATGATTTAACGATATTTTTGAAATCATTAAATATCGGTGTTAATGTCGATAATGACTGTATAGGTATTCTATTGTACGCGGATGACATTGTCCTACTAGCAGAAAACCAACTTGATTTGCAGAGATTATTGAATGCTTTACATGACTGGTGCAATATAAACGATATGTTTATAAACAGGGATAAAAGTAAAGTTGTCCATTTTCGTCCTGCTTCTATGCCAAGATCTGATGTTATTTTTAAATGTGGTGTTAATGTTCTGGAAACTATAGGTATATATACTTATTTAGGAATTGTTTTGAGCGAATACCTTGACTTCAATGTTACTGCAAAATATGTTGCTCAAAGTGCAAGTCGTGCATTGGGACTGCTCATTGCTAAATGTAAGTTAGTTGGGGGTGTACCATATAATGTTTTCTCCAAATTGTATGACTCTGTTGTCTGGCCTGTGATTGCTTATGGCGCCCCGGTTTGGGGATATAAAGCGTTTTCATGCATTAATGCAATCCATAATTGTGCCATGCGTTTCTTTCTTGGTGTTGGGAAATATTCTCCCAATGCAGCTGTCTCCGGGGAAATGGGTTGGCAGCCGCCAGTTGTGCGACAATGGAAGCACATTTCTGGGTTTTGGGCACGCTTAGCTAATACCGACACTTCCAGATTAAATAAGCGAGTTGCACTATGGGCGAATGCTAAATCTACAAGTTATAAAAACTGGTTTTATTATGTCAAGAGACAGTTTGCAGACATTACTTTGATGGATTACTGTAACCTATCTATACCTATACATAAGCACAATTTAGTAGATAGTGTGGAAAATGCGGTAATGGAGAAATATGTTACTGACTGGTCCACTTCTATTAACAGTGTGATAGGTGTTTCTGGACGTGGTCGCAATAAGCTTAGAACCTACTGTACATTTAAATTTCAAACAGAAGTATATTGTAAAATGATTTTACCCACACGTCACAGATCAGCATTATGTAAATTTAGATGTGGAGTTGCTCCATTACGTATAGAAACCGGAAGGTATGAGAATTTACCACTTGATGAACGTAAGTGCCCTTTCTGTAATGTATTAGAAGATGAAAGCCATGTATTATTAGAATGTTCACTGTATGATGATTTGAGAGCTGTTCTCTTAGAGAAAGCCTCATTATATGAAAATGACTTTCGGAACAAACCTGTATCCTACCAGCTTAGAATTATTTTTACTACTATACCTCTGATTAGAATTGTTGCCAAAACCTGTTTTTATATTCTTCAAAGACGATCCTTTTATTTATGTAAATAATGTATCCATTTGATTTATTGATTGTGTGTCTCTTATCCATTCCGAGAAACAGCTGCTAATTAGTTCAACCGCGATCTGATCGAGGTTGATAACTGATATTTTAAAACATTTCTTAATTGCGCATTAGTGCTCTTTTTCCATTTCAGTATTTCAAAATTTCTGGTTTTAGTAAGTATTTAATTTTCAATTAGCGACTGTTCCTCGGTTTTAATATGTAAATATAATAATATGTCGTTAGACTGTGATAGTTTGATTATCTGTGATTACATTAGTCTCTTATAATTCTTTTTATAATGAATGGTGTTGTACTATGCCACGATAATTTGTTGTGTATATTTTATGTATTGTACAACGATGAGACTGAAATAAAGAATAAATCTGTTTAAAAAGATGACCAAACAACATAGTGGGCTGAAGTTATGAATGTGCTATGTGAACAAAATTATAATTTCCCATAAATATGGGAGATCTGTTATTACCGGTTATATATCTGTATGACCAGTTATAATTATATGTACTCTGGTATCAATTATGAACTATCGTAGTACAGATACACATTAAGACAGTCCACTTGTTCTTAATCTTCATGGTATTACCATAGTACACATACTTTAATCATCGTAGTCTTATCTAAAGGTATGTTAGCACATAACTTTGTAATTTTAATGCCAAAAGTCGGATGCTGTGCTATCAAGCTCAAATTGATAGCCTGTTCAGTCCTATTAGATGTACAATAATGGAGTCAATTTATTTATAGAGACTTCAATTTCATAACTAATAAGTAACCGTTTTCAACCTTACTAAATTTCGAAGAGTTTATACATTTATAATTTAGAAATTTTGTTCGTTACAATTAAGCATATCAAATACTTCATATCTTTACACAGATAATTACTGCCATTCACACTAGATAGTTATTATGCAACATCTATATTACTCGTCTGTGCAATATGATGACAGGAGATTAGTGTCAAACAGTATAAACATTAATTGTTTGTTCTGTTGCATATTTGGATACATAATAAACATGTCTGCCAGGCGCCTGCCACAGGGATGTATGCCACGGGCATTCTGGGTCCATGAAGATTCAAAATTCACCCATTGGCTGCCCAATCTGGATAGGTGGGTGTTTCAAAATTCACCCATTGGCTGCCCAATCTGGATAGGTGGGTGTTTCAAAATTCACCCATTGGCTTCCCACCTGGATAGGTGTGCGTTCGAATCCAGCACTAGCTTATATACCCCGAGGTTCTGGATGCATTACGCTACAGACGGATATGTAGTCCAGTGGTAACACGCCGGACTGGTAATCCAGGGATCGCAGGTTCGATCCCCCATCTGACCCTAATAAAATTAACAGTCTTTCAGATGGGATGTTAAACCGAGGTCTCGTGTCGGTGCTTTACACCGTGCACGTCAAAGAACCAGAGGAGATTCTGGAATGGGTCTCTGTCTGTATCATGCACTATCCTCCAAAAATCAAAAATTACTAATATCTTCAGGAGGCGTCGCTCATATGGGCAACCGGTAGCGACGATAAATAAATGCATTCTAATACACTGTTATGGCATAAGATGCCATTCTAATACACCGCTATGGCATAATGTGTCATTCTAATACACTGTTATGGCATAATATGCCATTCTAATACACTGTTATGGCATAAGATGCCATTCTAATACACTGTTATGGCATAAGATGCCATTCTAATACACCGTTATGGCATAAGATGCCATTCTAATACACTGTTATGGCATAAGATGCCATTCTAATACACTGTTATGGCATAAGATGCCATTCTAATACACCGTTATGGCATACAATGCCATTCTAATACACTGTTATGGCATAAGATGCCATTCTAGTACACTGTTATGGCATAATGTGTCATTATAATACACCGTTATGGCATAAGATGTCATTCTAATACACTGTTATGGCATAATGTGCCATTCTAATACACTGTTATGGCATAAGATGCCATTCTAATACACTGTTATGGCATAAGATGCCATTCTAATACACTGTTATGGCATAAGATGCCATTCTAATACACTGTTATGGCATAATATGCCATTCTAATACACTGTTATGGCATAATGTGTCATTCTAATACACTGTTATGGCATAATATGCCATTCTAATACACCGTTATGGCATAAGATGCCATTCTAATACACTGCTATGGCATAATGTGTCATTCTAATACACTGTTATGGCATAAGATGCCATTCTAATACACTGTTATGGCATAAGATGCCATTCTAATACACTGTTATGGCATAATATGCCATTCTAATACACCGTTATGGCATAAGATGCCATTCTAATACACTGTTATGGCATAATGTGTCATTCTAATACACTGTTATGGCATAATATGCCATTCTAATACACTGTTATGGCATAATATGCCATTCTAATACACTGTTATGGCATAATGTGTCATTCTAATACACTGTTATGGCATAAGATGCCATTCTAATACACTGTTATGGCATAATGTGTCATTCTAATACACTGTTATGGCATAATGTGTCATTCTAATACACTGTTATGGCATAAGATGCCATTCTAATACACTGTTATGGCATATGTTGTCATTCTAATACACTGTTATGGCATAATGTGTCATTCTAATACACTGTTATGGCATAATATGTCATTCTAATACACTGTTATGGCATAAGATGCCATTCTAATACACTGTTATGGCATAAGATGCCATTCTAATACACTGTTATGGCATATGGTGTCATTCTAATACACTGTTATGGCATATGGTGTCATTCTAATACACTGTTATGGCATAAGATGCCATTCTAATACACTGTTATGGCATAATATGTCATTCTAATACACTGTTATGGCATAAGATGCCATTCTAATACACTGTTATGGCATAAGATGCCATTCTAATACACTGTTATGGCATATGGTGTCATTCTAATACACTGTTATGGCATATGGTGTCATTCTAATACACTGTTATGGCATAAGATGCCATTCTAATACACTGTTATGGCATAATATGTCATTCTAATACACTGTTATGGCATAAGATGCCATTCTAATACACTGTTATGGCATAAGATGCCATTCTAATACACTGTTAAATTTGTGGGAGTTTTCATCAATTTAACAAAAATAAAATAAGTCTCCATATGATACTGTAATAGTAGATCTTTTGAGAATTTCTTTTCTTTAGATTGTCTAACCTTTGTCTAACCTTTGTCTAACCTTTGACACTAGTGGTAGGTACGTAGGGTTAGGTAAATATGCTTTGGGTCTATTGTCTGTCAATGTTTTCAAACCCATTTGATCATAGCATTAAGATTTACTGTTCCATAAACCACTCTCACTCTCTGCATCTAATTATCTGTAGCCTCCTTGGTCCCCAAATAGTTTCTTGATTCTTTGATTGAATGGGTTTTCCTTTCCAATGGCTTCAGGTATTTGCTGTGACATTTCCTGCCAAATAACTCTCGCAATTTCTGCATTGCTTCTCTGGAAATAATTTAAAAAATACATCTGGTGTTAATGGGCCAATTTAGACAAGATTTGGTGGACATCATAAATAGGTAAATTAAAACATTTGCAGTAAGTATCAATTAAATCTTGTGGTAATAGCGATATCGCAGTGGTAGCGCGTTCACTTCAGGTGCGAAATGCCCGGATTTTGCGCCACACTAGAGCTGTTACAATTATACTCTTAGGCAAGGCATTTAAATTCCACATGCCTCTTCTCTCTCCCTGGTGGCGGTGGATTCCATCGGGAGTGATTAATATAAGTTGTAAGAACTTGTTTCGCAATCAAGCTAAATTAATAATAATAATAATATGTATAAACTAATTAAATCTGCTGTACAAGGGTACGATAAGACTCTGGATGGACCTGTGTATGGATTCATGTATGAGACTGGATGGACCTGTGTATGGATTCATGTATGAGACTGGATGGACCTGTGTATGGATTCATGTATGAGACTGGATGGACCTGCATACGGATTCATGTATGAGACTGGATGGACCTGCATACGGATTCATGTATGAGACTGGATGGACCTGTGTACGAATTCATGTATGAGACTGGATGGACCTGTGTATGGATTCATGTATGAGACTGGATGGACCTGTGTACGGATTCATGTATGAGACTGGATGGACCTGTGTATGGATTCATGTATGAGACTGGATGGACCTGTGTATGGATTCATGTATGAGAATGGATGGACCTGTGTATGGATTCATGTATGAGACTGGATGTACCTGTGTATGGATTCATGTATGAGACTGGATGGACCTGTGTATGGATTCATGTATAATACTCTGGATGGACCTGTGTATGGATTCATGTATAAGACTGGATGGACCTGTGTACGGATTCATGTATGAGACTGGATCGACCTGTGTACGGATTCATGTGTGAGACTGGATGGACCTGTGTATGGATTCATGTATGAGACTGGATGGACCTGTGTATGGATTCATGTATAATACTCTGGATGGACCTGTGTATGGATTCATGTATAAGACTGGATGGACCTGTGTATGGATTCATGTATGAGACTGGATGTACCTGTGTATGGATTCATGTATGAGACTGGATGTACCTGTGTATGGATTCATGTATGAGACTGGATGGACCTGTGTACAGATTCATGTATGAGACTGGATGTACCTGTGTATGGATTCATGTATGAGACTGGATGTACCTGTGTATGGATTCATGTATGAGACTGGATGTACCTGTGTATGGATTCATGTATGAGACTGGATGGACCTGTGTACAGATTCATGTATGAGACTGGATGTACCTGTGTATGGATTCATGTATGAGACTGGATGTACCTGTGTATGGATTCATGTATGAGACTGGATGTACCTGTGTATGGATTCATGTATGAGACTGGATGTACCTGTGTATGGATTCATGTATGAGACTGGATGGACCTGTGTATGGATTCATGTATGAGACTGGATGGACCTGTGTATGGATTCATGTATGAGACTGGATGGACCTGTGTATGGATTCATGTATGAGACTGGATGTACCTGTGTATGGATTCATGTATGAGACTGGATGGACCTGTGTACAGATTCATGTATGAAACTGGATGTACCTGTGTATGGATTCATGTATGAGACTGGATGTACCTGTGTATGGATTCATGTATGAGACTGGATGTACCTGTGTATGGATTCATGTATGAGACTGGATGGACCTGTGTATGGATTCATGTATGAGACTGGATGGACCTGTGTATGGATTCATGTATGAGAATGGATGGACCTGTGTATGGATTCATGTATGAGACTGGATGTACCTGTGTATGGATTCATGTATGAGACTGGATGGACCTGTGTATGGATTCATGTATAATACTCTGGATGGACCTGTGTATGGATTCATGTATAAGACTGGATGGACCTGTGTACGGATTCATGTATGAGACTGGATCGACCTGTGTACGGATTCATGTGTGAGACTGGATGGACCTGTGTATGGATTCATGTATGAGACTGGATGGACCTGTGTATGGATTCATGTATAATACTCTGGATGGACCTGTGTATGGATTCATGTATAAGACTGGATGGACCTGTGTATGGATTCATGTATGAGACTGGATGTACCTGTGTATGGATTCATGTATGAGACTGGATGTACCTGTGTATGGATTCATGTATGAGACTGGATGGACCTGTGTACAGATTCATGTATGAGACTGGATGTACCTGTGTATGGATTCATGTATGAGACTGGATGTACCTGTGTATGGATTCATGTATGAGACTGGATGGACCTGTGTATGGATTCATGTATGAGACTGGATGGACCTGTGTACAGATTCATGTATGAGACTGGATGTACCTGTGTATGGATTCATGTATGAGACTGGATGTACCTGTGTATGGATTCATGTATGAGACTGGATGTACCTGTGTATGGATTCATGTATGAGACTGGATGGACCTGTGTATGGATTCATGTATGAGACTGGATGGACCTGTGTATGGATTCATGTATGAGACTGGATGTACCTGTGTATGGATTCATGTATGAGACTCTGGATGTACCTGTGTATGGATTCATGTATGAGACTCTGGATGTACCTGTGTATGGATTCATGTATGAGACTCTGGATGTACCTGTGTATGGATTCATGTATGAGACTAGATGGACCTGTGTATGAGACTGGATGGACCTGTGTATGGATTCATGTATGAGACTGGATGGACCTGTGAACGGATTCATGTATGAGACTGGATGGACCTGTGTACGGATTCATGTATGAGACTGGATGGACCTGTGTATGGATTCATGTATGAGACTGGATGTACCTGTGTATGGATTCATGTATGAGACTGGATGTACCTGTGTACGGAATCATGTATGACGCCAAACCTATATCTCTCTGCATTTGACAGGATATGAAGGGTACACACATTTTGTTTAGCTACTCTCAGATATACCTTCTCTCTATATTGAAGGAGTTATCGCTTACAGTCCATGATATATCATATAATGGAGGGTTTAAGTAAATGCTCACACATATAGATATAGTAGCTGCTTCACACTAAAACCACATCTTCCCATCCAGATATTTGTCCCGGCATCATGTATTTATACTAAACTCATGTAACCTTCATCAAGGCTACTCTGGTAGAAACAGCTTACCTGGTTGGTATGGAAACCATCCACTGGTTCTAAAAGTTCCCAGACCGGTTTCCCGGCTGCTTTCCATTCATCTATAGCTGAAATACAAATATGAGGGATGTTTCATGGGTTTCCATTCATCTATAGCTGAAATACAAATATGAGGGATGTTCCATGGGTTTCCATTCATCTATAGCTAAAATACAAATATGAGGGATGTTTCATGGGTTTCCATTCATCTATAGCTGAAATACAAATATGAGGGATGTTTCATGGGTTTCCATTCATCTATAGCTGAAATACAAATATGAGGGATGTTTCATGGGTTTCCATTCATCTATAGCTGAAATACAAATATGAGGGATGTTTCATGGGTTTCCATTCATCTATAGCTGAAATACAAATATGAGGGATGTTTCATGGGTTTCCATTCATCTATAGCTGAAATACAAATATGAGGGATGTTTCATGGGTTTCCATCCATCTATGTCATAGGTAACACGATGGTTATTCAGGCTTGTGTTTTACGTTTATTTATCGTCGCTACTGGTTGCCCATATGAGCGACACCTCCTGAAGAGATTAGTCATTTTAGATTTTTGGAGGATAGTGCAATGATACAGACAGAGAACCATTCCAGTCTCCTCTGGTTCGTTTACGTTCTCGGTGTAAGCACTGACGCGAGACCTCGGTTTAAGGTCCCATCTGAAAGACTGTTAATAATTATTCAGGCCTATTTATTCACAAGTTGAATTTGAATGGAAATGTTGAAATTTATGTGATGGAAAATTGTCTTAAAATTGAATGCCTCAGGTGTTTACAGGGAATGGATATATGCCCCAAAAGGTGTTTACAGGGAATGGATAGATGCCCCAAAAGGTGTTTACAGGGAATGGATAGATGCATTGGCGTTTTATACCAATAAATGATGGATGTTTCATGGGTTTCCTTTCATCTATAGCTGAAATACAAATATGAGGGATGTTCCATGGGTTTCCATTCATCTATAGCTGAAATACAAATATGAGGGATGTTCCATGGATAGTAACCATGACGACCATTTTCCTACTTTATTTCACAAAATCTATAAAACGTACCTTAATAGTTTTGATTTTTGGCCAAATTTCAAGTTCAATGTGAGTTGGTAGAACAAGGACTTACTGTGGGTGTAGTTTAGTTTATACGAATTTATTTAGCACGATTGCGAAACAAGTTATACTATATTAACTTAAATTAATCACTCTCGAGACCTCATTCCTGATGGAATCCATTGCCACGAGGGAGAGAGATGAGGCATGTGGAATTTAAATGCCTTGCCTAAGGACACAATCGTAATGGCTACAGCTGGAAACAAACTCTGGGCATTTCGTACCGGAAGTGAATGGACTACAACTGCGCTATCACGACTTCCACAACTACTGTTGGTGTAGAGAATTAGTCCTCGGATGTGCATGCAGTGGTTCAAAGTAATATCTTGACAGTTTTTGTGAAATTCAATTGTGAAAAATATTTATGTTGTATTAACAATGTGAAACATTGAATTGCATTATCCAGATTTCGATGTTCAGCAATCAGCATACACACATTAGCAATTGAAGGACGATTTCGATATATCGAGAGAAATCAAAGAGTATGTACAACATGTAATATGCATCACGTTGAATCAGAGTATCATTTCTTATTAGTGTGTCCGTATTATATTGATCTCAGAAGTCAACATTTACAAAGATATTATTGTTCCTGGCCAAATATTAACACATTTAAGTCTTATGAAAACGACACAGAAAAATAAAATTATACATTTAGCTAAGTATATTTATTTGGCTACAAATAAAAGAAACGACACTAATTATTAAATATATGTATAGGTGACAACTATACCAATATATATATATATATATATATATATATACATGTACACTAATTTGCTTTATTGAATAACATGCATGACATTACAACCGGGAGTTGGATATACATGCATATGTTTGTATAATACATGTTATTGTCATTAAATGTTTTATACTCACCTTATTCACATCATGCCTTTCTCTACAATTTCTTTATAACCACCAAACATTGTTTCTTGGCGATGGACACGTATATGTGTAACACATGTCATATTTATCTTAAAGGGTAATAATTATTGATATTTAGTACATGTACATTATAATGTTTCCAAACCCTGCTGCAAGCGTACCACCCAATAGTTTCCCCTATATGGCCTAATATAATCACTGGTCTGAATCATATCATAATTATATAGCCTGGTCCCATACTATGTCTTTGTATAATATATACTAGTCTTCACTACTATTGTGTATAAAGTATTATGGGTGAGTGATTGTGAGTGACGATCAGGTCAGATGTGTGAATGAGTGAACTATTTCAACTAATTAGGTGCACTTTCCAACTAACTTGTTCAAGACCCTTATCCCACACTCTTACTCTACTAGTCAAACGGATAAGTTGTGAAGTTATCCTTTTTACATACTAGTAACTATACATATATAAATTATATGTGTCAGCTGATAGCCAGACTCTGGTAATGTAATGTTTTATCTTTAATATTTTACATTGTAAAATATTTATTTGAAATGCTGAATTGTGTATTGAGTAATTAAGTAGAATGATTTGTACATAATAATATTATGTATGTATTGTATTTTACAGGCTCTTTATATCCATATACATAAGGAATACGAAACTAAGAAAAAACCCAGAGTTTGTTATTCCTATAAACTCCCCGGTTATTTGATTAGGCCATATAGGGGAATCTATTGGGTGGTACGCTTGCAGCAGGGTTTGGAAATATTATAATGTACATGTACTAAATATCAATAATTATTACCCTTTAAGATAAATATGACATGGGTTACATATGTTTTTGCCAATAAAACCTTTGACTTGCCTTGACATGATGTTTTAAATATTTTTGAGATTATTGTTGGGGTGTGTTAGGAGGCCAGGGAACAGCCCCTAACAACCTGAAATTCATCAAAGCATAATATTTGATGTTTGTTTATCTACAAGCAATTGTTGTTGGCACTGCCGTCACTGAAAAATGAAAGTTGATGACATAAAAAGTAATATAACTTTTATACGCTTGATTGATAGTCATCATGTTGTATAGTTTAATCATATTTTATTGTTCGATTCGTTTTACATATATATGTGAATACAAAACACGTCAAATTAAAGAAAGGCAAACGGGTCAGGCCATAAGGGCCCATCCCAAAAATGTTGATCATGCAGGGAAAGGAGTAAGCAATTCCTATAACCGTTATCCAGTGATATTTTATCCTGAATGCCTATATGCCCATTGACATACATGAAACAATCTCTCAGCACACTGTGTACCAGGGAGTTAATAACTAATCTAATTATGTTACGGTTTAAAACATGTTTGCTCGTCACCTTTGTTTATTGGGCTTGATGTGTAGTAAACTTGAAAGTTCGTGTAGGTTCCAGTGCTAGCTACCTCTTGTAGAGCTGCACTCAGTTCCATGGCCCTCTGAAATACAGATACAGTAAGTGACACCTGGTCTTCCAACACAGGCTAGTCATGACACATGGTCTTCCAAACCAGACTAGTCATGACACCTGACCTTCAAACCAGGCTAGTCACAACACCTGATCTTTCAAACCAGGCTAGTCATCACAACACATGGTCTTCCAAACCAGGCTAGTCATCACAACACATGGTCTTCCAAACCAGGCTAGTCATCACAACACATGGTCTTCCAAACCAGGCTAGTCATCACAACACATGGTCTTCCAAACCAGGCTAGTCATCACAACACCTGATCTTCCAAACCAGGCTAGTCATGACACCTGATCTTCCAACACAAGCTAGTCATGACACCTGCTCTTCCAACACAGGCTAGTCATGACACCTGATCTTCCAACACAGGCTAGTCATGACACATGATCTTCCAACACAGGCTAGTCATGACACATGATCTTCCAACACAGGCTAGTCATGACACATGATCTTCAAACACAGGCTAGTCATGACACATGATCTTCCAACACAAGCTAGTCATGACACCTGATCTTCCAACACAGGCTAGTCATGACACATGATCTTCCAACACAGGCTAGTCATGACACCTGATCTTCCAACACAGGCTAGTCATGACACATGATCTTCCAACACAGGCTAGTCGTGACACCTGCTCTTCCAAACCAGGCTAGTCATGACACCTGGCCCAACACAACACAACACCACCCAACACACACAACACAACCCAACACACAGTCATGACACATGATCTTCCAACACAGGCTAGTCATGACACATGATCTTCCAACACAGGCTAGTCATGACACATGATCTTCAAACCAGGCTAGTCATGACACATGATCTTCCAACACAAGCTAGTCATGACACCTGATCTTCCAACACAGGCTAGTCATGACACATGATCTTCCAACACAGGCTAGTCATGACACATGATCTTCCAACACAGGCTAGTCATGACACATGATCTTCCAACACAGGCTAGTCATGACACATGATCTTCAAACACAGGCTAGTCATGACACATGATCTTCCAACACAAGCTAGTCATGACACCTGATCTTCCAACACAGGCTAGTCATGACACATGATCTTCCAACACAGGCTAGTCATGACACCTGATCTTCCAACACAGGCTAGTCATGACACATGATCTTCCAACACAGGCTAGTCGTGACACCTGCTCTTCCAAACCAGGCTAGTCATGACACCTGGTCTTCCAACACAAGCTAGTCATGACACCTGATCTTCCAACACAGGCTAGTCATGACACATGATCTTCCAACACAGGCTAGTCATGGCACATGATCTTCCAACACAGGCTAGTCATGGCACATGATCTTCAAACACAGGCTAGTCATGACACCTGATCTTCCAACACAGGCTAGTCATGACACCTGGTATTCCAACACAGGCTAATCATAACACATGATCTTCCAACACAAGCTAGTCATGACACCTGATCTTCCAACACAGGCTAGTCATGACACCTGATCTTCCAACACAGGCTAGTCATGACACCTGGTATTCCAACACAGGCTAGTCATGACACCTGATCTTCCAAACCAGGCTAGTCATGACACCTGATCTTCCAAACCAGGCTAGTCATCACAACACATGGTCTGCCAAACCAGGCTACACTCCCAACACATGGCCTTCCAACCATGCTACACTCCCAACACATGGCCTTCCAACCATGTTACACTCACAACACATGACCTTCCAACCATGTTACATTCACAATACATGACCTTCCAACCATGTTACACTCATAACACATGACCTTCCAACCATGTTACATTCACAACACATGGCCTTCCAACCATGTTACACTCACAACACATGACCTTCCAACCATGTTACATTCACAACACATGTCCTTCCAACCATGTTACACTCCCAACACATGACCTTCCAACCATGTTACACTCACAACACATGACCTTCCAACCATGTTACACTCCCAATACATGGCCTTCCAACCATGTTACACTCCCAATACATGGCCTTCCAACCATGTTACACTCACAACACATGACCTTCCAAACATGTTACATTCACAACACATGGCCTTCCAACCATGTTACACTCCCAACACATGGCCTTCCAACCATGTTACACTCCCAACACATGGCCTTCCAACCATGTTACACTCACAACACATGGCCTTCCAACCATGTTACACTCCCAACACATGGCCTTCCAACCATGCTACACTCACAACACATGGCCTTCCAACCATGTTACACTCACAACACATGGCCTTCCAACCATGTTACACTCCCAACACATGGCCTTCCAACCATGTTACATTCCCAACCATGTTACACTCCCAACACATGGCCTTCCAAACATGTTACATTCACAACACATGACCTTCCAACCATGTTACATTCACAACACATGGCCTTCCAACCATGTTACATTCACAACACATGACCTTCCAACCATGTTACATTCACAACACATGGCTTTCCAACCATGTTACATTCACAACACATGACCTTCCAAACATGTTACATTCACAACACATGACCTTCCAAACATGTTACATTCACAACACATGACCTTCCAACCATGTTACACTCACAACACATGACCTTCCAACCATGTTACATTCACAACACATGGCCTTCCAACCATGTTACATTCACAACACATGACCTTCCAAACATGTTACATTCACAACACATGACCTTCCAAACATGTTACATTCACAACACATGACCTTCCAACCATGTTACATTCACAACACATGACCTTCCAACAATATTACATTCACAACACATGACCTTCCAACCATGTTACATTCGCAATACATGGCCTTCCAACCATGCTACACTCACAACACATGACCTTCCAACCATGTTACACTCCCAACACATGACCTTCCAACCATGTTACACTCACAACACATGACCTTCCAACCATGTTACATTCACAATACATGTCCTTCCAACCATGTTACACTCCCAACACATGGCCTTCCAACCATGTTACACTCACAACACATGGCCTTCCAACCATGTTACACTCCCAACACATGGCCTTCCAACCATGCTACACTCACAACACATGGCCTTCCAACCATGTTACACTCACAACACATGGCCTTCCAACCATGTTACACTCCCAACACATGGCCTTCCAACCATGTTACATTCCCAACCATGTTACACTCCCAACACATGGCCTTCCAAACATGTTACATTCACAACACATGACCTTCCAACCATGTTACATTCACAACACATGGCCTTCCAACCATGTTACATTCACAACACATGACCTTCCAACCATGTTACATTCACAACACATGGCCTTCCAACCATGTTACATTCACAACACATGACCTTCCAAACATGTTACATTCACAACACATGACCTTCCAAACATGTTACATTCACAACACATGACCTTCCAACCATGTTACACTCACAACACATGACCTTCCAAACATGTTACATTCACAACACATGACCTTCCAACATGTTACATTCACAACACATGACCTTCCAACCATGTTACTTCACAACACATGACTTCCAACCATGTTACATTCACAACACATGACCTTCCAAACATGTTACATTCACAACACATGACCTTCCAACCATGTTACATTCACAACACATGACCCTCCAAAGCAGACTAAATTCCCAACACATGACCTTCCAACCATGTTACATTCACAACACATGACCCTCCAAAGCAGACTAAATTCCCAACACATGGCCTTCCAACCATGTTACACTCACAACACATGGCCTTCCAACCATGTTACACTCCCAACACATGGCCTTCCAACCATGTTACATTCCCAACACATGGCCTTCCAACCATGTTACACTCCCAACACATGGCCTTCCAAACATGTTACATTCACAACACATGACCTTCCAACCATGTTACATTCACAACACATGGCCTTCCAACTATGTTACATTCACAACACATGACCTTCCAACCATGTTACATTCACAACACATGGCCTTCCAACCATGTTACATTCACAACACATGACCTTCCAAACATGTTACATTCACAACACATGACCTTCCAAACATGTTACATTCGCAACACATGACCTTCCAACCATGTTACACTCACAACACATGGCCTTCCAACCATGTTACATTCACAACACATGACCTTCCAACCATGTTACACTCACAACACATGACCTTCCAACCATGTTACATTCACAACACATGACCTTCCAACCATGTTACACTCACAACACATGACCTTCCAACCATGTTACATTCACAACACATGACCTTCCAACCATGTTACATTCACAACACATGACCCTCCAAAGCAGACTAAATTCCCAACACATGACCTTCCAACCATGTTACATTCACAACACATGACCTTCCAAACATGTTACATTCACAACACATGACCTTCCAACCATGTTACATTCACAACACATGACCTTCCAACCATGTTACACTCACAACACATGACCTTCCAACCATGTTACATTCACAACACATGACCTTCCAACCATGTTACATTCACAACACATGACCCTCCAAAGCAGACTAAATTCCCAACACATGACCTTCCAACCATGTTACATTCACAACACATGACCTTCCAAACATGTTACATTCACAACACATGACCTTCCAACCATGTTACATTCACAACACATGACCTTCCAACCATGTTACACTCACAACACATGACCTTCCAACCATGTTACATTCACAACACATGACCTTCCAACCATGTTACATTCACAACACATGACCCTCCAAAGCAGACTAAATTCCCAACACATGACCTTCCAACCATGTTACATTCACAACACATGACCTTCCAAACATGTTACATTCACAACACATGACCTTCAAACCATGTTACATTCACAACACATGACCTTCCAAACATGTTACATTCACAACACATGACCTTCCAACAATGTTACATTCACAACACATGACCTTCCAACCATGTTACGTTCACAACACATGACGTTCCAACCATGTTACATTCACAACACATGACCTTCCAAACATGTTACATTCACAACACATGACCTTCCAACCATGTTACATTCACAACACATGACCCTCCAAAGCAGACTAAATTCCCAACACATGACCTTCCAACCATGTTACATTCACAACACATGACCCTCCAAAGCAGACTAAATTCCCAACACATGGCCTTCCAACCATGTTACACTCACAACACATGGCCTTCCAACCATGTTACACTCCCAACACATGGCCTTCCAACCATGTTACATTCCCAACACATGGCCTTCCAACCATGTTACACTCCCAACACATGGCCTTCCAAACATGTTACATTCACAACACATGACCTTCCAACCATGTTACATTCACAACACATGGCCTTCCAACTATGTTACATTCACAACACATGACCTTCCAACCATGTTACATTCACAACACATGGCCTTCCAACCATGTTACATTCACAACACATGACCTTCCAAACATGTTACATTCACAACACATGACCTTCCAAACATGTTACATTCGCAACACATGACCTTCCAACCATGTTACACTCACAACACATGGCCTTCCAACCATGTTACATTCACAACACATGACCTTCCAAACATGTTACATTCACAACACATGACCTTCCAAACATGTTACATTCACAACACATGACCTTCCAACCATGTTACACTCACAACACATGACCTTCCAACCATGTTACATTCACAACACATGACCTTCCAACCATGTTACACTCACAACACATGACCTTCCAACCATGTTACATTCACAACACATGACCTTCCAACCATGTTACATTCACAACACATGACCCTCCAAAGCAGACTAAATTCCCAACACATGACCTTCCAACCATGTTACATTCACAACACATGACCTTCCAAACATGTTACATTCACAACACATGACCTTCCAACCATGTTACATTCACAACACATGACCTTCCAACCATGTTACACTCACAACACATGACCTTCCAACCATGTTACATTCACAACACATGACCTTCCAACCATGTTACATTCACAACACATGACCCTCCAAAGCAGACTAAATTCCCAACACATGACCTTCCAACCATGTTACATTCACAACACATGACCTTCCAAACATGTTACATTCACAACACATGACCTTCCAACCATGTTACATTCACAACACATGACCTTCCAACCATGTTACACTCACAACACATGACCTTCCAACCATGTTACATTCACAACACATGACCTTCCAACCATGTTACATTCACAACACATGACCCTCCAAAGCAGACTAAATTCCCAACACATGACCTTCCAACCATGTTACATTCACAACACATGACCTTCCAAACATGTTACATTCACAACACATGACCTTCAAACCATGTTACATTCACAACACATGACCTTCCAAACATGTTACATTCACAACACATGACCTTCCAACAATGTTACATTCACAACACATGACCTTCCAACCATGTTACGTTCACAACACATGACGTTCCAACCATGTTACATTCACAACACATGACCTTCCAAACATGTTACATTCACAACACATGACCTTCCAACCATGTTACATTCACAACACATGACCCTCCAAAGCAGACTAAATTCCCAACACATGACCTTCCAACCATGTTACATTCACAACACATGACCCTCCAAAGCAGACTAAATTCCCAACACATGACCTTCCAACCATGTTACATTCACAGCACATGACCTTCCAAACATGTTACATTCACAACACATGACCTTCCAAACATGTTACATTCACAGCACATGACCTTCCAAACATGTTACATTCACAACACATGACCTTCCAAACATGTTACATTCACAGCACATGACCTTCCAAACATATTACTCTCACAATATATGGCCTTCCAAAACATGTTACTCTCACAATATATGGCCTTCCAAAACATGTTACTCTCACAATACATGGCCTTCCAAAACATGTTACTCTCACAATACATGGCCTTCCAAAATGAACGTTCCAAAACATGCTACGTTTATGACACATGGTTTCCCCAAAACAGACTATTCATTATGGCACATGATGTTCAAAACAGTAGGAACTAGGGCACAGATAGCCCCATGACCCATAGCCAAGTTATGCTTGTCTAAGCAATATATTTCTGTCCGGTATATAACTAGAGCAAGTGAGCAGGTGTTCACGTATACCCCAGGCCACCGCATGGATCAACAAACAAGTGAATGTAGAAAATGGTTGCCAGGATATGTCAATGTGCTCAATGTGTGCGTCATAAGGCAACGGTTACACTCAAATAAACACTATGGAGAAAATCTCAATAAGCTTTAAGCTTCCGATTTAATCCATTTTCGTTTTGTATACAATGTATATGTAATGTACATTATTATCGAATAAATATGTTTAAACCAAATAAACACCCCAAAACAGTGGGGGGGGGGGGGGAATGCCATCGTCAACCATTGCAAAACTGGGAAAGATAGCAATTTCTTTCACTGGGAAAACTCAATCGTTCATGAGAAAGTATAAAAGAAGTGAAACTAATGAATTAATTCTACCTTTGCTGTTAGATTTCTGAGAGTTTCATTCGTGTTCAACCAGCCTTTACAAGGAGATACCTGAAATAATAGCAATAAATAATAAAATAGAAAACATCAGGTATTGCTTCTACATATATCTTTTATATAGAGCTATATCATTTCTTAATAATGGAAGCGCTCCTTTTTCTCCCACTCTTTTACCCTTTTCTAAAACACTTCCTCTCAGGCCTAGCTACTCGCCTGCCTCTTATACACATAGAATAATATTCAAGATAGAAATAAAACCTCACAATCAACAAAATAAACTAAATTACATTTACAGTCAGTTTTATTTCATTTGTCGCATTTCCATGTTTATTTGAAGAACAATCTTTATATTATGCTATTCCTCAACAGTTGGATTAGCCTGGGTTCCAGTCTGTCGATTTTTCACTTTTTAACTTCTAGCCAAATGACAGTTGATATGTTCAGAGACTCAATACGGCCCAATTAATAGTCTCAGTGTTAAAATATATGTATTTGACTGACTAGGCAAAATATATTGACGAATGTTCCCCAGGCTACAGTTGGATGTACTTTCATGTTTTTGACAATCACGAATAGTTACTTATAAATTAATATATTCTAGTCAATTTGTTTTGTATGTAGTTTTGAAAATGAAAGCAAACAGAAACTAACTATATAATTATACCGGAACTATTTGTTATTAAGGACGTTCACACTAACATAAGTGATGTATTATAAGTGCAATGAGGCTCCCGACAGCGCAGCTAAAATGAATAAAATTTGAAAACAAATATTATATAACCCAAAATCATTAGAAATGATAAAAGAAAACGAAAATTTGTGTTTATTAGCACAATAACGCCACTCGTGGAAATACAAAGTTCGGTGATCACTCGATGAAATAACATCCTTACACTAATATCTTCTATACATACATATATCAAAATCAGTGACCAACACTGTAAACATGCATAGAAACTGGAAATCACTTCAAATTAAGGACCTTCAGATGTAACGACAAGTAAAGTAGGTGTAACGACAAGTAAAGTAGGTGTAACGACAAGTAACGACAAGTAAAGTAGATGTAACGACAAGTAAAGTAGATGTAACAACAAGTAAAGTAGATGTAACGACAAGTAATGTAGATGTAACGACAAGTAATGTAGATGTAACGACAATTAATGTAGATGTAACGACAAGTAATGTAGATGTAGCGACAAGTAAAGTAGATGTAACGACAAGTAAAGTAGATGTAACGACAAGTAAAGTAGATGTAACAACAAGTAAAGTAGATGTAGTAAAGTAGATGTAACGACAAGTAAAGTAGATGTAACGACAAGTAAAGTAGATGTAACGACAAGTAAAGTAGATGTAACGACAAGTAAAGTAGATGTAACGACAAGTAAAGTAGATGTAACGACAAGTAGTAATGTAACGAAAGTAAAGTAGATGTAACGAAAGTAAAGTAGATGTAACGACAAGTAAAGTAGATGACGAAAGTAAAGTAGATGTAACAACAAGTAAAGTAAGAATGACAAGTAAAGTAGATGTAACGACAAGTAAAGTAGATGTAACGACAAGTAACGACAAGTAAAGTAGATGTAACGACAAGTAATGTAGATGTAACGACAAGTAATGTAGATGTAACGACAATTAATGTAGATGTAACGACAAGTAATGTAGATGTAACGACAAGTAAAGTAGATGTAACGACAAGTAAAAACAAAAAAAAAAAGTAGATGTAACGACAAGTAAGTAGATGTAACGACAAGTAAAGTAGATGTAACGACAAGTAAAGTAGATGTAACGACAAGTAAAGTAGATGTAACGACAAGTAAAGTAGATGTAACGACAAGTAAAGTAGATGTAACGACAAGTAAAGTAGATGTAACGACAAGTAAAGTAGATGTAACGACAAGTAAAGTAGATGTAACGACAAGTAAAGTAGATGTAACGACAAGTAATGTAGATGTAACGACAAGTAAAGTAGATGTAACGACAAGCAAAGTAGATGTAACGACAAGTAAAGTAGATGTAACGACAAGTAAAGTAGATGTAACGACAAGTAAAGTAGATGTAACGACAAGTAATGTAGATGTAACGACAAGTAAAGTAGATGTAACGACAAGTAAAGTAGATGTAATGACAAGTAAAGTAGATGTAACGACAAGTAAAGTAGATGTAACGACAAGTAAAGTAGATGTAATGACAAGTAAAGTAGATGTAACGACAGGTAAAGTAGATGTAACGACAAGTAAAGTAGGTGTAACGACAAGTAAAGTAGATGTAACGACAAGTAAAGTAGGTGTAACGACAAGTAAAGTAGATGTAACGACAAGTAAAGTAGATGTAACGACAAGTAAAGTAGATGTAACGACAAGTAAAGTAGATGTAACGACAAGTAAAGTAGATGTAACGACAAGTAAAGTAGATGTAACGACAAGTAACGACAAGCAATGTAGATGTAATGACAAGTAACGACAAGTAATGTAGATGTAATGACAAGTAAAGTAGATGTAACGACAAGTAAAGTAGATGTAACGACAAGTAAAGTAGATGTAACGACAAGTAAAGTAGATGTAACAAGTAAAGTAGATGTAACGACAAGTAAAGTAGATGTAACGACAAGTAATGTAGATGTAACGACAAGTAACGACAAGTAAAGTAGATGTAACGACAAGTAAAGTAGGTGTAACGACAAGTAAAGTAGATGTAACAACAAGTAAAGTAGATGCAACGACAAGTAAAGTAGATGTAACGACAAGTAAAGTAGATGTAACGACAAGTAAAGTAGATGTAACGACAAGTAAAGTAGATGTAACGACAAGTAAAGTAGATGTAACGACAAGTAAAGTAGATGTAACGACAAGTAAAGTATATGTAACGACAAGTAAAGTAGATGTAACGACAAGTAAAGTAGATGTATGACAAGTAAAGTAGATGTAACGACAAGTAAAGTAGATGTAACGACAAGTAACGACAAGTAAAGTAGATGTAACGACAAGTAACGACAAGTAAAGTAGATGCAACGACAAGTAACGACAAGTAAAGTAGATGTATTGACAAGTAAAGTAGATGTAACGACAAGTAACGTAGATGTAACGACAAGTAAAGTAGATGTAACGACAAGTAAAGTAGATGTAATGACAAGTAAAGTAGATGCAACGACAAGTAAAGTAGGTGTAACGACAAGTAAAGTAGATGCAACGACAAGTAACGACAAGTAACGTAGATGTAACGACAAGTAAAGTAGATGTAACGACAAGTAAAGTAGATGTAATGACAAGTAACGTAGATGTAACGACAAGTAAAGTAGATGTAACGACAAGTAAAGTAGATGTAACGACAAGTAATGTAGATGTAACGACAAGTAAAGTAGATGTAACGACAAGTAAAGTAGATGTAATGACAAGTAACGTAGATGTAACGACAAGTAAAGTGCCCATAATAAGTATGTATAAATAACCTCTAAGCAATTTAAATAATCGTAGAAATGTGCGTAAGTGACATCATTTCTCAGTGCACCAATCGGGTGAATTCTGTCTTTGAGATTATCGAACAACACACGTCCGTCAATAAGACCTGTCAAAAATACATAGCTACCCGCTGGAATATTTTTATCCTGAAAATATAACAAATAAAAGTTATTAGACAATCTGTTTAAACTTGAGATGGCAATAAATATATGAATATTCATTTGAATGTTAAAATCGTATTCGAATATTAAAAATATGTATTTTAAATTTCAATAAATTGAAGTTAAGTTTGTTTACTTTTCAATCAAGTAAGATTCAAACACAAACGAATGGCCCCATGCAGACTCCAATAAAGAAAGGCAGATGGTGACACGTTGCTCATAATGACATGCAATAATTAATTAATGCAATGCAGAACAGAACAGAACATGCAAATATGAGGTATTTACACACACACACGTGACCAAAACAACCATTGAAAACGAAACAATTTCCCTGACCTATAGTCTGTTTCAAATCAATCATAATACAATCAAACAAATAAGTAAATAAAACAAAACAAAATAATAGAATTTCCCGCTATTTTTTCTTTTTTCCCATCTCCAAACTTGACTCTTCTCTCTCCTATGCTCTTTATTATTTATATATCAATCCGTGTCACAACTTCTGTTAACTAATTACATGTATACTCATATGTCATGTAAATGATCTGAGTTAATAAAGAATAATTGAATTGAAAAAAATAAAATAAACAAGACATACAAACGAGGCTACAAAACAAAAGCACAACACAGAATATATCAATCGTCAAAGTGTTGTATTTTTAGTTATAGATGCAAATAACACAAATTTGGAAAAATAGTATACCTGTTACATTCTTGTATTCAACATTATTATCATAATAAACTTACATAATTTCTGAAAGTCAACTATTTTTGGTGCAAATTAGTTTCTCCAATTTAAACATATTTGGGCGTCGACAATACATCGGTTTAATATATTGTCTTCTTTCATTTGTAAATTGTTCACATTCAAACAAATAGTGAAATTCATCCCCAATTCTGTTTCTACAAGAGTTACATGTTCTTTCATGTATTGGTGTCCTTGACCAGTTTCCTGTTTCTATTGGTAATCTATGGTTTCTTGTTCTAAATTTAATTAGTGTGGAGTTTTGTAATTTTGATAAGTACGGTTCAATTCCAAAAGATCTTTTAAACACTCGATAAAACGTACTATTACTAGAGTTGTCTACCATGGTGCACCAATTATTTAAATATAAATCATGTAGTTTTTGTTTTACTGCTAGTTTTAACCATTTTGCATTCAGAAAACTATGTTCAGTCCATACATTTATGAAACCACATTTTATTAGAATTGTTTTAACATTATATAGCCATGGAAAGTTTACCTTAAGCAATTCTTCGGGTAAATTGTGTGATGATTGTAACATATTTTTATATACTAGATGAGACAATTTCTTTGGTGTATCAGGTGTGCAGGAGGACACTATTATTTGTAAATAATAATTGTACACCATTAAAGTAGACAAGATTTCCAACTTCACAATAAAAGTCTTAATTGATCGAGAATTTGTCACGGATAGTATGACTGTACAATGTACATACGTTGGATTATTAAACATGAAAAACACGATCTTTGTATACATGGACAACAATCAAGTCATTAATTTTCCACACATTTCAAATAGTAACAATTTAATAATTACATTTGGACATGATTATTAGCAAGTGGAAAATCATGATCCCACACCAGTGCAGGAAGGAAACACGTCTGAATGCACTAACCAGGTATTGAAGTGTTTCTGTGGCATATTTCCTCATCTCAGCTGGAGTGGTCATGTCAGCTATAGTGTCTGGATGGCTGAAATATTTCATTAACAAATCTAGTCACATTTCTATAATATTTTTTAATCAAAAATTCATTTTATCAAAATTTGATGAGTGAAATTTTTATTTTTTATTTTTCTGAATATAGTTAAACCTGCCATGCTAAGAATTGTTTTACTGGCAACTAACTAAGGTTTGCTGCATAATCTGTAACACATGGTTCACAGTACATATATGTCTCAAATGTCACTACCTAACTTCAATTTGTTCCGTTTTTGACTTTTATGAAAGTCTACAATAGAAGATTTAAATTAATGGAGAAGATTTAGATTAACAAGGTAAACAAGATTTAGATTAAGAAGTTTTCGATAAACAAGATTTAGATTAAGAAGTTTTCGAACAAGATTTAGATTAAGAAGTTTTCGAATAAAAAAAAAAAGATTAAGAAGTTTTCGAACAAGATTTAGAGTAAGAAGTTTTCGATAAACAAGATTTAGATTAAGAAGTTTTCGATAAACAAGATTTAGATTAGTAAGATTTATATTTTCATTTTTGTTTAGCGTAACCCGATTAACAAGATGCAGCATGGCCGTCGCTGCCGGTCCAACTGGTCCACATTTTTATCGCCGATTATGGTCTTTTTCAATTTTTAAAAATAAATCTTAAAATAATTATTTATCATGAACCGATGAATGGCCGATTATGTTTTATTTTTCGGGTTTCTAAGAAATTCTAAAATTAATATTTATCATCTCTGTTCATTAGTCTTATATTTACACTGTTGACTGCAGTGGAAAGCGAGTTCGGTATGCCATGGACATAGATGAACCGTCACTTCTTAGAAAAAGGAAGTTGCCACAACGATATCAGTCAGGAAAAGGAAGTTGCCACAACGATATCAGTCAGGAAATGGCAAACAATTCTTCCCGACCGCTGTCCCAGACTTGACAGTGTCATGCATCAAAGGTAGGTTCAATCAACCAGGTTACCACATGATGCAGAATATCGAGAATCTGCTCACAACAACAGCACAGCCAGGTAACATGGATTACACCCGAGAAATGTATCTTTGCATTGGAATGATGGACGTAACATGCATCTTTGCATTGGTACAATGGACGTAACATGTATCTTTGCATTGGTACGATGGACGTAACATGTATCTTTGCATTGGTACGATGGACGTAACATGTATCTTTGCATTGGTACGATGGATGTAACATGTATCTTTGCAATGGTACGATGGACGTAAACATGTATCTTTGCATTGGTATGATGGATGTAACATGTATCTTTGCATTGGTACGATGGATGTAAACATGTATCTTTGCATTGGTACGATGGATGTAACATGTATCTTTGCATTGGTACGATGGACGTAAACATGTATCTTTGCATTGGTACGATGGACGTAACATGTATCTTTGCATTGGTACGATGGATGTAAACATGTATCTTTGCATTGGTATGATGGACGTAAACATGTATCTTTGCATTGGTACGATGGATGTAACATGTATCTTTGCATTGGTATGATGGACGTAAACATGTATCTTTGCATTGGTACGATGGGCGTAAACATGTATCTTTGCATTGGAACGATGGATGTAACATGTATCTTTGCATTGGTACGATGGATGTAACATGTATCTTTGCATTGGTACGATGGATGTAACATGTATCTTTGCATTGGAACGATGGACGTAACATGTATCTTTGCATTGGTATGATGGACGTAAACATGTATCTTTGCATTGGTACGATGGACGTAAACATGTATCTTTGCAATGGTACGATGGACGTAAACATGTATCTTTGCAATGGTACGGTGGACGTAACATGGTATTTCTTAAGCGTTTCTCTCTATTATGTATACATATGTAAGTATTGCTTTCTGCAGTATGATGCCATTTTGTAGCACGACCTGTCGACGTTTAGAATGTGTATTGAGCTAAACATTGCATCTATCTCTAGAGTGTGGACTGATGGGCTTTTTACTGTGTGCATCTATCTCTAGAGTGTGGACTGATGGGCTTTACTGTGTGCATCTATCTCTAGAGTGTGGACTGATGGGCTTTACTGTGTGCATCTATCTCTAGAGTGTGGACTGATGGGCTTTACTGTGTGCATCTATCTCTAGAGTGTGGACTGACGGGCTTTACTGTGTACATCTATCTCTAGAGTGTGGACTGATGGGCTTTACTGTGTGCATCTATCTCTAGAGTGTGGACTGATGGGCTTTACTGTGTGCATCTATCTCTAGAGTGTGGACTGATGGGCTTTACTGTGTGCATCTATCTCTAGAGTGTGGACTGATGGGCTTTACTGTGTGCATCTATCTCTAGAGTGTGGACTGATGGGCTTTACTGTGTACATCTATCTCTAGAGTGTGGACTGATGGGCTTTACTGTGTGCATCTATCTCTAGAGTGTGGACTGATGGGCTTTACTGTGTACATCTATCTCTAGAGTGTGGACTGATGGGCTTTACTGTGTGCATCTATCTCTAGAGTGTGGACTGATGGGCTTTACTGTGTGCATCTATCTCTAGAGTGTGGACTGATGGGCTTTACTGTGTACATCTATCTCTAGAGTGTGGACTGATGGGCTTTACTGTGTGCATCTATCTCTAGAGTGTGGACTGATGGGCTTTACTGTGTGCATCTATCTCTAGAGTGTGGACTGATGGGCTTTACTGTGTGCATCTATCTCTAGAGTGTGGACTGATGGGCTTTACTGTGTACATCTATCTCTAGAGTGTGGACTGATGGGCTTTACTGTGTGCATCTATCTCTAGAGTGTGGACTGATGGGCTTTACTGTGTGCATCTATCTCTAGAGTGTGGACTGATGGGCTTTACTGTGTGCATCTATCTCTAGAGTGTGGACTGATGGGCTTTACTGTGTACATCTATCTCTAGAGTGTGGACTGATGGGCTTTACTGTGTGCATCTATCTCTAGAGTGTGGACTGATGGGCTTTACTGTGTACATCTATCTCTAGAGTGTGGACTGATGGGCTTTACTGTGTGCATCTATCTCTAGAGTGTGGACTGATGGGCTTTACTGTGTATTAATGTTTTATGATGGATTGCGATAAACGCATGTTGAACAATATAATTATGACTATGCATGTTACTTATTTTGTTACTAAATTATAGGCTTTGTTGAATTAAATTATAGACTTAATTTAATGTCATAATAATAAGGATTGTACATGTATATGTATTTACCTGTTTCTATCCACCCAGTAGGCCTATACCTGATGCCACTTGCATCTAGTCTGTGTACCGGTACAACAAGTGTACAACATCAAATCTTAGGTTATCTAAACTGCATTTATAAGTTATTGTATTTTTATAAGCACAGTTTAGATAGACTGCGTCTTGCAACAGTACCTAAAATACAACCAGGAATAACCTAGGCGTCTGCCGAACATTCCCACTTGAACGAGTGGTGGGAGAATATTGACTTTCATAAATCCAGATCACTTATCACCAAATGTGGCTGGGGCTCGAACCCGGGAACAACTGCATGTACGTATATATTGATATTGGCTTAGAACCCGGGAACAACTGCTGGTATGTATATATTGATATTGGCTTAGAACCCGGGAACAACTGCTGGTATGTATATATTGATATTGGCTTAGAACCCTGGAACAACTGCATGTATGTATATATTGATATTGGCTTAGAACCCTGGAACAACTGCTGGTATGTATATATTGATATTGGCTTAGAACCCTGGAACAACTGCTGGTATGTATATATTGATATTGGCTTAGAACCCGGGAACAACTGCTGGTATGTATATATTGATATTGGCTTAGAACCCGGGAACAACTGCATGTATGTATATATTGATATTGGCTTAGAACCCTGGAACAACTGCATGTATGTATATATTGATATTGGCTTAGAACCCTGGAACAACTGCATGTATGTATATATTGATATTGGCTTAGAACCCGGGAACAACTGCATGTACGTATATATTGATATTGGCTTAGAACCCGGGAACAACTGCATGTACGTATATATTGATATTGGCTTAGAACCCTGGAACAACTGCATGTACGTATATATTGATATTGGCTTAGAACCCTGGAACAACTGCATGTACGTATATATTGATATTGGCTTAGAACCCTGGAACAACTGCATGTACGTATATATTGATATTGGCTTAGAACCCGGGAACAACTGCATGTACGTATATATTGATATTGGCTTAGAACCCGGGAACAACTGCATGTAGTATATTGATATTGGCTTAGAACCCGGGAACAACTGCATGTACGTATATATTGATATTGGCTTAGAACCCTGGAACAACTGCATGTACGTATATATTGATATTGGCTTAGAACCCTGGAACAACTGCATGTATGTATATATTGATATTGGCTTAGAACCCGGGAACAACTGCAGGTATGTATATATTGATATTGGCTTAGAACCCGGGAACAACTGCTGGTATGTATATATTGATATTGGCTTAGAACCCGGGAACAACTGCTGGTATGTATATATTGATATTGGCTTAGAACCCGGGAACAACTGCATGTACGTATATATTGATATTGGCTTAGAACCCGGGAACAACTGCATGTACGTATATATTGATATTGGCTTAGAACCCTGGAACAACTGCATGTACGTATATATTGATATTGGCTTAGAACCAGGGAACAACTGCATGTACGTATATATTGATATTGGCTTAGAACCCGGGAACAACTGCTAGTACGTATATATTGATAATGGCTTAGAACCCGGGAACAACTGCATGTACGTATATATTGATATTGGCTTAGAACCCGGGAACAACTGCATGTACGTATATATTGATATTGGCTTAGAACCCGGGAACAACTGCATGTACGTATATATTGATATTGGCTTAGAACCCGGGAACAACTGCATGTACGTATATATTGATATTGGCTTAGAACCCGGGAACAACTGCATGTACGTATATATTGATATTGGCTTAGAACCCGGGAACAACTGCATGTACGTATATATTGATATTGGCTTAGAACCCTGGAACAACTGCATGTACATATATATTGATATTGGCTTAGAACCCTGGAACAACTGCATGTATGTATATATTGATATTGGCTTAGAACCCTGGAACAACTGCTGGTACGTATATATCGATATTGGCTTAGAACCCTGGAACAACTGCTGGTACGTATATATTGATATTGGCTTAGAACCCTGGAACAACTGCATGTATGTATATATCGATATTGGCTTAGAACCCGGGAACAACTGCATGTACGTATATATTGATATTGGCTTAGAACCCGGGAACAACTGCATGTACGTATATATTGATATTGGCTTAGAACCCGGGAACAACTGCATGTACGTATATATTGATATTGGCTTAGAACCCGGGAACAACTGCTGGTATGTATATATTGATATTGGCTTAGAACCCTGGAACAACTGCATGTACGTATATATTGATATTGGCTTAGAACCCGGGAACAACTGCATGTACGTATATATTGATATTGGCTTAGAACCCGGGAACAACTGCATGTACGTATATATTGATATTGGCTTAGAACCCGGGAACAACTGCATGTACGTATATATTGATATTGGCTTAGAACCCTGGAACAACTGCATGTATGTATATATTGATATTGGCTTAGAACCCTGGAACAACTGCTGGTACGTATATATCGATATTGGCTTAGAACCTGGAACAACTGCTGGTACGTATATATTGATATTGGCTTAGAACCCTGGAACAGCTGCATGTACGTATATATTGATATTGGCTTAGAACCCGGGAACAACTGCATGTATGTATATATTGATATTGGCTTAGAACCCTGGAACAACTGCATGTACGTATATATTGATATTGGCTTAGAACCCTGGAACAACTGCATGTACGTATATATTGATATTGGCTTAGAACCCTGGAACAACTGCATGTACGTATATATTGATATTGGCTTAGAACCCGGGAACAACTGCATGTACGTATATATTGATATTGGCTTAGAACCCGGGAACAACTGCATGTACGTATATATTGATATTGGCTTAGAACCCGGGAACAACTGCATGTACGTATATATTGATATTGGCTTAGAACCCGGGAACAACTGCATGTATGTATATATTGATATTGGCTTAGAACCCGGGAACAACTGCATGTATGTATATATTGATATTGGCTTAGAACCCGGGAACAACTGCATGTACGTATATATTGATATTGGCTTAGAACCCGGGAACAACTGCATGTACATATATATTGATATTGGCTTAGAACCCTGGAACAACTGCTGGTACGTATATATTGATATTGGCTTAGAACCCTGGAACAACTGCATGTACGTATATATTGATATTGGCTTAGAACCCGGGAACAACTGCATGTACGTATATATTGATATTGGCTTAGAACCCGGGAACAACTGCATGTACGTATATATTGATATTGGCTTAGAACCCGGGAACAACTGCATGTACGTATATATTGATATTGGCTTAGAACCCTGGAACAACTGCTGGTACGTATATATTGATATTGGCTTAGAACCCGGGAACAACTGCTGGTATGTATATATTGATATTGGCTTAGAACCCGGGAACAACTGCTGGTATGTATATATTGATATTGGCTTAGAACCCGGGAACAACTGCTGGTATGTATATATTGATATTGGCTTAGAACCCGGGAACAACTGCTGGTATGTATATATTGATATTGGCTTAGAACCCGGGAACAACTGCTGGTATGTATATATTGATATTGGCTTAGAACCCGGGAACAACTGCATGTACGTATATATTGATATTGGCTTAGAACCCGGGAACAACTGCATGTACGTATATATTGATATTGGCTTAGAACCCGGGAACAACTGCATGTACGTATATATTGATATTGGCTTAGCCTTGTGGATCTCCATGGAACAACGACATAATCCTGAAAGCTCATGAAGAGGATACTCGTACCCTAGTTTCACTGCGCCGGTGATATACCCTAATTACTGGAGTTTGTAACGTCATGTCTACATCTTAGTAGTACTAATATCCACCTTAAAATAGCTTCAGATGCCGGGGAATCCCATACACAGCTTCAGATGCCGGGAAATCCCATACACAGCTTCAGATACAGGGAAATCCCATACACAGCTTCAGATACAGGGAAATCCCATACACAGCTTCAGATACAGGGAAATCCCATACACAGTTTCAGATACATGGAAATCCCATACACAGCTTCAGATACAGGGAAATCCCATACACAGCTTCAGATGCCGGGAAATCCCATACATAGCTTCAGATGCCGGGAAATCCCATACACAGCTTCAGATACAGGGAAATCCCATACACAGCTTCAGATGCCGGGAAATCCCATACATAGCTTCAGATGCCGGGAAATCCCATACACAGCTTCAGATGCCGGGAAATCCCATACACAGCTTCAGATACCGTGAAATCCCATACACAGCTTCAGATGCTGGGAAATCCCATACACAGCTTCAGATGCCGGGAAATCCCATACACAGCTTCAGATACCGGGAAATCCCATACATAGCTTCAGATGCCTGGAAATCCCATACAGAGCTTCAGATGCCGGGAAATCCCATACACAGCTTCAGATACCGGGAAATCCCATACACAGCTTCAGATACAGGGAAATCCCATACAGAGCTTCAGATGCCGGGAAATCCCATACACAGCTTCAGATACAGGGAAATCCCATACACAGCTTCAGATACAGGGAAATCCCATACACAGCTTCAGATGCAAGGAAATCGCATAAACAGCTTCAGATGCCGGGAAATCCCATACACTATCAAACTCTTTTTGGGGGAGCATGCCCCCGGACCCCCTATCACAGTCACACTCGCAGTGCTCCTATATTCGGCTGGACCACTTTCAAAAGGTCGGGGTGAAAACTGTATAACTTTCTTTTACCATGATCATTTTCAGAATTTTAGAATTCCAAGAATTACCATAACAATATGTAGATAAACATGATTTAGATTAACACAGCTTAGATTAACATGATTAGCAAGATTAAGATTAACAAGACTTGGATTAAGATTGATTAACTAGACTTCAAGTTATTTGGCAACATTGAGATTACATGTATTTAAATATTGTGTAGATTATAGGCATTGTTATCATATTTACCTATTGCAGACGTCATTTCCTACAAGAGCATAGAAGATGATGAGTGGGTAATCTCCCGTTCTGTTTCTGTACAACCTGAAACATACAATATACACACATTCTTCAGGGATCATTCTAGAGGGTGATGTGGGCGAAATTAGGGACCCTGACTTCGCCATCTGGGGGCCCCACTTCTCCCTAAAAATATATAAAAAAAATTGAAAACAATATTTTTTGGTTTTTACGATTTTCAAACAAAATTGTGTCTATTAAGATACACTGGCCCATTATAAAGCACTCCTTCTATTCAAATGTTGTATTTAATGGTTGTACTGTGCATTTAACCCTATTTTGCAGAAGTATATTAAAGAACACCATTTAAGGAAGCGATCACACGCTTTCTCACTTCTCCCAAAAGTTCTGACCTAGAATGAACCCTGATTCTTAATATAAAGCACTAAATATACATATTAAACATTAATTCACTTTCTGCTGGAATGTTGAGTGTCATCAGAGCTCCTGATACTGGGCAACATATTGTTTGAGATTAACAATAAAACCTGATACTGGGCAACATATTGTTTGAGATTAACAATAAAACTGGATACTGGGCAACATATTGTTTGAGATTAACAATAAAACCTGATACTGGGCAACATATTGTTTGAGATTAACAATAAAACCTGATACTGGGCAACATATTGTTTGTGATTAACAATAAAACCTGATACTGGGCAACATATTGTTTGAGATTAACAATAAAACCTGATACTGGGCAACATATTGTTTGAGATTAACAATAAAACTGGATACTGGGCAACATATTGTTTGAGATTAACAATAAAACCTGATACTGGGCAACATATTGTTTGTGACTAACAATAAAACCTGATACTGGGCAACATATTGTTTGAGATTAACAATAAAACCAGATACTGGGCAACATATTGTTTGTGACTAACAATAAAACCTGATACTGGGCAACATATTGTTTGAGATTAACAATAAAACCTGATACTGGGCAACATATTGTTTGAGATTAACAATAAAACCTGATACTGGGCAACATATTGTTTGAGATTAACAATAAAACCGGATACTGGGCAACATATTGTTTGAGATTAACAATAAAACCGGATACTGGGCAACATATTGTTTGTGATTAACAATAAAACCTGATACTGGGCAACATATTGTTTGAGATTAACAATAAAACCGGATACTGGGCAACATATTGTTTGAGATTAACAATAAAACCTGATACTGGGCAACATATTGTTTGAGATTAACAATAAAACCTGATACTTAACGATATGGGGTATAATAGATGGGGCTTATTCATCATCAACAGACAAGGTACGACTATTGCAAGTCATATATATATATATATATATATATATATATAAAGACCTCTACATAACCTAGAATCCTTTTATATTTATTTTACTTAAAAAACTTTTCAGTCTGTGGTTATTTGAAAAATGCTTAAAATATAAAATGTCAGAATAAAACAAATTAATGTAAAATGTCAATTTTTTCAAGTCTAAACATTTGGACTCAACTATTGCTAGACTGTACACATGTTGTTGATGACCTAGGCATTAATGGTATCAAGGCAGGCAAGCTTGGTAGTCTGGAATGTCACTGCAGATGACTCCTGTACAATCTTCATGCAAAAAGATACAAACTACTTAATGAAATGTGAAACAATGTCATCCATGATCCTATAAAATTGCTTAACAATGGTATTAGAACCGCATATATATCACACCACTTACTGTAAATGGTGAAGGGAACTGTAGCAATGTACTACCTATTTCCCTGTTCAAACGATTCTCCTATATTGGAGGTGATAACTATGATACAGATAGTGTATTACACAAACTGCAATAAAAATGGTGCATGCATAAAATTGCTGAGCAATCAATATTGATTGTAAACTATTAAATATTTATGTAGTAGATTTCCTCAACAAAACATGCTAGAAAATTGTGCAAAATTAGAACTTGCACTTATTTATTCCTGTAATGTGAAAAGTAGAGTCTGATTGGATGTCTGATTAATGCAGTCAGGCGCGTAGCTAGGCTTACGCATGTACGCACGTGCATAAGATTTATTATGAAAATGAAATAAATGCGAAAATGCAATACAAAATGGATCGTAAGGGGGTAAGGGGGGACACTGACCATTCACAAGAAAGCAGACATAAACGAAATACCAACATATATTGATTGTAGCTGATGTTAATAGTAGGCAAAAGTCACCCGAGACCATATAGCGGGAAAACATTCTCCGGGTGGGGCATGCCCCCAGAACCCCTCGAATGGTGCGTAATCCATATTTAGGCCTAGCTACGCGCCTGGCAGTGTGCACGCTCACTTCTCACCAATGCAACCAAGGTTCAATCTTTGGACATGGAAGTATGTGAGATGGAACTGTGGTCGCCAGATCGGACAGGTACTCCGGTTTCTTCCAACACGAAGGACCACATATACACTTTCATCCTCGCAAACAAGAGTGATTAATATATAGAGAATATTAGGTTACTGTCTTATACATTTTAATTATTAGGCGAGTTGGAGAAAATATATGTAAGGCGAGGCTTTGTCGAGCCATGTATTTTTTCGTGGGACGATCTTAGTAATTTATAAGACAATAAGAAAATATTTTTAGAATGTTTTAGAAAGGAAAGATTGCGGAATATTTATGACCTGAAGCTTACCATACCACCTGTGAACATGTGACATCATATACGCAGTGTTATGATGTCACGAAAGATGTGTCAGGCTCTGACTAATAAAACAAAGTTTATTGTATAATTTTTATCATTATTATGCATGACGAATGGACAAAAGTTGCTAAAGCTTGTTTCGCAATAAACAAAATTTACACTTTAAAAGTAGAGTCAGGGGAGGAACCGTGGTAATTGTTTGTGTCTGAGTCTGTATGTGTTTGTGTATGCTGGTGTGTGTGTTTGTGTATGTGTTTTGGGGCTACCCAGAGACTGGTTTAATGAGAATTATTCTGAACTTGTTTAATAAAAGGCTGTAAGAAATGTAAACATGCTACACATTATCTCTATATATATATATCAAGCAATATTATATCACAGTCTATTTCCGTTATCTCAAATTCAGTTATGTCAAATTCACTGGTTATGGCAAAGTCTGGTCAACGTTTCAAATACTATCATTTTGCATATAACTGGCTCCATAGCCATAACCATGTATGTCAAATTTCTTGCTAGATGAAATTCCGTTTCTGATGCTGTCAGTGTAAATGTGCAGAATTTCACACTCGTTATGTCAAAAGGGCCAATAGTGCGAAATGGGTAAGACAAGTGCAGTACATGCATACAAATACAATACATGCATACGTATACAATACATGTATACATATACAATACATGCATACGTATACAATACATGCATACATATACAATACATGCATACATATACAATACATGCATACATATACAATATATACATACATATACAATACATGCATACATATACAATGCATGCACACATATACAATACATGCACACATATACAATACATGCACACATATACAATACATGCATACATACATATACAATACATGCATACATATACAATACATGCATACATACATATACAATACATGCACACATATACAATATATACATACATATACAATACATGCATACATACATATACAATACATGCATACATATACAATACATGCATACATATACAATATATACATACATATACAATACATGCATACATACATATACAATACATGCATACATATACAATACATGCATACATACATATACAATACATGCATACATATACAATACATGCATACGTATACAATACATGTATACATATACAATACATGCATACGTATACAATACATGCATACATATACAATACATGCATACATATACAATACATGCATACATATACAATATATACATACATATACAATACATGCATACATATACAATGCATGCACACATATACAATGCATGCACACATATACAATACATGCACACATATACAATACATGCATACATACATATACAATACATGCATACATATACAATACATGCATATATATACAATACATACATACATATACAATACATACATATACAATACATGCATACATATACAATACATGCATACATATACAATACATGCATACATATACAATACATGCATACATATACAATGCATGCATACATATACAATACATGCATATATATACAATACATACATATACAATACATGCATACATATACAATACATGCATACATATACAATACATGCATACATATACAATACATGCATATACAATACATGCATACATATACAATACATGCATATACAATACATACATATACAATACATGCATACATATACAATACATGCATATATATACAATACATACATACATATACAATACATACATATACAATACATGCATACATATACAATACATGCATACATATACATACATGCATACATATACAATACAGCACATATACAAACATGACACATATAAATACATGCATACATATACAATACATGCATACATATACATACATGCATACATATACAATACATGCATACATATACAATACATACATACCTATACATACATATACAATACATACTACATATACAATACATGCATACATATACATACATGCATACATATACAATACATGCATACATATACAATACATGCATACATACAATACATAAATACATACATACTACAATACATACATATACAATACATGCATACATATACATACATGCATACATATACAATACATGCATACATATACAATACATGCATACATATACAATACATACATACATACATACCTATACAATACATACATACATATACAATACCACATATACAATACAAGCATACATATACAATACATGCATACATATACAATACATACATATACAATACACTACATAACAATACAGCATACATATACAATACACATAAATATACAATACATGCATACAAACAATACATACCTACAAAATACATACATACAACATATACAATACATGATTACATATACAATACAACATACATATACAACACATACATACATACACAAACATACATATACAAACATCATACAATAAATACATACATACATATACAATAAATGCATACATATACAATACATGCATACATATACAATACATGCATACATATACAATACATGCATACATATACAATACATACATACATATACAATACATGCATACATATACAATACATGCATACATATACAATACATGCATACATATACAATACATGCATACATATACAATACATACATACAAAACACTACATATACAATACATAAATACATACATATACATACATGCATACATATAAAATACATGCATACATATACAATACATACATACATATACAATACATACATATACAATCATGCATACATATACAATACATGCATACATATACAATACATGCATACATATACAATACATGCATACATATACAATACATGCATACATATACAATACATGCACACATATACAATACATGCATACATATACAATACATGCATACATATACAATACAACAAAACAAACAACAACAACAACCAACAATACATACATATACAATACATACATACATATACAATACATGCATACATATACAATACATGCAACAACAAACACAAAACAAACAACAACAACAAACAACAACAACAACAACATACATATACAATACATACATACATATACAATACATGCATAACAAACACATATACAATACATACATACATATACAATACATACATACATATACAATACATGCATATATATACAATACATACATACATATACAATACATGCATACAAATACAATACATACATATACAATACATGCATACATATACAATACATGCATACATACATATACAATACATGCATACATATACAATACATGAATACATATACATACATACATACATATACAATACATACATACATACATGCATACATATACAATACATGCATACATATACAATACATGCATACATATACAATACATGCATACATAATACAATACATACATATACAATACACCATACAAACATACATACATATACATACATGCATACAATACAATACATGCAAACATATAAAATACATGAATATATATACAATACAACATACATATACAATACATACATATACAATACATGCATACATATACAATACATGCATACATATACAACACATGCATACATATACAATACATGCATACATATACAATACATACATACATATACAATACATGCATACATATACAATACATGCATACATATACAATACATGCATACATATACATACATGCAATATATATACAATACATGCATACATATACAATACA
>CM026395.1:36290383-36309124 GCA_014843695.1 Archivesica marissinica
ATACAATACATACATACATATACAATACATACATATACAATACATGCATACATATACAATACATGCATACATATACAATACATGCATACATATACAATACATGCATACATATACAATGCATGCACACATATACAATACATGCATACATATACAATACATGCATACGTATACAATACATGCATATGTATACAATACATACATACGTATACAATACATACATACATACATACATACCTATACAATACATACATACATATACAATACATGCATATACAATACATGCATACATACATATACAATACATGCATACATATACAATACTTGCATATATATACAATACATACATACATATACAATACATACATATACAATACATGCATACATATACAATACATACATATACAATACATGCATACATATACAATACATGCATACATACATATACAATACATGCATACATATACAATACATGCATACATATACAATACATACATACATATACAAACATACATACATATACAATACATGCATACATATACAATACATGCATACATATACAATACATGCATACATATACAATACATGCACATACATATACAATACATACATATACAATACATGCATACATATACAATACATAACATATACAATACATGCATACATATACAATACATGCATACATATACAATACATGCATACATATACAATACATACATATACAATACATGCATACATATACAATACATGCATACATATACAATACATGCATACATATACAATACATGCATACATATACAATACATGCATACATATACAATGCATGCACACATATACAATACATGCACACATATACAATACATGCATACATATACAATACATACATACGTATACAATATATACATACATACATACCTATACAATACATACATATACAATACATGCATACATATACAATACATGCATACATATACAATACATGCATACATATACAATACATGCATACATATACAATACATACATACGTATACAATACATATACATACATACATACCTATACAATACATACATATACAAACATACATACATATACAATACATGCATACATATACAATACATGCATACGTATACAATACATGCATATGTATACAATACATACATACGTATACAATACATACATACATACATACATACCTATACAATACATACATATACAATACATACATACATATACAATACATGCATATACAATACATGCATACATATACAATACATGCATACATATACAATACATGCATACATATACAATACATGCATACATATACAATACATGCATACATATACAATACATGCATACATATACAATACATGCATACATATACAATACATGCATACATATACAATACATGCATACATATACAATACATGCATACATATACAATACATGCATACATATACAATACATCCATACATATACAATACATCCATACATATACAATACATGCATATACGTATACAATACTTGCATACGTACACAAAACATACATACGTATACAATACATGCATACGTATACAATACATGCATATGTATACAATACATGCATACATATACAATACATGCATATGTATACAATACATGCACACATATACAATACATGCACACATATACAATACATGCATACATATACAATACATGCATACATATACAATACATGCATACATATACAATACATGCATACATATACAATACATGCATACATATACAATACATGCATACATATACAATACATGCACACATATACAATACATGCACACATATACAATACATGCACACATATATAATACATACATACATACATATACAATACATACATACATATACAATACATGCATACATATACAATACATGCATATGTATACAATACATACATACGTATACAATACATACATACGTATACAATACATGCACACATATACAATACATGCATATGTATACAATACATACATACGTATACAATACATGCACACATATACAATACATGCATACATATACAATACATGCATACATATACAATACATGCATACATATACAATACATACATACATATGTATACAATACATGCATACATATACAATACATGCATATGTATACAATACATACATACGTATACAATACATGCATACATATACAATACATGCATACATATACAATACATGCATACATATGTATACAATACATGCATACATATACAATACATGCATACATATACAATACATGCATACATATGTATACAATACATGCATAAATATACTATGCATGCATACATATACAATACATGCATATGTATACAATACATGCATACGTATACAATGCATACATATGCATACAATACAGGCATACGTATACAATACATGCATACATATACAATACATGCATATGTATACAATACATGCATAAGTATATAATACATGCATACATATACAATACATGCATACGTATACAATGCATGCATACATATACAATACATGCATATTTATACTATGCATGCATATGTATACAATACATGCATACGTATACAATACATGCATACATATACAATACATGCATACATATACAATACATGCATACGTATACAATGCATGCATACGTTTACAATACATGCATACATATACAATACATGCATATTTATACTATCCTTGCATACATATACAATCCATGCATACATATACAATACATGCATACCTATACAATACATGCATACATATACAATACATGCATACATATACAATACATGCATACATATACAATACATGCATACATATACAATGCATGCATACATATACAATGCATACATATACAATACATGCATACATATACAATACATGCATACATATACAATACATGCATACATATACAATACATGCATACATATACAATGCATACATATACAATACATGCATACATATACAATACATGCATACATATACAATACATGCATACATATACAATACATGCATACATATACAATGCATACATATACAATACATGCATACATATACAATGCATGCATACATATACAATACATGCATACATATACAATGCATACATATACAATACATGCATACATATACAATACATGCATACATATACAATACATGCATACATACATATACAATACATGCATACATATACAATGCATATATATACAATACATGCATACATATACAATACATGCATACATATACAATACATGCATACATATACAATACATGCATACATATACAATACATGCATACATATACAATACATGCATACATATACAATACATGCATACATATACAATGCATACATATACAATACATGCATACATATACAATGCATACATATACAATACATGCATACGTATACAATGCATGCATACATATACAATACATGCATACATATACAATGCATACATATACAATACATGCATACATATACAATACATGCATACATATACAATGCATACATATACAATACATGCATACATATACAATGCATACATATACAATACATGCATACATATACAATACATGCATACATATACAATGCATACATATACAATACATGCATACATATACAATGCATACATATACAATACATGCATACATATACAATGCATACATATACAATACATAAAACGGAGAAGGTTCACATAAGTATTGCATATTGTTACTGTTTAGAGCTTACTAATGATATACAGTCGAATGTGGTTGCCTCGAACTCGACGGGTCTGTGAATAATGGTTCGAGTCATGGGTGGTACGAGTCAAGGATAGTCAGTCTGGAGTGACTCTTGATATTTAGAAATTACGTGTATTGGTAGCTTATTGTATGCAATATATGCAATATACCCTTTCCTTTTGGTTTGATACGAATCCAATCCGTGTTTATATGTCGGTGTTTCATAATTATGTTAAATGATATTATAATCTATAAGAATATCGATAGTTTGGTAAATATGTTATGCAATTCAATGATGAATGGCTTAAATGTACATATAATGTCATGTCATGTAGAGGTATACATTCTAAAAATAGAACATGTCAATCAGTAGGTAATGATAATAATGTACAGCGATTTACATGGACATGTTACATACACTTTTTAATTGCCTTCCTCTTAAAGCAGTCACTGAATGTCATCTGCTTTGTCGTATTATGTTTATTAAAGTCGGAGTTGAGCATATCTTTAATTCAATAAGTGTAATATGTTTGTTATGTACATAATTACGGCTAATACCAATTTAAAATACCGATAACAAATCTGCTATGAGAGAAAGTAATTGACGATAGAATAGTAATTGCCAATTTCACAATGTGTAAATTACGCGCGTGTGCCGATGAAAAGAGATGTCAATCAAATCAGAGAAAGGTGTGAAATTTTTGTGTACATTTTCTGAGACACGCGGACCTGGGCACTCGGCTGATTGGGTTCGACTCAAAGTTGTTAATTGAATTCGGGAGTCATGTGACTGATTGTTTGACAGTAATAAGTTGAAATCGTACCATTGTCAACTCGACCCTCGTCTTACGCCGTAGTACCATGGCGATTTTCGATTTTAATAAATGACCCGCATTTCAATGTTCAAATATGAACAAACTTTACAATAAACGCCTAGTTTTAAATATGATAAAACACCGATTGTACGTACATATTTCTATCGGGAGGGGGGTCGCAAAAATATTAGAATGATATGGGGGGGGGGGGTCCTGACTCGATTTCGACCTGGTCCGATTTGGTTTTGAAAATTTTAGAAGTCTACCGATATTGTTAAATGACATGCTATATATGAGCCACATCATATCTGATCTTGCTTCCAAGAAGTGCATCAATTACTTGAGTGTAACCGGTCTAGTGATCGAGCCAGTCGGCATAAAGAAGCTCCTGCTGTGACACACTCCTTGGAACAAGCACAGTTTGGAACATTTATAAATAAACATCATCTACTGATTCAAATTAGCATAGTTCTGGGTAAAAATAATTTAACCAACAGCAGACAATTTATCCAGGGATCATTTTGTAAGTGCACCATTATGTCATCAGCGATTTTTTCATACATCAAATATAAATGTTATTTACATGTATGTGTTGTATTTGTTAAATATTAAACTATTTGTCCTTTGTACAAATGTCATGGTTATTACAAACAATGACTAGAAAAGTAATTTATATGACAAGTGTAGACATGTAAAACTTGCAATCTACCAGAAACGTCATCTTGGTAAATATCGATTATGTCAATTATCGGTTATGTCAATTATCGATTATGTCAATTATCGGTTATGTCAAAGTAATATGCTTGATCCAACGGAATTCGACATAGCGGATGTAGAATGTATATGTAAAATCTTGCATATAGCTGATAGTAGATAGTATACCTTTCTTCGATAGTATTTACCATTGTACTTGCTCTTGCCCCTAGTTAATAGAATTGTTAACCATTTACAGAATCAGTTGGTATATACACTATGAAAACATATACAACCAATGGTGTTCCTGCAATCAATTGATACCACAGAACATAAATGTTTTTAATTGTATTTGACAATAAAAGATTGTTTGTTACCATTAACTGCTATGTTCTGGTAATCTCGGAAATTACATCGGTTCCTCTCCCACAGCCTCTGGTATACAGAATCTGTAGGACCATGTATTACTCTCCTCAGTTTGTCAGTCGCGTTCATAAATCCTGAAATACAAAAACAAGTAATATATTAGTAACGAGTCAACCTACGTGAAGCATCATCCTTTGTCCATATTATTGCGAGCTCTAAGCGAGTGGGCCCTGAATCGCTCGCACAGCGAACTTTACGGTAACACGAGTTGAGATGAGAGTGTAGATATTTGATCTAAATTAAAATCTTTGTACCGGAAAATGTATAGTGGGAGAATAGAAAAGCCACAACGATGCAGGATGGAAAGCGCTAATGGAACCACAACGATGCAGGATGGAAAGCGCTAATGGAACCACACGATGCAGGATGGAAAGCGCTAATGGAACCACACGATGCAGGATGGAAAGCGCTAATGGAACCACAACGATGCAGGATGGAAAGCGCTAATGTAACCACAACGATGCAGGATGGAAAGCGCTAATGTAACCACATCGATGCAGGATGGAAAGCGCTAATGGAACCACAATGATGCAGGATGGAAATAGCAAAATGGAACCACAACGATGCAGGATGGAAATAGCTAATGTAACCACAACGATGCAGGATGGACAGAGCTAATGGAACCACAACGATGCAGGATGGACAGAGCAAATGTAACAATAACGATGCAGGATGGACAGAGCTAATGGAACCACAACGATGCAGGATGGAAATAGCAAATGGAACCACAACGATGCAGGATGGAAATAGCAAATGGAACCACACGATGCAGGATGGACAGAGCTAATGAAACCACATCGATGCAGGATGGAAATAGCAAATGGAACCACAACGATGCAGGATGGAAATAGCAAAATGGAACCACAACGATGCAGGATGGACAGAGCTAATGGAACCACAACGATGCAGGATGGACAGAGCAAATGTAACCATAACGATGCAGGATGGACAGAGCTAATGGAACCACAACGATGCAGGATGGAAATAGCAAATGGAACCACAACGATGCAGGATGGAAATAGCAAAATGGAACCACAATGATGCAGGATGGACAGAGCTAATGGAACCACAACGATGCAGGATGGACAGAGCAAATGTAACCATAACGATGCAGGATGGACAGAGCTAATGGAACCACAACGATGCAGGATGGACAGAGCAAATGTAACCATAACGATGCAGGATGGACAGAGCAAATGTAACCATAACGATGCAGGATGGACAGAGCAAATGTAACCATAACGATGCAGGATGGACAGAGCTAATGGAACCACAACGATGCAGGATGGACAGAGCAAATGTAACCATAACGATGCAGGATGGACATAGCTAATGTAACCATAACGATGCAGGATGGACAGAGCAAATGTAACCATAACGATGCAGGATGGACAGAGCTAATGGAACCACAACGATGCAGGATGGAAAGAACTAATGGAACCACAACGATGCAGGATGGAAATAGCAACTGGAACCACAACGATGTCCCAACCATTTCTTAATGAGACAGATTAGTTCGAAAGCGTTCATATGAGCCCAAGTAACATTCAATATGACACTATTTGATAGTGGAATAAAATCAACAAATGCAATATAACCGTACAGTATAAACATGTTTCGGTAAATAAAATACATACTAATTGAACGAATGTAATAACACACCGTTGGAAATAGTCTAAAATCACCTTCGAATATATATAGACATTTAAATGCAGTATGACTCCAGTACACGCACTGTTATTTCTCAATATATTTTATATATCCAGTCTACATACATTATGTCAAAGTCGGTTATATCCAATTCTCCAGTTATCTCGAAGTCGGGTGAAAGTCCCATTTCAGACACTATCATTTTACATATAACTGGCTCTGTTTATATCGAATTTATGTTTTGAGCCCTTCAGTACAGTATTTCACACTCGTTATGTCAAAGTGCCACTTTGTTGCCGGCGAGTTTCATTCGGCAAATTTACCTGATCAAAGACGGACCGCCGTGTCTGTGCAAAGAAACAATCAATAAAGATTGTTGAAGGTGTTTACCATGACAATATTTTCATCACAGGTACACACTTATCGGCAATTAACCAATCATTGGATAAATGGCTCATCGTAATAATTATAATTAATCATATTGTTTTGATTCAATTAACATATTTAGGCAAACCAAATTCTTCAGAAAAGTGGACATAATTAAATCGGACAGAGTGTAAAAGAGACATGTTTAAATGCAAAAGTATACAGCAGATTATTTAATCGAGTAACAGTTTATTATTACACCGTTAATGTAACGTTATTACATCAGCGATTTTTGAATCACAGTTTTGTATATAAATGTTATTTACATGTATGTACTGCATTTTAGTAAAATATTAAATACGATATTATCGTGTTATTTTAATATTAATGACAACATGGAAACTGATTTATGGGACAAATGTACGATGGGTAAGGTTGCGATCTACTAGAACGAAACACATCATCTTTGGAAATATGGTCAATATCAAACTTGGGTTATAACACAAGTATTTTGTTTGGTCCGATGGAATTCGACATAACGGATGTAGACTGTATTTCATAATTCTATTTTCTTTTATGGAAATGAAGTGTACAATTACATACTTATATGAATATCATTTTTTTATCATTGCTGTATATTGCACAGTAGAAATAGTAACAGCACCAGTAACAGGAAACAATAGTTGTATTAGACCCGGTCGAGCTTTCAATCATTTGGATTTAGCTATGCTATGGATGTATGATTTAGCTATGCTATGGATCTATTATTGAGCTATGCTATGGATCTATGATTGAGCTATGCTATGGATCTATGATTTAGCTATGATATGGATCTATGATTGAGTTATGATATGGATCTATGATAGAGCTATGCTATGGATCTATGATTGAGCTATGATATGGATCTATGATTGAGTTATGATATGGATATATGATTGAGCTATGCTATGGATCTATAATTGAGTCATGATATGGATCTATGATTGAGCTATGCTATGGATCTATGATTTAGCTATGCTATGGATCTATGATTGAGTTATGATATGGATCTATGATTGAGTTATGATATGGATCTATGATTTAGCTATGATATGGATCTATGATTGAGTTATGCTATGGATCTATGATTGAGTTATGCTATGGATGTATGATTGATCTATGCTATGGATCTATGATTGAGTTATGCTATGGATCTATGATTGAGTTATGCTATGGATCTATGATTGAGTTATGCTATGGATATATGATTGAGCTATGCTATGGATCTATGATTGAGCTATGCTATGGATCTATGATTTAGCTATGATATGGATCTATGATTGAGCTATGATATGGATCTATGATTGAGCTATGATATGGATCTATGATTGAGCTATGATATGGATCTATGATTGAGCTATGATATGGATCTATGATTGAGCTATGCTATGGATCTATGATTGAGCTATGCTATGGATCTATGATTGAGCTATGATATGGATCTATGATTGAGTAATGATATGGATCTATGATTTAGTTATGATATGGATCTATGATTTAGCTATGATATGGATCTATGATTGAGTTATGATATGGATCTATGATTTAGTTATGATATGGATCTATGATTGAGTTATGCTATGGATCTATGATTTAGCTATGATATGGATCTATGATTGAGCTATGTTATGGATCTATGATTGAGCTATGATATGGATCTATGATTGAGCTATGCTATGGATCTATGATTGAGCTATGCTATGGATCTATGATTGAGCTATGCTATGGATCTATGATTGAGTTATGCTATGGATCTATGATTGAGTTATGCTATGGATGTATGATTGATCTATGATATGGATCTATGATCGAGTTATGCTATGGATCTATGATCGAGTTATGATATGGATCTATGATTGAGTTATGCTATGGATCTATGATTGAGTTATGCTATGGATCTATGATTGAGCTATGCTATGGATCTATGATTGAGCTATGATATGGATCTATGATTGAGTTATGATATGGATCTATGATTGAGTTATGCTATGGATCTATGATTGAGTTATGCTATGGATCTATGATTGAGTTATGCTATGGATCTATGATTGAGTTATGCTATGGATGTATGATTGATCTATGCTATGGATCTATGATTGAGTTATGCTATGGATCTATGATTGAGCTATGCTATGGATCTATGATTGAGCTATGATATGGGTCTATGATTGAGCTATGCTATGGATCTATGATTGAGCTATGCTATGGATCTATGATTGAGCTATGCTATGGATCTATGATTGAGCTATGATATGGGTCTATGATTGAGCTATGCTATGGATCTATGATTGAGCTATGCTATGGACCTATGATTGAGCTATGCTATGGATATATGATTGAGCTATGCTATGGATCTATGATTGAGCTATGCTATGGATCTATGATTGAGCTATGCTATGGATCTATGATTGAGCTATGCTATGGATCTATGATTGAGCTATGCTATGGATCTATGATTGAGCTATGCTATGGATCTATGATTGAGCTATGCTATGGATCTATGATTGAGCTATGCTATGGATCTATGATTGAGCTATGCTATGGATCTATGATTGAGCTATGCTATGGATCTATGATTGAGCTATGCTATGGATCTATGATTGAGCTATGCTATGAATCTATGATTGAGCTATGCTATGAATCTATGATTGAGCTCGCTTTGAGGTTTTGCCGTATTCATATTAAGTGTACTAGTTTCATACGTGTTTGTATTCGCCAGTAATGTGTTGTGAGCTTTGTTTGGGAATTCTCGATATTTATAGCGTGTTACAATCAAACCAGTTTGAACCAGATTTCCTATGCATGACGGGAAGTTAACCAGCTCTGTACGCGGTTGCCAGTAATATGGCGATTCTCCAGATATTATTGTTGGACGAAGACCACTGGTGCCATTCATAACAGTAATTCAGCCATGTAGAACCACCAACCTTCTGTAAGCAGCTGGATATCTTCCTCACTTGACATAATTCCACCCCCCAGTGGGATTCTAACCTACAGCGGTGAGAGTCCAGTGATTTGCAGTTAACGACAGTGACAACAGAGGCACCCTTCCATAAATGTTGTAGATACAGAGTGGACAGGTGTAAATTTGCTAATTTTCTGCCAGAAAATAAATGTCATATTATATTTCTGGTGTTATGTGTGCAATGTAAATTTGGTTATAAAACTTGGTCCAGACACTGTGCCAATAATTACTGTGTGCAAAGTTTCATACATATTAAGTAATATTTATGAAATAATAAGTATCAACCGTGGTATATCGCAGAATATTATTCTGTGATATACCACGGTTGATACTTATTATTTCGATTCTAACAAGACTTACTTCTAATAATTTTAGACGAGAATCAAAGGAGTATTTTCTTCAAACGACGTACTACTCCGCTGCATTTGGCTTTCGAAATTTCCTCACGCGTAAGGGGTGATGACGTTATTTTTTATGGAAAATATCAAATCTAGTGCATAAATGAACAAAAGTTGTAACTGATCAATAATTTTATTTATTTTGTCAAATAAAACTGTACAGAATAGTAACTGAAACGTTACTTAACAGAAAAACAAGACGGACAAGTGATTATCTGATTCTAAAAATAGCTCACTTCCGCGAATTCCCACGGTAGTATTTACAAACATCACGTGACTTTCATTCATAAAACTTTACACGAATTGTATAAATGGAATAGCCAAAACACCGTGCAAGCGCAGCATAGTTCAAGATAGGTATATCGCAGAATAACCCGAGGTAGATTTTACACTTATAAGTATGTATGTTATTAGCTGGGTCGTGTTAGAATAACCATTAATTTGAACACGTGTTTTTGTTTTGGGGTTTACCGCTTAGGTTATATGTCGATACTCCAGCTATTATTGGATCTACACCTGTATATGAACAAATGTATTCAATTATGTAGAAAACTTCTTAGATGCAAATGTACCATTTACACATGAATTTACCTGTAGCATATGACAGTTCTGGCCAATCCAATTCATTTTCTATGATGAATGCCAATGGTTCAAAATTTTCCTGAAATATATGTAAATGTATGGTTCTACTACGACTGTACCATTCATAAACATAATCTGGCGACACACCTCCAAAATTTGGGTAGCGAGAATTTAGATGGGTTGGTCGGGATGGCATGTTGCTTGCTGAATTATTGGGGCAGCGATTGGCTCCCACTGTTGCAACAACCACTTTACAGGAAGCATATCAGTGTATGTAAACATGCTAGTTATGTAGAGTTGAACCACTCTCTAGACAGGTGTCGGAGTACCTACCAATGATAGTTCTGTAGAGTTGAACCTCTCTCTAGACAGGTGTCGGTACCTACCAATGATATTTCTGTAGGGTTGAACCACTCTCTAGACAGGTGTTGGAGTACCTACCAATGATAGTTCTGTAGAGTTGAACCACTCTCTAGACAGGTGTCAGAGTACCTACCAATGATAGTTCTGTAGGGTTGAACCACTCTCTAGACAGGTGTCGGAGTACCTACCAATGATAGTTCTGTAGAGTTGAACCACTCTCTAGGCAGGTGTCGGAGTACCTACCAATGATAGTTCTGTAGAGTTGAACCACTCTCTAGACAGATGTCGGAGTACCTACCAATGATAGTTCTGTAGAGTTGAACCACTCTCTAGGCAGGTGTCGGAGTACCTACCAATGATAGTTCTGTAGCGTTGAACCACTCTCTAGGCAGATGTCGGAGTACCTACCAATGATAGTTCTGTAGAGTTGAACCACTCTCTAGGCAGATGTCGGAGTACCTACCAATGATAGTTCTGTAGCGTTGAACCACTCTCTAGGCAGGTGTCGGAGTACCTACCAAAGATAGTCCTGTTGAACCACTCTCTAGGCAGATGTCGGAGTACCTACCAATGATAGTTCTGTAGAGTTGAACCACTCTCTAGGCAGATGTCGGAGTACCTACCAATGATAGTTCTGTAGAGTTGAACCACTCTCTAGGCAGATGTCGGAGTACCTACCAATGATAGTTCTGTAGAGTTGAACCACTCTCTAGGCAGATGTCGGAGTACCTACCAATGATAGTTCTGTAGAGTTGAACCACTCTCTAGGCAGATGTCGGAGTACCTACCAATGATAGTTCTGTATAGTTGAACCACTCTCTAGGCAGGTGTCGGAGTACCTACCAAAGATAGTCCTGTTGAACCACTCTCTAGGCAGGTGTCGGAGTACCTACCAATGATAGTTCTGTAGAGTTGAACCACTCTCTAGGCAGATGTCGGAGTACCTACCAATGATAGTTCTGTAGAGTTGAACCACTCTCTAGGCAGATGTCGGAGTACCTACCAATGATAGTTCTGTAGAGTTGAACCACTCTCTAGACAGGTGTCAGTACCTACCAATGATAGTTCTGTAGAGTTGAACCACTCTCTAGACAGGTGTCAGTACCTACCAATGATAGTTCTGTAGAGTTGAACCACTCTCTAGACAGGTGTCGGTACCTACCAATGATAGTTCTGTAGAGTTGAACCACTCTCTAGACAGGTGTCGGAGTACCTACCAATGATAGTTCTGTAGGGTTGAACCACTCTCTAGGCAGGTGTCAGTACCTACCAATGATAGTTCTGTAGAGTTGAACCACTCTCGAGACAGGTGTCGGTACCTACCAATGATAGTTCTGTAGAGTTGAACCACTCTCTAGACAGGTGTCGGAGTACCTACCAATGATAGTTCTGTAGGGTTGAACCACTCTCTAGGCAGGTGTCGGAGTACCTACCAATGATAGTTCTGTAGGGTTGAACCACTCTCTAGATAGGTTTCGGAGTACCTACCAATGATAGTTATGTAGAGTTGAACCACTCTCTAGATAGGTGTCGGAGTACCTACCAATGATAGTTCTGTAGAGTTGAACCACTCTCTACACAGGTGTCGGAGTACCTACCAATGATAGTTCTATAGAGTTGAACCACTCTCTAGATAGGTGTCGGAGTACCTACCAATGATAGTTCTGTAGAGTTGAACCACTCTCTAGACAGGTGTCGGAGTACCTACCAATGATAGTTCTGTAGGGTTGAACAACTCTCTAGGCAGGTGTCGGAGTACCTACCAATGATAGTTCTGTAGGGTTGAACCACTCTCTAGATAGGTTTCGGAGTACCTACCAATGATAGTTATGTAGAGTTGAACCACTCTCTAGATAGGTGTCGGAGTACCTACCAATGATAGTTCTGTAGAGTTGAACCACTCTCTACACAGGTGTCGGAGTACCTACCAATGATAGTTCTATAGAGTTGAACCACTCTCTAGATAGGTGTCGGAGTACCTACCAATGATAGTTCTGTAGAGTTGAACCACTCTCTAGATAGGTGTCGGAGTACCTACCAATGATAGTTCTGTAGGGTTGAACCACTCTCTAGACAGGTGTCGGAGTACCTACCAATGATAGTTCTGTCGAGTTGAACCACTCTCTAGGCAGGTGGAAGTGGGCACTGATTGAGTCGCCCAGCACAGCAATCCCCCGTGGCTGTGACTGAGAGCAGAACATATCCTCATACGACTTCCCTGTCGTTGGATCACTTCCCTATAAACACACAATATATAAACACAACCATTCCTCTATATAATTATTGTCATACTACATCACCCAAGTGCATTACTTAAACCTTTGAGCTCCACAGGAATCACTGTGGTGTCCAAGACATTTCAATCAACATTGCCTATGCTCTCACACTCTATCCCTCCCTCTATCAGGAATAAGGTTTTGACAACTAATAGTCTAAAGTTGTATGAAATTGTTTCATAATCGAGTGAAATTAAATCAACAAACTACATCATCTTGACTAGTACATCTAATATTATTTACAGATATAATCTCTGTTAGCATTCAGCGGTAGCCATTATGATTGTGCCCTTAGCCAAGACATTTAAATTCCACATTGAGTCTTCTTTCTCCATGGATTCGATCAGGAATGAGGTATCAAGAGCAATTAATATTTAGGAACTTGTTTCGCAATCGAGATAAAATAAATTTGTATAACCTAATATCCTTATTGAGTGATCTTGGACAAATTATGCAACTGGTAGATTCAATAGCTATAAACACAAAAATAGTAAGTTAAATTCTACAAACTTTAAAACTTACCAGAATTACATTTAATAATCTGCAAAATTTAATGAATGAACAGAAAATGTAAATCATATTCAAGTTGTGCAATGAACATGCACCATTCCAGAGTATTGTCAGAAATATGTTATTAACATATAACGATATTTGTGTGCTTCCACTTCCATATAGATATTTGTGTGCTTCCACTTACATATGGATATTTGTGTGCTTCCACTTACATATAGATATTTGTGTGCTTCCACTTACATATAGATATTTGTGTGCTTCCACTTACATATGGATATTTGTGTGCTTCCACTTCCATATAGATATTTGTGTGCTTCCATATAGATATGTGTGTGCTTCCATATAGATATTTGTGTGCTTCCACTTACATATAGATATTTGTGTGCTTCCATATAGATATTTGTGTGCTTCCAAATAGATATTTGTGTGCTTCCATATAGATATTTGTGTGCTTCCACTTACATATAGATATTTGTGTGCTTCCACTTACATATGGATATTTGTGTGCTTCCACTTACATATAGATAGTTGTGTGCTTCTGCTTACATATGGATATTTGTGTGCTTCCATATAGATATTTGTGTGCTTCCAGTTACATATATATATTTGTGTGCTTCCACTTACATATATATATTTGTGTGCTTCCACTTACATATATATATTTGTGTGCTTCCGCTTATATATAGATATTTGTGTGCTTCCACTTATATATAGATATTTGTGTGCTTCCACTTACATATAGATATTTGTGTGCTTCCACTTACATATAGATATTTGTGTGCTTCCACTTACATATAGATATTTGTGTGCTTCCACTTATATATAGATATTTGTGTGCTTCCACTTACATATAGATATTTGTGTGCTTCCACTTATATATAGATATTTGTGTGCTTCCACTTACATATAGATATTTGTGTGCTTCCACTTATATATAGATAGTTGTGTGCTTCCACTTACATATATATATTTGTGTGCTTCCACTTACATATAGATATTTGTGTGCTTCTGCTTATAAATAGATATTTGTGTGCTTCCACTTACATATAGATATTTGTGTGCTTCCACTTACATATGGATATTTGTGTGCTTCCACTTACATATAGATAGTTGTGTGCTTCCACTTACATATGGATATTTGTGTGCTTCCAGTTACATATAGATAGTTGTGTGCTTCCATATAGATATTTGTGTGCTTCCACTTACATATAGATATTTGTGTGCTTCCACTTACATATAGATATTTGTGTGCTTCCACTTACATATAGATATTTGTGTGCTTCCATATAGATATTTGTGTGCTTCCACTTACATATAGATATTTGTGTGCTTCCACTTACATATAGATATTTGTGTGCTTCCACTTACATATAGATATTTGTGTGCTTCCACATATAGATATTTGTGTGCTTCCACTATATATAGATATTTGTGTGCTTCCACTTACATATAGATATTTGTGTGCTTCCACTTACATATAGATATTTGTGTGCTTCCACTTACATATAGATATTTGTGTGCTTCCACTTACATATAGATATTTGTGTGCTTCCATTTATATATATATTTGTGTGCTTCCACTTACATATAGATATTTGTGTGCTTCCACTTACATATAGATATTTGTGTGCTTCCACTTACATATAGATATTTGTGTGCTTCCACTTACATATAGATATTTGTGTGCTTCCATATAGATATTTGTGTGCTTCCACTTACATATAGATATTTGTGTGCTTCCACTTACATATAGATATTTGTGTGCTTCCACTTACATATAGATATTTGTGTGCTTCCACTTACATATAGATATTTGTGTGCTTCCACTTATATATAGATATTTGTGTGCTTCCACTTACATATAGATATTTGTGTGCTTCCACTTACATATAGATATTTGTGTGCTTCCACTTACATATAGATATTTGTGTGCTTCCACTTACATATAGATATTTGTGTGCTTCCACTTATATATAGATATTTGTGTGCTTCCACTTACATATAGATATTTGTGTGCTTCCACTTACATATAGATATTTGTGTGCTTCCACTTACATATAGATATTTGTGTGCTTCCACTTACATATAGATATTTGTGTGCTTCCACTTATATATAGATATTTGTGTGCTTCCACTTACATATAGATATTTGTGTGCTTCCACTTACATATAGATATTTGTGTGCTTCCACTTACATATAGATATTTGTGTGCTTCCATATAGATATTTGTGTGCTTCCACTTATATATATACTTGTGTGCTTCCACTTACATATAGATATTTGTGTGCTTCCATATAGATATTTGTGTGCTTCCACTTATATATATATATTTGTGTGCTTCCATATAGATATTTGTGTGCTTCCACTTACATATATATATTTGTGTGCTTCCACTTACACATAGATATTTGTGTGCCTCCACTTACATATAGATATTTGTGTGCTTCCACTTACATATATATATTTGTGTGCTTCCACTTACATATAGATATTTGTGTGCTTCCACTTACACATAGATATTTGTGTGTTTCCACTTACATATAGATATTTGTGTGCTTCCACTTATATATAGATATTTGTGTGTTTCCACTTACATATAGATATTTGTGTGTTTCCACTTACATATAGATATTTGTGTGCTTCCACTTACATATAGATATTTGTGTGCCTCCACTTAAATATAGATATTTGTGTGCTTCCACTTCCATATAGATATTTGTGTGCTTCCACTTATATATAGATATTTGTGTGCTTCCACTTCCATATAGATATTTGTGTGTTTCCACTTACATATAGATATTTGTGTGCTTCCACTTACATATAGATATTTGTGTGCTTCCACTTACATATAGATATTTGTGTGCTTCCACTTACATATAGATATTTGTGTGCTTCCACTTATATATATATATTTGTGTGCTTCCACTTACATATAGATATTTGTGTGCCTCCACTTACATATAGATATTTGTGTGCTTCCACTTACATATAGATAGTTGTGTGCTTCCACTTATATATAGATATTTGTGTGCTTCCACTTACATATAGATAGTTGTGTGCTTCCACTTATATATAGATATTTGTGTGCTTCCACTTATATATAGATATTTGTGTGCTTCCACTTACATATAGATAGTTGTGTGCTTCCACTTATATATAGATATTTGTGTGCTTCCACTTATATATAGATATTTGTGTGCTTCCACTTACATATAGATAGTTGTGTGCTTCCACTTACATATAGATATTTGTGTGCTTCCACTTACATATAGATATTTGTGTGCTTCCATATAGATATTTGTGTGCTTCCACTTATATATATATACTTGTGTGCTTCCACTTACATATAGATATTTGTGTGCTTCCATATAGATATTTGTGTGCTTCCACTTATATATATATATTTGTGTGCTTCCATATAGATATTTGTGTGCTTCCACTTATATATAGATATTTGTGTGCTTCCACTTACATATATATATTTGTGTGCTTCCACTTACACATAGATATTTGTGTGCCTCCACTTACATATAGATATTTGTGTGCTTCCACTTACATATAGATATTTGTGTGCTTCCACTTACATATAGATATTTGTGTGCTTCCACTTACACATAGATATTTGTGTGTTTCCACTTACATATAGATATTTGTGTGCTTCCACTTATATATAGATATTTGTGTGTTTCCACTTACATATAGATATTTGTGTGTTTCCACTTACATATAGATATTTGTGTGCTTCCACTTACATATAGATATTTGTGTGCCTCCACTTAAATATAGATATTTGTGTGCTTCCACTTCCATATAGATATTTGTGTGCTTCCACTTATATATAGATATTTGTGTGCTTCCACTTCCATATAGATATTTGTGTGTTTCCACTTACATATAGATATTTGTGTGCTTCCACTTACATATAGATATTTGT
>CM026395.1:36310124-36341759 GCA_014843695.1 Archivesica marissinica
TTGTGTGCTTCCATATAGATATTTGTGTGCTTCCACTTACATATAGATATTTGTGTGCTTCCATTATATAGATATTTGTGTGCTTCCATTTATAGATATTTGTGTGCTTCCATATAGATATTTGTGTGCTTCCACTTATATATGTATATTTGTGTGCTTCCACTTACATATAGATATTTGTGTGCTTCCATATAGATATTTGTGTGCTTCCACTTATATATATATATTTGTGTGCTTCCATATAGATATTTGTGTGCTTCCACTTACATATATATATTTGTGTGCTTCCACTTACACATAGATATTTGTGTGCCTCCACTTACATATAGATATTTGTGTGCTTCCACTTACATATATATATTTGTGTGCTTCCACTTACATATAGATATTTGTGTGCTTCCACTTACACATAGATATTTGTGTGTTTCCACTTACATATAGATATTTGTGTGCTTCCACTTATATATAGATATTTGTGTGTTTCCACTTACATATAGATATTTGTGTGTTTCCACTTACATATAGATATTTGTGTGCTTCCACTTACATATAGATATTTGTGTGCCTCCACTTAAATATAGATATTTGTGTGCTTCCACTTCCATATAGATATTTGTGTGCTTCCACTTATATATAGATATTTGTGTGCTTCCACTTACATATAGATATTTGTGTGTTTCCACTTACATATAGATATTTGTGTGCTTCCACTTACATATAGATATTTGTGTGCTTCCACTTACATATAGATATTTGTGTGCTTCCACTTACATATAGATATTTGTGTGCTTCCACTTATATATATATATTTGTGTGCTTCCACTTACATATAGATATTTGTGTGCTTCCACTTACATATAGATATTTGTGTGCTTCCACTTACATATAGATATTTGTGTGCTTCCACTTATATATAGATATTTGTGTGCTTCCACTTACATATAGATAGTTGTGTGCTTCCACTTATATATAGATATTTGTGTGCTTCCACTTATATATAGATATTTGTGTGCTTCCACTTACATATAGATAGTTGTGTGCTTCCACTTATATATAGATATTTGTGTGCTTCCACTTATATATAGATATTTGTGTGCTTCCACTTACATATAGATAGTTGTGTGCTTCCACTTACATATAGATATTTGTGTGCTTCCACTTACATATAGATATTTGTGTGCTTCCATATAGATATTTGTGTGCTTCCACTTATATATATATACTTGTGTGCTTCCACTTACATATAGATATTTGTGTGCTTCCATATAGATATTTGTGTGCTTCCACTTATATATATATATTTGTGTGCTTCCATATAGATATTTGTGTGCTTCCACTTATATATAGATATTTGTGTGCTTCCACTTACATATATATATTTGTGTGCTTCCACTTACACATAGATATTTGTGTGCCTCCACTTACATATAGATATTTGTGTGCTTCCACTTACATATAGATATTTGTGTGCTTCCACTTACATATAGATATTTGTGTGCTTCCACTTACACATAGATATTTGTGTGTTTCCACTTACATATAGATATTTGTGTGCTTCCACTTATATATAGATATTTGTGTGTTTCCACTTACATATAGATATTTGTGTGTTTCCACTTACATATAGATATTTGTGTGCTTCCACTTACATATAGATATTTGTGTGCCTCCACTTAAATATAGATATTTGTGTGCTTCCACTTCCATATAGATATTTGTGTGCTTCCACTTATATATAGATATTTGTGTGCTTCCACTTCCATATAGATATTTGTGTGTTTCCACTTACATATAGATATTTGTGTGCTTCCACTTACATATAGATATTTGTGTGCTTCCACTTACATATAGATAGTTGTGTGCTTCCACTTATATATAGATATTTGTGTGCTTCCACTTACATATAGATAGTTGTGTGCTTCCACTTATATATAGATATTTGTGTGCTTCCACTTATATATAGATATTTGTGTGCTTCCACTTACATATAGATAGTTGTGTGCTTCCACTTATATATAGATATTTGTGTGCTTCCACTTATATATAGATATTTGTGTGCTTCCACTTACATATAGATAGTTGTGTGCTTCCACTTATATTTAGATAGTTGTGTGCTTCCACTTATATATAGATATTTGTGTGCTTCCACTTATATATAGATATTTGTGTGCTTCCACTTATATATAGATAGTTGTGTGCTTCCACTTATATATAGATAGTTGTGTGCTTCCACTTACATATAGATAGTTGTGTGCATCCACTTATATATAGATATGTGTGTGCTTCCACTTACATATAGATATGTGTGTGCTTCCACTTACATATAGATATTTGTGTGCTTCCACTTACATATATATATTTGTGTGCTTCCACTTACATATAGATATTTGTGTGCTTCCACTTACATATAGACAGTTGTGTGCTTCCACTTACATATAGATATTTGTGTGCTTCCACTTATATATAGATAGTTGTGTGCTTCCACTTATATATAGATATTTGTGTGCTTCCACTTATATATAGATAGTTGTGTGCTTCCACTTATATATAGATATTTGTGTGCTTACATATAGATATTTGTGTGCTTCCACTTATATATAGATAGTTGTGTGCTTCCACTTATATATAGATAGTTGTGTGCTTACATATATATATTTGTGTGCTTCCACTTATATATATATATTTGTGTGCTTCCACTTACATATAGATATTTGTGTGCTTCCACTTACATATAGATATTTGTGTGCTTCCATATAGATATTTGTGTGCTTCCACTTATATATATATTTGTGTGCTTCCACTTACATATAGATAGTTGTGTGCTTCCACTTATATATAGATAGTTGTGTGCTTACATATAGATATTTGTGTGCTTCCACTTATATATATATATGTGTGTGCTTCCACTTACATATAGATATTTGTGTGTTTCCACTTACATATAGATATTTGTGTGCTTCCACTTACATATAGATATTTGTGTGCTTCCATATAGATATTTGTGTGTTTCCACTTACATATAGATATTTGTGTGCTTCCACTTACATATAGATATTTGTGTGCTTCCACTTACATATAGATATTTGTGTGCTTCCATATAGATATTTGTGTGCTTCCACTTACATATAGATATTTGTGTGCTTCCACTTACATATAGATATTTGTGTGCTTCCATATAGATATTTGTGTGCTTCCACTTACATATAGATATTTGTGTGTTTCCACTTACATATAGATATTTGTGTGCTTCCACTTATATATATATATATTTGTGTGCTTCCACTTACATATAGATATTTGTGTGCTTCCACTTACATATAGATAGTTGCGTGCTTCCACTTATATATATATATTTGTGTGCTTCCACTTACATATAGATATTTGTGTGCTTCCACTTACATATAGATAGTTGTGTGCTTCCACTTATATATAGATATTTGTGTGCTTCCACTTATATATAGATAGTTGTGTGCTTCCACTTATATATAGATATTTGTGTGCTTCCACTTACATATAGATAGTTGTGTGCTTCCACTTATATATAGATATTTGTGTGCTTCCACTTATATATAGATATTTGTGTGCTTCCACTTACATATAGATAGTTGTGTGCTTCCACTTATATATAGATAGTTGTGTGCTTCCACTTATATATAGATATTTGTGTGCTTCCACTTATATATAGATATTTGTGTGCTTCCACTTACATATAGATAGTTGTGTGCTTCCACTTATATATAGATAGTTGTGTGCTTCCACTTATATATAGATATTTGTGTGCTTCCACTTATATATAGATATTTGTGTGCTTCCACTTATATATAGATAGTTGTGTGCTTCCACTTATATATAGATAGTTGTGTGCTTCCACTTACATATAGATAGTTGTGTGCTTCCACTTATATATAGATATGTGTGTGCTTCCACTTACATATAGATATGTGTGTGCTTCCACTTACATATAGATATTTGTGTGCTTCCACTTACATATATATATTTGTGTGCTTCCACTTACATATAGATATTTGTGTGCTTCCACTTACATATAGATAGTTGTGTGCTTCCACTTACATATAGATATTTGTGTGCTTCCACTTATATATAGATAGTTGTGTGCTTCCACTTATATATAGATATTTGTGTGCTTCCACTTATATATAGATAGTTGTGTGCTTCCACTTATATATAGATATTTGTGTGCTTACATATAGATATTTGTGTGCTTCCACTTATATATAGATAGTTGTGTGCTTCCACTTATATATAGATAGTTGTGTGCTTACATATAGATATTTGTGTGCTTCCACTTATATATATATATTTGTGTGCTTCCACTTACATATAGATATTTGTGTGCTTCCACTTACATATAGATATTTGTGTGCTTCCATATAGATATTTGTGTGCTTCCACTTATATATATATATTTGTGTGCTTCCACTTACATATAGATAGTTGTGTGCTTCCACTTATATATAGATAGTTGTGTGCTTACATATAGATATTTGTGTGCTTCCACTTATATATATATATTTGTGTGCTTCCACTTACATATAGATATTTGTGTGTTTCCACTTATATATAGATATTTGTGTGCTTCCACTTACATATAGATATTTGTGTGCTTCCACTTACATATAGATATTTGTGTGTTTCCACTTATATATATATATTTGTGTGCTTCCACTTATATATATACTTGTGTGCTTCCACTTACATATAGATATTTGTGTGCTTCCACTACATATAGATATTTGTGTGCTTCCACTTACATATAGATATTTGTGTGCTTCCATATAGATATTTGTGTGTTTCCACTTACATATAGATATTTGTGTGCTTCCACTTACATATAGATATTTGTGTGCTTCCACTTACATATAGATATTTGTGTGCTTCCACTTATATATATATATATTTGTGTGCTTCCACTTACATATAGATATTTGTGTGCTTCCACTTACATATAGATAGTTGCGTGCTTCCATATAGATATTTGTGTGCTTCCACTTACATATAGATAGTTGCGTGCTTCCATATATATATTTGTGTGCTTCCACTTACATATAGATATTTGTGTGCTTCCACTTACATATAGATAGTTGTGTGCTTCCACTTATATATATATATATTTGTGTGTTTCCACTTACATATAGATATTTGTGTGCTTCCACTTACACATAGATATTTGTGTGCTTCCACTTACATATAGATATTTGTGTGCTTCCACTTACATATAGATATTTGTGTGCTTCCACTTACATATAGATATTTGTGTGCTTCCACTTATATATATATATATTTGTGTGCTTCCACTTACATATAGATATTTGTGTGCTTCCACTTATATATAGATATTTGTGTGCTTCCACTTACATATAGATATTTGTGTGCTTCCATATAGATATTTGTGTGCTTCCATATAGATATTTGTGTGCTTCCACTTACATATAGATAGTTGTGTGCTTCCATTTATATATATATAGTTGTGTGCTTCCACTTACATATAGATATTTGTGTGCTTCCACTTACATATAGATAGTTGTGTGCTTCCACTTACATATAGATAGTTGTGTGCTTCCACTTATATATATATATTTGTGTGCTTCCACTTACATATATATATTTGTGTGCTTCCATATAGATATTTGTGTGCTTCCACTTACATATAGATAGTTGTGTGCTTCCATATAGATATTTGTGTGTTTCCACTTACATATAGATATTTGTGTGCTTCCACTTACATATAGATATTTGTGTGCTTCCACTTACATATAGATATTTGTGTGCTTCCATATAGATATTTGTGTGCTTCCACTTACATATAGATATTTGTGTGCTTCCACTTACATATAGATATTTGTGTGCTTCCATATAGATATTTGTGTGCTTCCACTTACATATAGATATTTGTGTGTTTCCACTTACATATAGATATTTGTGTGCTTCCACTTATATATATATATATTTGTGTGCTTCCACTTACATATAGATATTTGTGTGCTTCCACTTACATATAGATAGTTGCGTGCTTCCACTTATATATATTTGTGTGCTTCCACTTACATATAGATATTTGTGTGCTTCCACTTACATATAGATAGTTGTGTGCTTCCACTTATATATAGATATTTGTGTGCTTCCACTTATATATAGATAGTTGTGTGCTTCCACTTATATATAGATATTTGTGTGCTTCCACTTACATATAGATAGTTGTGTGCTTCCACTTATATATAGATATTTGTGTGCTTCCACTTATATATAGATATTTGTGTGCTTCCACTTACATATAGATAGTTGTGTGCTTCCACTTATATATAGATAGTTGTGTGCTTCCACTTATATATAGATATTTGTGTGCTTCCACTTATATATAGATATTTGTGTGCTTCCACTTACATATAGATAGTTGTGTGCTTCCACTTATATATAGATAGTTGTGTGCTTCCACTTATATATAGATATTTGTGTGCTTCCACTTATATATAGATATTTGTGTGCTTCCACTTATATATAGATAGTTGTGTGCTTCCACTTATATATAGATAGTTGTGTGCTTCCACTTACATATAGATAGTTGTGTGCTTCCACTTATATATAGATATGTGTGTGCTTCCACTTACATATAGATATGTGTGTGCTTCCACTTACATATAGATATTTGTGTGCTTCCACTTACATATATATATTTGTGTGCTTCCACTTACATATAGATATTTGTGTGCTTCCACTTACATATAGATAGTTGTGTGCTTCCACTTACATATAGATATTTGTGTGCTTCCACTTATATATAGATAGTTGTGTGCTTCCACTTATATATAGATATTTGTGTGCTTCCACTTATATATAGATAGTTGTGTGCTTCCACTTATATATAGATATTTGTGTGCTTACATATAGATATTTGTGTGCTTCCACTTATATATAGATAGTTGTGTGCTTCCACTTATATATAGATAGTTGTGTGCTTACATATAGATATTTGTGTGCTTCCACTTATATATATATATTTGTGTGCTTCCACTTACATATAGATATTTGTGTGCTTCCACTTACATATAGATATTTGTGTGCTTCCATATAGATATTTGTGTGCTTCCACTTATATATATATATTTGTGTGCTTCCACTTACATATAGATAGTTGTGTGCTTCCACTTATATATAGATAGTTGTGTGCTTACATATAGATATTTGTGTGCTTCCACTTATATATATATATTTGTGTGCTTCCACTTACATATAGATATTTGTGTGTTTCCACTTATATATAGATATTTGTGTGCTTCCACTTACATATAGATATTTGTGTGCTTCCACTTACATATAGATATTTGTGTGTTTCCACTTATATATATATATTTGTGTGCTTCCACTTATATATATACTTGTGTGCTTCCACTTACATATAGATATTTGTGTGCTTCCACTTACATATAGATATTTGTGTGCTTCCACTTACATATAGATATTTGTGTGCTTCCATATAGATATTTGTGTGTTTCCACTTACATATAGATATTTGTGTGCTTCCACTTACATATAGATATTTGTGTGCTTCCACTTACATATAGATATTTGTGTGCTTCCACTTATATATATATATATTTGTGTGCTTCCACTTACATATAGATATTTGTGTGCTTCCACTTACATATAGATAGTTGCGTGCTTCCATATAGATATTTGTGTGCTTCCACTTACATATAGATAGTTGCGTGCTTCCATATATATATTTGTGTGCTTCCACTTACATATAGATATTTGTGTGCTTCCACTTACATATAGATAGTTGTGTGCTTCCACTTATATATATATATATTTGTGTGTTTCCACTTACATATAGATATTTGTGTGCTTCCACTTACACATAGATATTTGTGTGCTTCCACTTACATATAGATATTTGTGTGCTTCCACTTACATATAGATATTTGTGTGCTTCCACTTACATATAGATATTTGTGTGCCTCCACTTATATATATATATATGTGTGTGCTTCCACTTACATATAGATATTTGTGTGCTTCCACTTATATATAGATATTTGTGTGCTTCCACTTACATATAGATATTTGTGTGCTTCCATATAGATATTTGTGTGCTTCCATATAGATATTTGTGTGCTTCCACTTACATATAGATAGTTGTGTGCTTCCATTGATATATATATATAGTTGTGTGCTTCCACTTACATATAGATATTTGTGTGCTTCCACTTACATATAGATAGTTGTGTGCTTCCACTTACATATAGATAGTTGTGTGCTTCCACTTATATATATATATTTGTGTGCTTCCACTTACATATATATATTTGTGTGCTTCCATATAGATATTTGTGTGCTTCCACTTACATATAGATAGTTGTGTGCTTCCACTTATATATATATATTTGTGTGCTTCCATATAGATATTTGTGTGCTTCTGCTTACATATAGATATTTGTGCGGAAATAAAATCATTTAAAAGTCACATTGACTTCATACTTATTAATATACAATACTAATTTCATGGACTTTCCCTGGAACTTCCTATCCCCCCACCCCCGCTAGTTTATGACATACACACAATTTTGGTCGTTTCTTCACAAACCAATATTACACGTGTTAACCTGGATGTATTAGTGTAACAGTATCAGTGCAGTCCATTGAAGACTCCTCAATACTGATCCCCCAATGCAGCCTGATGGTGGTCTGTATGGACAGATGGGGGAAATGGTAACAGAAAACCTAACCTTTATACCATTACAGTTAGAGTCTAAATCTCTGTCAGCATTCAATGGTCTGAAAGAAGTAATACAGCACTATTATACACAATCAGAGATATGCCAGGAACCTGAAAGAAGTAATACAGCACTATTATACACGATCAGAGATATGCCAGGAACCTGAAAGAAGTAATACAGCACTATTATACACGATCATAGATATGCCAGGAACCTGAAAGAAGTAATACAGCACTATTATACACAATCAGAGATATGCCAGGAACCTGAAAGAAGTAATACAGCACTATTATACACAATCAGAGATATGCCAGGAACCTGAAAGAAGTAATACAGCACTATTATACACGATCAGAGATATGCCAGGAACCTGAAAGAAGTAATACAGCACTATTATACACAATCAGAGATATGCCAGGAACCTGAAAGAAGTAATACAGCACTATTATACATGATCAGAGATATGCCAGGAACCTGAAAGAAGTAATACAGCACTATTATACACAATCAGAGATATGCCAGGAACCTGAAAGAAGTAATACAGCACTATTATACACGATCAGAGATATGCCAGGAACCTGAAAGAAGTAATACAGCACTATTATACACGATCAGAGATATGCCAGGAACCTGAAAGAAGTAATACAGCACTATTATACACAATCAGAGATATGCCAGGAACCTGAAAGAAATAATACAGCACTATTATACACAATCAGAGATATGCCAGGAACCTGAAAGAAGTAATACAGCACTATTATACACGATCAGAGATATGCCAGGAACCTGAAAGAAGTAATAGAGCACTATTATACATGATCAGAGATATGCCAGGAACCTGAAAGAAGTAATACAGCACTATTATACATGATCAGAGATATGCCAGGAACCTGAAAGAAGTAATACAGCACTATTATACACGATCAGAGATATGCCAGGAACCTGAAAGAAGTAATACAGCACTATTATACACGATCAGAGATATGCCAGGAACCTGAAAGAAGTAATACAGCACTATTATACACAATCAGAGATATGCCAGGAACCTGAAAGAAGTAATACAGCACTATTATACACAATCAGAGATATGCCAGGAACCTGAAAGAAGTAATACAGCACTATTATACACGATCAGAGATATGCCAGGAACAAAGTACATATGTGATGTGCAGGATTAAACATTTCTTAAAATATGAAATCATTAACATTTTGCATACAGGAAGTTCATATAATTATTTTATTCCAAATTAGTTTGTTGTTTGGCTTATAGTTGCACCGTCAGGTGAAAGAGCGATTCTCTAGCTGTCATTTGTAGAACAAAGCGGTACGTACATATAGGCACTAAGGTAAAACCACCAACCTCTCGTAAGCAAGCTGGATAGCTTTCTCACATGACAGAATTTGACACATGCAGTGGATTCGAACCTACAGTGGTGATGGGTAGCTGATTTGAAGTCAATGACGGTAACCACTCGGCCATGAATGTCCCCAAATTACATGTTTAATGAGACATTTGTTGTAATGTAGAGACACCTGTGCAGCACAGATACAGAAGATGTCCCAATTCCATCTCTGGTTCTTTACATGCCGGTGTATAGCACTGATACATATCACCTCAGCTAATAGTACCATCTCAAACACTGTTAATATCATTAGGGTGACCGGTCAGTCGGGGATCGTACCTGCGATCTAATGAGAGCATTGGTGACATGGCATTATATTGACTTTACAACACATGTTCAATCTTGTCAATACTTCAAATTTGTTTACGCATTTTCAAACTTGCAACTAATTAACTTGGATCCATGCTGATTGGTCTATTAATCCTGTTCCAAGCAATTATTATGTGTATACATACACCACTTTTACAGGCGTTTACGTTTTTGATGAAATTGTTTAAATTTAGCAAAAATAAACGCAATCATTTTATATTAGATTAGTTTGTGCAAATTTATTTTAGCTCGATTGCAAAACAAGTTCTTACAACTTATATTAATCACTCTTGAGACCTGAGGGAAACCATAGCCACGACGGAGAGAGACGAGGCAATGTGGAATTTAAATGCCTTGCTTAAGGGCACAATCGTAATGGCTATAGCTGACCGCGACCTCCGTGCCTTTTGCTCCTGATGCGAATGCGCTACCACGACTTCCACAACACAATATACAGTCAAACCTGTCTTAAGCAGCCAGTCAAGGGAATTACAGAAAGCAGCAGCTTAGCACAGGTGGCTGCTTAATAGAGGTCAGCTGTATATAATAAAACAACATATTGGTAATCTAGAGACTGGCTGCTTAATACAGGTTGGCTGCTAAATAGAGGTGACCACTAACACAGGTTTGACTGTATTGCAATGGCTCGGAAGGTGTCCGTTCTGTTGTTGTTACTTAAAGACTGAATCGCTGGTTAATAGTATCCATTGGGGATATAAACTACATTAGGCATGCTTATCGTGTGTAGAGGCTGATTTACTAGTTATATTTACATTAATTATGGTCAATGGTGACAAGTGTAAATAATGAGTGTACATCACTAAGAGAAAATGGATTAAACAATTACCTGGCCCCTGGGTGCACATTGTCTCTCTCATCGTCACAGTCCTTGCCGCTCCAAGAATACCCCCTTAATGTCTGAAATAATTCAAAGAAACAGATGAAGCAAAACCAAGAGATGCAGCAGGACCAGGAGGTGCAGCAGAACTAGGAGGTGCAGCAGGACCATGAGGTGCAGCAGGACCATGAGATGTAGTAGGACCATGAGGTGCAGTAGGACCAGGAGATGCAGCAGGACCAGGATATGCAGTAGGGCCAGGAGATGCAGCAGAACCAGGAGCTGCAGCAGGACAAGGAGATGCAGCAGGACCAGGAGATGCAGTAGTACCAGGAGATGCAGCAGGACCGGGAGATACAGTAGGACCAGGAGATGCAGTAGGACCAGGAGATGCAGGAGGACCAGGAGATGCAGCAGGACCAGGAAATGCAGTAGTACAAGGAGATGCAGTAGGACCAGGAGATGCAGTAGTACCAGGAGATGCAGTAGTACAAAGATATGCAGCAGGACCAGGAGATGCAGTAGTACCAGGAGATGCAGCAGGACCGGGAGATACAGTAGGACCAGGAGATGCAGTAGGACCAGGAGATGCAGGAGGACCAGGAGATGCAGCAGGACCAGGAAATGCAGTAGTACAAGGAGATGCAGTAGGACCAGGAGATGCAGTAGTACCAGGAGATGCAGTAGTACAAAGATATGCAGCAGGACCAGGAGATGCAGTAGTACCAGGAGATGCAGCAGGACCGGGAGATACAGTAGGACCAGGAGATGCAGTAGGACCAGGAGATGCAGGAGGACCAGGAGATGCAGCAGGACCAGGAAATGCAGTAGTACAAGGAGATGCAGTAGGACCAGGAGATGCAGTAGTACCAGGAGATGCAGTAGTACAAAGATATGCAGCAGGACCAGGAGATGCAGTAGTACCAGGAGATGCAGCAGGACCGGGAGATACAGTAGGACCAGGAGATGCAGTAGGACCAGGAGATGCAGGAGGACCAGGAGATGCAGCAGGACCAGGAAATGCAGTAGTACAAGGAGATGCAGTAGGACCAGGAGATGCAGCAGGACCAGGAGATGCAGCAGGACCAGGAGATGCAACAGGACCAGGAGGGCAGCAGGACCAGGATATGCAGCAGGGCCAGGAGATGCAGCAGGACCAGGAGATGCAGCATGACCAGGAGATGCAACAGGACAAGGAGGGCAGCAGGGCCAGGAGATGCAGCAGGACCAGGAGATGCAGCAGGGCCAGGAGATGCAGCAGGGCCAGGAGATGCAACAGGGTCAGCAGATGCAACAGGACCAGGAGATGCAGCAGGGCCAGGAGATGCAGCAGGGCCAGGAGATGCAACAGGGTCAGCAGATGCAGCAGGACCAGGAGATGCAGCAGGGCCAGGAGATGCAGCAGGGCCAGGAGATGCAGCAGGGCCAGGAGATGCAGCAGGGTCAGCAGATGCAGCAGGACCAGGAGATGCAGCAGGACCAGGAGATGCAGCAGGGCCAGGAGATGCAGCAGGGCCAGGAGATGCAGCAGGGTTAGCAGATGCAGCAGGACCAGGAGATGCAGCAGGGCCAGGAGATGCAGCAGGACCAGGAGATGCAGCAGGACCAGGAGATGCAGCAGGGCCAGGATATGCAACAGGACAAGGAGGGCATGCACTGGAATACCACGAACCTCTAAATATTGGATGCCATGGCACCACATAACATTGTGGTGTCTCTTAAACCAAGATACCCTAAAACAACACACGTTACCTCTAAAACCATGATGTCCTAGGGCTGGAATCACATGATATTGTGGTACCTCTAAAACCTGGAATCACATGCAGTATCTCTTGTAAAAACATTGATACACAGGACCCGGTCGATTGCAATTGGTCAGCTTAGTACTGGTGCAGTGAGTGGACTGTATCTGTGATCAATTACAACAACTGGTCAGCTTAGTACTGGTGGAGTGAGTGGACTGTATCTGTGATCAATTACAACAACTGGTCAGCTTAGTACTGGTGGAGTGAGTGGACTGTATCTGTGATCAATTACAACAACTGGTCAGCTTAGTACTGGTGGAGTGAGTGGACTGTATCTGTGATCAATTACAACAACTGGTCAGCTTAGTACTGGTGGAGTGAGTGGACTGTATCTGTGATCAATTACAACAACTGGTCAGCTTAGTACTGGTGGAGTGAGTGGACTGTATCTGTGATCAATTACAACAACTGGTCAGCTTAGTACTGGTGGAGTGAGTGGACTGTATCTGTGATCAATTACAACAACTGGTCAGCTTAGTACTGGTGGAGTGAGTGGACTGTATCTGTGATCAATTACAACAACTGGTCAGCTTAGTACTGGTGGAGTGAGTGGACTGTATCTGTGATCAATTACAACAACTGGTCAGCTTAGTACTGGTGGAGTGAGTGGACTGTATCTGTGATCAATTACAACAACTGTCTAACTTATCTTTATAATTTTGTGATCCCAAACATTGCCATGTAAAGTATATTGCTGAAGGACACACGATATATCCCTTGACCGGTATGTAAACTCCTCGATCTTGAGACATACAGCTAGGCTAACAACTACACCACTCTGAATAATCATTTCTGTCCACATTTACCTCGACTTGACTGTTCGTCATTAAATATTTACTAGATATATTTTCCAAATATATTTTTATCAATCTTGTAGACATAGCGATATAGCGTGAACTGTGCTGATGCGCCATTGAAACAATACTCACTCACTCACTCACTCACTCACTCATTCACTCACTCACTCACTGATTTACCTCGTAAGGACTGTGTTTGTCTCTATCTAGATCTACAGCTGGCATGTGGTTGGCAAATATGCTGGAGAGAAAGAAAATGCAAGAAGAAAGATGTCAATATTGTATGAAACATGTCTTCTAATATCTCTTGACATAAAACGTGAAATATATAATACAGACACATTAGCAAACCTTTATCTGACATGTTATTTGCAATGGTGAATGGAAGTCTTGTGCAAAGTATCAGACCCAACACTGACACATTTGATCATTTTACCAACAACTAAAGCCATGAACTATGATTTACAAACATCTATTGGTATTTGCAGTATTAACGATGGGGACATGCCAATACAATATGTCATGGTGGCCATTTTGAATTAAACAACAGAGTTATTTGAAATATATTTCATCTTCTAGGTGCCCTGACACTCCATCGCACATATACCAATGTTCCTCAAAACTGACCCAGTGGTTGGCTACCATGGTCATTGGTGATAGTAGAGCCCATGTGAAATAAGTGGCAAGCTGTAATAAATGTATAAACGTGTAGAAGAATGGAGGAGAATGTGTTCCTCACTGTTTACAGTAGTCACAGATCTCTCTGATGCCTGGTAGAAGAATGGAGGAGAATGTGTTACTCACTGTTTAAAGTAGTCACAGATCTCTTTGATGCCTGGTAGAAGAATGGAGGAGAATGTGTTACTCACTGTTTAAAGTAGTCACAGATCTCTTTGATGCCTGGTAGAAGAATGGAGGAGAATGTGTTACTCACTGTTTAAAGTAGTCACATATCTCTTTGATGCCTGGTAGAAGAATGGAGGAGAATGTGTTACTCACTGTTTAAAGTAGTCACAGATCTCTTTGATGCCTGGTAGAAGAATGGAGGAGAATGTGTTACTCACTGTTTAAAGTAGTCACATATTTCTTTGATGCCTGGTAGAAGAATGGAGGAGAATGTGTTACTCACTGTTTAAAGTAGTCACATATTTCTTTGATGCCTGGTAGAAGAATGGAGGAGAATGTGTTACTCACTGTTTAAAGTAGTCACATATTTCTTTGATGCCTGGTAGAAGAATGGAGGAGAATGTGTTACTCACTGTTTAAAGTAGTCACATATCTCTTTGATGCCTGGTAGAAGAATGGAGGAGAATGTGTTACTCACTGTTTAAAGTAGTCACATATCTCTTTGATGCCTGGTAGAAGAATGGAGGAGAATGTGTTACTCACTGTTTAAAGTAGTCACATATCTCTGTGATGCCTGGTAGAAGAATGGAGGAGAATGTGTTACTCACTGTTTAAAGTAGTCACATATCTCTGTGATGCCTGGTAGAAGAATGGAGGAGAATGTGTTACTCACTGTTTAAAGTAGTCACATATCTCTTTGATGCCTGGTAGAAGAATGGAGGAGAATGTGTTACTCACTGTTTAAAGTAGTCACATATCTCTTTGATGCCTGGTAGAAGAATGGAGGAGAATGTGTTACTCACTGTTTAAAGTAGTCACATATTTCTTTGATGCCTGGTAGAAGAATGGAGGAGAATGTGTTACTCACTGTTTAAAGTAGTCACATATCTCTTTGATGCCTGGTAGAAGAATGGAGGAGAATGTGTTACTCACTGCTTAAAGTAGTCACATATCTCTTTGATGCCTGGTAGAAGAATGGAGGAGAATGTGTTACTCACTGTTTAAAGTAGTCACATATCTCTTTGATGCCTGGTAGAAGAATGGAGGAGAATGTGTTACTCACTGTTTAAAGTAGTCACATATTTCTTTGATGCCTGGTAGAAGAATGGAGGAGAATGTGTTACTCACTGTTTAAAGTAGTCACATATCTCTTTGATGCCTGGTAGAAGAATGGAGGAGAATGTGTTACTCACTGCTTAAAGTAGTCACATATCTCTTTGATGCCTGGTAGAAGAATGGAGGAGAATGTGTTACTCACTGTTTAAAGTAGTCACATATCTCTGTGATGCCTGGTAGAAGAATGGAGGAGAATGTGTTACTCACTGTTTAAAGTAGTCACATATCTCTTTGATGCCTGGTAGAAGAATGGAGGAGAATGTGTTACTCACTGTTTAAAGTAGTCACATATCTCTGTGATGCCTGGTAGAAGAATGGAGGAGAATGTGTTACTCACTGTTTAAAGTAGTCACATATCTCTTTGATGCCTGGTAGAAGAATGGAGGAGAATGTGTTACTCACTGTTTAAAGTAGTCACATATCTCTTTGATGCCTGGTAAATCACAAATACCTGCTCCAAATGGATTCTGAAATGTACACGCATAGAAATATAATGAATGACATCCTATAAATATGAGTATATATGATTTTAAACATAAAATATAGTAATATATCTCTCTCCAAATTTATTTATTACAGTGGTTTAGTGATTGCAGGGATTAAGCTGGGTTGAGAATTTCTCCCTCACCTCTGGGTGATAGTTGAGTGAGAAGTCTTCACCTATGGGTTATTATAGTGCTTGCTTGTGATCTATACCTCACTATATGTAGATACGAGATTTATACTTCACTATATGTAGATACGAGATCTATACTTCACTATACGTAGATACGAGATCTATACTTCACTATATGTAGATACGAGATCTATCCTTCACTATATGTAGATACAACATCTATACTTCACTATATGTAGATACGAAATCTATACTTACCTATATGTAGATACGAGATCTATACTTCACTATATGTAGATACGAGATCTATACTTAGCTATACGTAGATACGAGATCTATACTTCACTATATGTAGATACAACATCTATACTTCATTATATGTAGATACGAGATCTATACTTCACTATATGTAGATACGAGATCTATACTTCACTATATGTAGATACGAAATCTATACTTAGCTATATGTAGATACAAGATCTATACTTCACTATATGTAGATACGAGATCTATACTTCACTATATGTAGATACAAGATCTATACTTCACTATATGTAGATACGAGATCTATACTTCACTATATGTAGATACGAGATCTATACTCCACTATATGTAGATACGAGATCTATACTTCACTATATGTAGATACGAGATCTATACTTCACTATATGTAGATACAAGATCTATACTCCACTATATGTAGATACGAGATCTATACTTCACTATATGTAGATACGAGATCTATACTTCACTATATGTAGATACGAGATCTATACTTCACTATATGTAGATACGAGATCTATACTTCACTATATGTAGATACAAGATCTATACTTAGCTATATGTAGATACGACATCTATACTTCACTATATGTAGATATGACATCTATACTTCACTATATGTAGATATGACATCTATACTTCACTATATGTAGATATGACATCTATACTTCACTATATGTAGATATGACATCTACACTTAGCTATATGTAGATACGAGATCTATACTTCACTATATGTAGATACGACATCTATACTTCACTATATGTAGATACGACATCTATACTTCACTATATGTAGATACAACATCTATACTTCACTATATATAGATACAACATCTATACTTCACTATATGTAGATACGACATCTATACTTAGCTATATGTAGATACAAGATCTATACTTAGCTATATGTAGATACGAGATCTATACTTCACTATATGTAGATACGAAATCTATACTTCACTATATGTAGATACGAGATCTGTACTTCACTATATGTAGATACGAAATCTATACTTCACTATATGAAGATACGAGATCTATACTCCACTATATGTAGATACGAGATCTATACTCCACTATATGAAGATACGAGATCTATACTCCACTATATGTAGATACAACATCTATACTTCACTATATGTAGATACGAGATCTATACTTCACTATATGTAGATACGAGATCTATACTTCACTATATGTAGATACGACATCTATACTTAGCTATATGTAGATACAACATCTATACTTAGCTATATGTAGATACAACATCTATACTTAGCTATATGTAGATACGAGATTCAAGATACATGTGTATATCTCTGACTGGCGAAGGGTATATTCCTGTTAACCATACCATATTTAGGATTCTTGTCTTTTTTAACCGCCTTGTGAAGTGATAACGTTCTTGCTAAAATAAAATAATAATAGTTCTAAAAACAATACAATAGAAAGTATATATATATATATATGACAATATCTGGAGTAGTCTACCGGTATATATATATATATGACAATATCTGGAGTAAAGTCTACCGGTATATATATATATATATATATATATATATATATATATATTAATATATATATATATATATAATATATATATATATATATATATATATATGACAATATCTGGAGTAAAGTCTACCGGTATATATATATATATTGACAATATCTGGAGTAAAGTTTTACGCCTTCATCAGCACCATTTTGGACTATATCGCCAGTGGGCAGTTAATACCTTTCCTGGGCAGGCTCCAGCATTAACCAGTATTTGGTGAACCAACCTCTGTAAGTATCTGCCAACTTTTTCGTGTAAACAGATACGCCTCAGATGGGGCTTGAACCAGTGACTATCAGTGATGATAGGTTACAGTGGTCAGCGCCCATAACCACTCGACCACAGAGATATTCCTCCCAAGAGTGAATAAACTTAATTAAAACATCAATGTTTTTAATGTCATCAAACGAATTCGACACCACAAATGGGAGTTGAACCTATAAACCCGGTAGGTGAGGGCCAGTAATTTGAAGTCAATGACCACAACCACTCGGCCATATACTTGCCATACTTTGAAATATAGTACAGCAGATGGATACTGGTAAGTCTAGAAATATAGTACAGCAGATGGATACTGGTAAGTCTAGACATAGAGTACAGCAGATGGATACTGGTAAGTCTAGACATAGAGTACAGCAGATGGATACTGGTAAGTCTAGAAATAGAGTACAGTAGATGGATACTGGTAAGTCTAGAAATAGAGTACAGCAGATGGATACTGGTAAGTCTAGACATATAGTACAGCAGATGGATACTGGTAAGTCTAGAAATATAGTACAGCAGATGGATACTGGTAAGTCTAGAAATAGAGTACAGCAGATGGATACTGGTAAGTTTAGACATAGAGTACAGCAGATGGATACTGGTAAGTCTAGACATATAGTACAGCAGATGGATACTGGTAAGTCTAGAAATATAGTACAGCAGATGGATACTGGTAAGTCTAGAAATAGAGTACAGCCGATGGATACTGGTAAGTCTAGAAATATAGTACAGCAGATGGATACTGGTAAGTCTAGAAATAGAGTACAGCAGATGGATACTGGTAAGTCTAGAAATATAGTACAGCAGATGGATACTGGTAAGTCTAGAAATATAGTACAGCAGATGGATACTGGTAAGTCTAGACATATAGTACAGCAGATGGATACTGGTAAGTCTAGACATATAGTACAGCAGATGGATACTGGTAAGTCTAGAAATAGAGTACAGTAGATGGATACTGGTAAGTCTAGACATAGAGTACAGTAGATGGATACTGGTAAGTCTAGAAATATAGTACAGCAGATGGATACTGGTAAGTCTAGAAATAGAGTACAGCAGATGGATACTGGTAAGTCTAGACATAGAGTACAGTAGATGGATACTGGTAAGTCTAGAAATAGAGTACAGTAGATGGATACTGGTAAGTCTAGACATATAGTACAGCAGATGGATACTGGTAAGTCTAGAAATAGAGTACAGCAGATGGATACTGGTAAGTCTAGAAATATAGTACAGCAGATGGATACTGGTAAGTCTAGACATATAGTACAGCAGATGGATACTGGTAAGTCTAGAAATATAGTACAGCAGATGGATACTGGTAAGTCTAGACATAGAGTACAGTAGATGGATACTGGTAAGTCTAGAAATTGAGTACAGCAGATGGATACTGGTAAGTCTAGAAATAGAGTACAGCAGATGGATACTGGTAAGTCTAGAAATAGAGTACAGCAGATGGATACTGGTAAGTCTAGAAATATAGTACAACAGATGGATACTGGTAAGTCTAGACATATAGTACAGCAGATGGATACTGGTAAGTCTAGAAATAGAGTACAGCAGATGGATACTGGTAAGTCTAGAAATATAGTACAGCAGATGGATACTGGTAAGTCTAGAAATATAGTACAGCAGATGGATATTGGTAAGTCTAGACATATAGTACAGCAGATGGATACTGGTAAGTCTAGACATATAGTACAGCAGATGGATACTGGTAAGTCTAGACATATAGTACAGCAGATGGATACTGGTAAGTCTAGAAGTATAGTACAGCAGATGGATACAGGTAAGTCTAGAAATATAGTACAGCAGATGGATACTGGTAAGTCTAGAAATATAGTACAACAGATGGATACTGGTAAGTCTAGAAATATAGTACAGCAGATGGATACTGGTAAGTCTAGACATATAGTACAGCAGATGGATACTGGTAAGTCTAGAAATATAGTACAGCAGATGGATACTGGTAAGTCTAGACATATAGTACAGCAGATGGATACTGGTAAGTCTAGAAATATAGTACAGCAGATGGATACTGGTAAGTCTAGAAATAGAATACAGCAGATGGATACTGGTAAGTCTAGACATATAGTACAGCAGATGGATACTGGTAAGTCTAGACATATAGTACAGCAGATGGATACTGGTAAGTCTAGAAATATAGTACAGCAGATGGATACTGGTAAGTCTAGACATATAGTACAGCAGATGGATACTGGTAAGTCTAGAAATAGAGTACAGCAGATGGATACTGGTAAGTTTAGACATAGAGTACAGCAGATGGATACTGGTAAGTCTAGACATATAGTACAGCAGATGGATACTGGTAAGTCTAGAAATAGAGTACAGCAGATGGATACTGGTAAGTCTAGACATATAGTACAGCAGATGGATACTGGTAAGTCTAGAAATAGAGTACAGCAGATGGATACTGGTAAGTTTAGACATAGAGTACAGCAGATGGATACTGGTAAGTCTAGACATATAGTACAGCAGATGGATACTGGTAAGTCTAGAAATAGAGTACAGCAGATGGATACTGGTAAGTCTAGACATATAGTACAGCAGATGGATACTGGTAAGTCTAGAAATAGAGTACAGCAGATGGATACTGGTAAGTTTAGACATAGAGTACAGCAGATGGATACTGGTAAGTCTAGACATATAGTACAGCAGATGGATACTGGTAAGTCTAGACATATAGTACAGCAGATGGATACTGGTAATTCTAGAAATAGAGTACAGCAGATGGATACTGGTAAGTCTAGACATATAGTACAACAGATGGATACTGGTAAGTCTAAAAGTTATCACATCTGAAAGACTCAACAATTTGTCAATTTGCACTTGATCGTGGAGATGTGTACCAAGTTTCATTTCAATTGGATGAAAACAATCTGGTGGGGAGTTGGGGCCACAAAGTTCAGATGTGCTATGTTGTAATACAACAGTTGGTACAATTCAAGACAGGTTTGACAGTATAGCTCAAACAGATCACATAATTGATGGTACTTGGATGTAATCTGAATAAGGAATTGAGATGTGCGATACTGTAAAATATAAGTAAATACAAATGGGTGTACCCCCCCGGAACATCTATTGCAAACCTCATATGGGTGTACCCCACGCGGAACATCTATTGCAAACCTCATATGGGTGTACCCCCCGCGGAACATCTATTGCAAACCTCATATGGGTGTACCCCCCCCCGGAACATCTATTGCAAACCTCATATGGGTGTACCCCCGCGGAACATCTATTGCAAACCTCATATGGGTGTATCCCCCCGGAACATCTATTGCAAACCTCATATGGGTGTATCCCCCCGGAACATCTATTGCAAACCTCACATTGGGTGTACCCCCCCCGCGGAACATCTATTACAAACCTCATATGGGTGTACCCCCCGGAACATCTATTGCAAACCTCATATGGGTGTACCCCCCCGGAACATCTATTGCAAACCTCATATGGGTGTACCCCCCCGGAACATCTATTGCAAACCTCACATTTGGTGTACCCCCCCGGAACATCTATTGCAAACCTCATGTGGGTGTACCCCCCCGGAACATCTATTGCAAACCTCATATGGGTGTACCCCCCGGAACATCTATTGCAAACCTCACATTGGGTGTACCCCCCCGGAACATCTATTGCAAACCTCATATGGGTGTACCCCACGCGGAACATCTATTGCAAACCTCATATGGGTGTACCCCCCGCGGAACATCTATTGCAAACCTCATATGGGTGTACCCCCCCCCGGAACATCTATTGCAAACCTCATATGATCGTTGAAATAAACCATACCACATGAATTTAAAGGTTGATCTTTCAAGCTCAAATCAAGGCCATGTGATAATCTCACGAAATATGCAAGACAGACTCATACTTGCAATGGTATATGTACAGGAAACATCATATTGGCCTACACCTTGGGCGATATCAAATGACCTTGAAAGGTCAAACTCAAAGACATCTGAATTCCATGATTTGAATATATTAGTTTATACAAATTTATTTGAGCTCGATTGCGAAACAAGTTCTTACAACTTATATTAATCACTCTCGACACCTCATTCCTGATGGAATCCATTGCCACGAGGGAGAGAGGCAATGTGGAATTTAAATGCCTTGCCTAAGGGCACAATCGTAACGGCTCCAGCGAGGCTCTAACTCGGGCCCTTTCGCACCTGAAGCGAACGCGCTACCACTGCGCTTTCACTACTTGATTATATACTACAATAAAACTAAGCATTAGCCCCTGTGTCACGGGTTCGAGGGTCTGCATCTCTCTGCTATCCCTACCTTGTTTGCTGTTTGACGAATCATATATTTGTTTTAAAGATTTCATTAAAAGATATGCTTGAAATAGAAAATGTTTACCTTTTCCTTCATTGGAAACAGGTAGCATTGCCTCCCATTCTCTGCGTAACACATGCCCAGCTTGTGACATATCGTATCCGGCGTGTCACTATGTTCTATGCTGCAAATACCAATATATGTTTGTATGTAAATCACAGTACATGGCTTTAAATATTTGTATGTAAATCAAAGTTCATGGCTTTAAATATTTGTATGTAAATCAAAGTTCATGGCTTTAAATGTTTGTATGTAAATCACAGTACATGGCTTTAAATATTTGTATGTAAATCACAGTACATGGCTTTAAATGTTTGTATGTAAATCACAGTACATGGCTTTAAATATTTGTATGTAAATCACAGTACATGGCTTTAAATATTTGTATGTAAATCACAGTACATGGCTTTAAATGTTTGTATGTAAATCACAGTACATGGCTTTAAATATTTGTATGTAAATCACAGTACATGGCTTTAAATGTTTGTATGTAAATCACAGTACATGGCTTTAAATATTTGTATGTAAATCACAGTACATGGCTTTAAATGTTTGTATGTAAATCACAGTATATGGTTTTAAATGTTTGTATGTAAATCACAGCTAACAGCTTAGGTTGTTTGTAAATCACAGTTCATGGCCTTGGATGTTTGGAGGAAAGTATTTGGATGCAGTGTTACTGTATATGAATGAGCGGAGAAGTGAGGACATCCAAGTATCCCTGTCTTGTTAAGTTATTTCAAAGCAGGTTGATCGGTTTGAAAGAAATTTGGCCAACACATAATTGTGTACCCATTTCTGAAATTTGACAATGCAGTTACAGACAGGCCGACACATAATTGTGTACACATTTCTGACATCTGACAATGCAGTTACAGACAGGCCGACACATAATTGTGTACACATTTCTGACATCTGACAATGCAGTTACAGACAGGCCGACACATAATTGTGTACACATTTCTGACATCTGACAATGCAGATACAGACAGGCCGACAAATAATTGTGTACCCATTTCTGACATTTGACAATGCATTTACAGACATAGGATGTATGTACGACATTAATTGATAATATACATAGTATACATTTCTGTGCAGTAGTTTCAAGTTTAATTTTAAAATAATTATTTTCTCTATAAACACTAAAACAAGACAGACCAACCGATATCTGAAAAACAAGAAATCCCACTCCCGAAGAATGTATGAGAATTTGTTATACGTTACATACATGTAGCATAATTTGCTATACGTTACATACATGTAGCATAATTTGCTATACGTTACTTACATGTAACATAATTTGTTATACGTTACATACATGTAGCATAATTTGTTATACGTTACATACATGTAGCATAATTTGTTATACGCTACATACATGTAGCATAATTTGTTATAAATTACATACATGTAGCATAATTTGTTATACATTACATCCATGTAGCATAATTTGTTATACGTTACATACATGTAGCATAATTTGTTATACATTACATACATGTAGCATAATTTGTTATACATTACATCCATGTAGCATAATTTGTTATACGTTACATACATGTAGCATAATTTGTTATACGTTACATACATGTAGCATAATTTGTTATACGTTACATACATGTAGCATACTTTGTTATACGTTATATACATGTAGCATAATTTGTTATACGTTACATACATGTAGCATAATTTGTTATACGTTACATACATGTAGCATAATTTGTTATACGTTACATACATGTAGCATACTTTGTTATACGTTACATACATGTAGCATACTTTGTTATACGTTACATACATGTAGCATAATTTGTTATATGTTATATACATGTAGCATAATTTGTTATATGTTACATACATGTAGCATAATTTGTTATATGTTATATACATGTAGCATAATTTGTTATACGTTACATACATGTAGCATAATTTGTTATACGTTATATACATTCACAAAGAAATGAACACATTCCAATAAATATAGCAAACGTATGCAACCATTGCTTAATACACGTGTGTGACGCAGCATTGGATGTCTTGATACACGTGTGTGACGCAGCATTGGATGTCTTGATACACGTGTGTGATGCAGCATTGGATGTCTTGATGCACGTGTGTGACGCAGCATTGGATGTCTTGATGCACGTGTGTGATGCAGCATTGGATGTCTTGATGCACGTGTGTGATGCAGCATTGGATGTCTTGATGCACGTGCGTGATGCAGCATTGTATGTCTTGATGCACGTGCGTGACGCAGCATTGGATGTCTTGATGCACGTGTGTGACACAGCATTGGATGTCTTGATGCACGTGCGTGACGCAGCATTGGCTGTTTTGATGCACATGCGTGACGCAGCCTTGTATGTCTTGATGCACATGCGTGATGCAGCATTGGATGTCTTGATGCACATGCGTGACGCAGCATTGGCTGTTTTGATGCACGTGCGTGACGCAGCCTTGTATGTCTTGATGCACATGCGTGACGCAGCATTGGATGTCTTGATGCACATGCGTGACGCAGCATTGGATGTTTTGATGCACGTGCGTGACGCAGCCTTGTATGTCTTGATGCATGTGCGTGATGCAGCATTGGTTGTCTTGATGCACATGTGTGATGCAGCATTGGATGTCTTGATGCACGTGCGTGACGCAGCCTTGTATGTCTTGATGCATGTGCGTGATGCAGCATTGGTTGTCTTGATGCACATGCGTGACGCAGCATTGGATGTCTTGATGCACGTGCATGATGCAGCATTGGTTGTCTTGATGCACGTGTGTGATGCAGCATTGGATGTCTTGATGCACGTGCGTGACGCAGCCTTGTATGTCTTGATGCATGTGCGTGATGCAGCATTGGTTGTCTTGATGCACGTGTGTGACGCAGCATTGGTTGTCTTGATGCACGTGTGTGATGCAGCATTGGATGTTTTGATGCGCATGCGTGACGCAGCATTGGATGTCTTGATGCACATGCGTGACGCAGCATTGAATGTTTTGATGCACGTGCGTGATGCAGCATTGGTTGTCTTGATGCACGTGCGTGACGCAGCATTGGCTGTTTTGATGCACATGCATGACGCAGCCTTGTATGTCTTGATGCACATGTGTGACGCAGCATTGGATGTCTTGATGCACGTGCGTGATGCAGCATTGGCTGTTTTAATGCACATGCGTGACGCAGCCTTGTATGTCTTGATGCACATGCCTGATGCAGCATTGGATGTCTTGATGCACGTGCGTGATGCAGCATTGGATGTCTTGATGCACATGCGTGACGCAGCATTGGATGTCTTGATGCACATGCGTGATGCAGCATTGGCTGTTTTGATGCACGTGCGTGACGCAGCCTTGTATGTCTTGATGCATGTGCATGATGCAGCATTGGATGTCTTGATGCACGTGCGTGATGCAGCATTGGATGTCTTGATGCACATGCGTGACGCAGCATTGGATGTCTTGATGCACATGCATGATGCAGCATTGGTTGTCTTGATGCACATGCGTGACGCAGCATTGGATGTCTTGATGCATGTGCGTGATGCAGCATTGGTTGTCTTGATGCATGTGTGTGATGCAGCATTGGCTGTTTTGGTGCACGTGTGTGATGCAGCCTTGTATGTCTTGATGCATGTGCGTGACACAGCATTGGATGTCTTGATGCACATGCGTGACGCAGCATTGGCTGTTTTGATGCACGTGCGTGATGCAGCCTTGTATGTCTTGATGCATGTGCGTGACGCAGCATTGGCTGTTTTGATGCACGTGCGTGACGCAGCCTTGTATGTCTTGATGCATGTGCGTGATGCAGCATTGGTTGTCTTGATGCATGTGTGTGATGCAGCATTGGCTGTTTTGGTGCACGTGTGTGATGCAGCCTTGTATGTCTTGATGCATGTGCGTGACGCAGCATTGGATGTCTTGATGCACATGCGTGATGCAGCATTGGATGTCTTGATGCACATGCGTGACGCAGCATTGGATGTCTTGATGCACATGCGTGACGCAGCATTGGATGTCTTGATGCATGTGTGTGATGCAGCATTGGATGTCTTGATGCACCTGTGTGACGCAGCATTGGATGTCTTGATGCACGTGCGTGATGCAGCATTGGATGTCTTGATGCACGTGTGTGACGCAGCATTGAATGTCTTGATGCACCTGTGTGACGCAGCATTGGATGTCTTGATGCACGTATGTGATGCAGCATTGGATGCCTTGATGCATGTGTGTGACGCAGCATTGGATGTCTTGATGCACCTGTGTGACGCAGCATTGGATGTCTTGATGCACGTGCGTGATGCAGCATTGGATGCCTTGATGCACGTGTGTGATGCAGCCTTATATGTCTTGATGCACGTGCGTGACGCAGCATTGGATGTCTTGATGCACGTGCGTGACGCAGCATTGGATGGCTAAGATGTTGGTTCTGACTGCCGATAGTGAGCGATGTGTTCTGAATGTACTCACAGCATGACAAACCAAGGCAAGTGATACTTTCAGTTTGTTAGATTGCAAATAAACCCAGTTTACTGAAATAAGTATTCAGCTGCTATAGTGCCTCTGATAGAGCTACACAGTGTTGTAGAAACATCTCGTTCAACATAGCTTGTTAAATCTAATGTTGCATGTAAATGTAATGTGAAGCTAAGTACGGTATCTAGTAACACGCATATATCTAGTATATCCAGTATATCTAGCCCGCTTGTGTGTATCATGTTGAAACACAAGTGAATTGACAAGACAGATTGTCCCGATTATACATACAGGCATATACTGGAGGAGACACTCACACATTGTGAAAGGAAACCGTATCCAACCGTCAATTGTTATTGTAGTTTAGGACTTTTATTTTACTTATTTTCAACTTTTAGCTACAATGTATCATTATATATACATATGACTTGTATATGAAATTGCGTACATTTAAGATGAGTTCCACTATCTCCTCTAATTGTAAAGAGGATATGGTTTATTCTAGAGTGGAAACAAGACAGGCTAGGTCAGAAACGGGGACAAAATGGGTCAGAAACGGGGACAAGATGGGTCAGAAACGGGGACAATATGGGTCACAAACGGGGACAAGATGGGTCAGAAACGGGGACAAGATGGGTCAGAAACAGGGACAAGATGGGTCAGAAAAGAGGCAGGGTGCATTTTGAGCCGCGACAGGGGGTATTTTGGGGTTAGCCCCAAGAACATTTTGTTAACTTACGGTGATTAATTAAAGAGACAGTAAGGCAGTACATATTGACACACAGGGGGCGTGTTGTAAGCTATATAGGTGTTGTAAGCTATATAGGTGTTGTAAGCTATATAGGTGTTGTAAGCTATATAGGTGTTGTAAGCTATATAGGTGTTGTAAGCTATATAGGTGTTGTATAGGTGTTGTAAGCTATATAGGTGTTGTATAGGTGTTGTAAGCTATATAGGTGTTGTAAGCGATATACGTGTTGTAAGCTATATAGGTGTTGTAAGCTATATAGGTGTTGTAAGCTATATAGGTGTTGTAAGCTATATAGGTGTTGTAAGCTATATAGGTGTTGTAAGCTATATAGGTGTTGTAAGCTATATAGGTGTTGTAAGCTATATAGGTGTTGTATAGGTGTTGTAAGCTATATAGGTGTTGTAAGCTATATAGGTGTTGTAAGCTATATAGGTGTTGTAAGCTATATAGGTGTTATATAGGTGTTTAAGCTATATAGGTGTTGTAAGCTATATATGTTGTTATATAGGTGTTGTAAGCTATATAGGTGTTATATAGGTGTTGTAAGCTATATAGGTGTTGTAAGCTATATAGGTGTTGTAAGCTATATAGGTGTTGTAAGCTATATAGGGTTGTAAGCTATATAGGTGTTGTAAGCTATATAGGTGTTATATAGGTGTTGTAAGCTATATAGGTGTTGTAAGCTATATAGGTGTTATATAGGTGTTGTAAGCTATATAGGTGTTGTAAGCTATATAGGTGTTATATAGGTGTTGTAAGCTATATAGGTGTTGTAAGCTATATAGGTGTTGTAAGCTATATAGGTGTTATATAGGTGTTGTAAGCTATATAGGTGTTGTAAGCTATATAGGTGTTGTAAGCTATATAGGTGTTATATAGGTGTTGTAAGCTATATAGGTGTTGTAAGCTATATAGGTGTTTTAAGCTATATAGGTGTTATATAGGTGTTGTAAGCTATATAGGTGTTATATAGGTGTTGTAAGCTATATAGGTGTTGTAAGCTATATAGGTGTTATATAGGTGTTGTAAGCTATATAGGTGTTATATAGGTGTTGTAAGCTATATAGGTGTTGTAAGCTATATAGGTGTTGTAAGCTATATAGGTGTTTTAAGCTATATAGGTGTTCTAAGCTATATAGGTGTTATATAGGTGTTGTAAGCTATATAGGTGTTGTAAGCTATATAGGTGTTGTAAGCTATATAGGTGTTGTAAGCTATATAGGTGTTATATAGGTGTTCTAAGCTATATAGGTGTTATATAGGTGTTGTAAGCTATATAGGTGTTGTAAGCTATATAGGTGTTATATAGGTGTTGTAAGCTATATAGGTGTTGTAAGCTATATAGGTGTTGTAAGCTATATAGGTGTCTAAGCTATATAGGTGTTGTAAGCTATATAGGTGTTGTAAGCTATATAGGTGTTGTAAGCTATATAGGTGTTGTAAGCTATATAGGTGTTGTAAGCTATATAGGTGTTGTAAGCTATATAGGTGTTGTAAGCTATATAGGTGTTGTAAGCTATATAGGGTGTAAGCTATATAGGTGTTGTAAGCTATATAGGTGTTGTAAGCTATATAGGTGTTATATAGGTGTTGTAAGCTATATAGGTGTTATATAGGTGTTGTAAGCTATATAGGTGTTGTAAGCTATATAGGTGTTGTAAGCTATATAGGTGTTGTAAGCTATATAGGTGTTATATAGGTGTTCTAAGCTATATAGGTGTTATATAGGTGTTGTAAGCTATATAGGTGTTGTAAGCTATATAGGTGTTGTAAGCTATATAGGTGTTGTAAGCTATATAGGTGTTATATAGGTGTTGTAAGCTATATAGGTGTTGTAAGCTATATAGGTGTTGTAAGCTATATAGGTGTTGTAAGCTATATAGGTGTTGTAAGCTATATAGGTGTTGTAAGCTATATAGGTGTTGCAAGCTATATAGGTGTTATATAGGTGTTGTAAGCTATATAGGTGTTGTATAGGTGTTGTAAGCTATATAGGTGTTGTAAGCTATATAGGTGTTGTAAGCTATATAGGTGTTGTAAGCTATATAGGTGTTGTAAGCTATATAGGTGTTATATAGGTGTTGTAAGCTATATAGGTGTTGTATAGGTGTTGTAAGCTATATAGGTGTTGTAAGCTATATAGGTGTTGTAAGCTATATAGGTGTTGTAAGCTATATAGGTGTTGCAAGCTATATAGGTGTTATATAGGTGTTGTAAGCTATATAGGTGTTGTATAGGTGTTGTAAGCTATATAGGTGTTGTAAGCTATATAGGTGTTGTAAGCTATATAGGTGTTGTAAGCTATATAGGTGTTGCAAGCTATATAGGTGTTATATAGGTGTTCTAAGCTATATAGGTGTTGTATAGGTGTTGTAAGCTATATAGGTGTTGTAAGCTATATAGGTGTTATATAGGTGTTGTAATCTATATAGGTGTTGTAAGCTATATAGGTGTTATATAGGTGTTGTAAGCTATATAGGTGTTATATAGGTGTTGTAAGCTATATAGGTGTTGTAAGCTATATAGGTGTTGTAAGTTATATAGGTGTTGTAAGCTATATAGGTGTTATATAGGTGTTGTAAGCTATATAGGTGTTGTAAGCTATATAGGTGTTGTAAGCTATATAGGTGTTGTAAGCTATATAGGTGTTATATAGGTGTTGTAAGCTATATAGGTGTTGTAAGCTATATAGGTGTTATATAGGTGTTGTAAGCTATATAGGTGTTATATAGGTGTTGTAAGCTATATAGGTGTTGTAAGCTATATAGGTGTTGTAAGCTATATAGGTGTTGTAAGCTATATAGGTGTTATATAGGTGTTGTAAGCTATATAGGTGTTGTAAGCTATATAGGTGTTATATAGGTGTTGTAAGCTATATAGGTGTTTTAAGCTATATAGGTGTTATATAGGTGTTGTAAGCTATATAGGTGTTATATAGGTTGTAAGCTATATAGGTGTTGTAAGCTATATAGGTGTTGTAAGCTATATAGGTGTTCTAAGCTATATAGGTGTTGTAAGCTATATAGGTGTTGAAGCTATATAGGTGTTGTAAGCTATATAGGTGTTATATAGGTGTTGTAAGCTATATAGGTGTTGTAAGCTATATAGGTGTTGTATAGGTGTTGTAAGCTATATAGGTGTTGTAAGCTATATAGGTGTTGTAAGCTATATAGGTGTTGTAAGCTATATAGGTGTTGTAAGCTATATAGGTGTTATATAGGTGTTGTAAGCTATATAGGTGTTGTAAGCTATATAGGTGTTGTAAGCTATATAGGTGTTGTAAGCTATATAGGTGTTGTAAGCTATATAGGTGTTGTAAGCTATATAGGTGTTGTAAGCTATATAGGTGTTATATAGGTGTTCTAAGCTATATAGGTGTTGTATAGGTGTTGTAAGCTATATAGGTGTTGTAAGCTATATAGGTGTTTTGGTGTTGTAATCTATATAGGTGTTGTAAGCTATATAGGTG
>CM026395.1:36343774-36367418 GCA_014843695.1 Archivesica marissinica
CTACCTATAACATTGCCCAACACTACCTATAGCATTGCCTACAAACACTACCTATAACATTGCCTACAAACACTACCTATAGCATTGCCTACAAACACTACCTATAACATTGCCTACCTATAACATTGCCTACAAACACTACCTATAACATTGCCTACCTATAACATTGCCTACAAACACTACCTATAACATTGCCTGCAAACACTACCTATAACATTGCCTACAAACACTACCTAAAAACATTGCCTACAAACCTACCTATAACATTGCCTACAAACACTACCTATAACATTGCTACAAACCTACCTATAACATTGCCTACAAACACTACCTATAACATTGCCTGCAAACACTACATATAACATTGCCTACCTATAACATTGCCTACAAACACTACATATAACATTGCCTACCTATAACATTGCCTACAAACACTACCTATAACATTGCCTACAAACACTACCTATAACATTGCCTACAAACACTACCTATAACATTGCCTACAAACACTACCTATAACATTGCCTACAAACACTACCTATAACATTGCCTACAAACACTACCTATAACATTGCCTACAAACACTACCTATAACATTGCCTGCAAACACTACCTATAACATTGCCTACAAACACTACCTATAACATTGCCTACCTATAACATTGCCTACAAACACTACCTATAACATTGCCTACAAACACTACCTATAACATTGCCTACAAACACTACCTATAACATTGCCTACAAACACTACCTATAACATTGCCTACATACACTACCTATAACATTGCCTACAAACACTACCTATAACATTGCCTACCTATAACATTGCCTACAAACACTACCTATAACATTGCCTACAAACACTACCTATAACATTGCCTACAAACACTGCCTATAACATTGCCTACAAACACTACATAACATTGCCTGCAAACACTACATATAACATTGCCTACCTATAACATTGCCTACAAACACTACCTATAACATTGCCTGCAAACACTACCTATAACATTGCCTACAAACACTACCTATAACATTGCCTGCAAACACTACCTATAACATTGCCTACAAACACTACCTATAACATTGCCTACAAACACTACCTATAGCATTGCCTACAAACACTACCTATAACATTGCCTACAAACACTACCTATAACATTGCCTACAAACACTACCTATAACATTGCCTACAAACACTACCTATAACATTGCCTACAAACACTACATATAACATTGCCTACAAACACTACCTATAACATTGCCTGCAAACACTACCTATAACATTGCCTACAAACACTACCTATAACATTGCCTGCAAACACTACCTATAACATTGCCTACAAACACTACCTATAACATTGCCTACAAACACTACATATAACATTGCCTACAAACACTACCTATAACATTGCCTACAAACACTACATATAACATTGCCTACAAACACTACCTATAACATTGCCTACCTATAACATTGCCTACAAACACTACCTATAACATTGCCTGCAAACACTACCTATAACATTGCCTACAAACACTACCTATAACATTGCCTACAAACACTACCTATAACATTGCCTACAAACACTACATATAACATTGCCTACAAACACTACCTATAACATTGCCTACAAACACTACCTATAACATTGCCTGCAAATACTACCTATAACATTGCCTACAAACACTACCTATAACATTGCCTGCAAACACTACCTATAACATTGCCTACAAACACTACCTATAGCATTGCCTACAAACACTACCTATAACATTGCCTACAAACACTACCTATAACATTGCCTACAAACACTACCTATAACATTGCCTACAAACACTACCTATAACATTGCATACAAACACTACCTATAACATTGCATACAAACACTACCTATAACATTGCCTACAAACACTACCTATAACATTGCCTACAAACACTACCTATAACATTGCCTGCAAACACTACCTATAACATTGCCTAGAAACACTACCTATAACATTGCCTACACACACTACCTATAACATTGCATACAAACACTACCTATAACATTGCATACAAACACTACCAATAACATTGCCTACACACACTACCTATAACATTGCCTACAAACACTACATATAACATTGCCTACAAACACTACCTATAACATTGCCTACAAACACTACCTATAGCATTGCCTACAAACACTACATATAACATTGCCTAGAAACACTACCTATAACATTGCCTGCAAACATTACCTATAACATTGCCTGCAAACACTACCTATAACATTGCCTGCAAACACTACCTAATAATAGCTGGAGAGTCACCATGCATCCGGGGTCTTCCTCAACCAATAATAGCTGGATAGTTACCATAAGACCTAGGGTGTTGGTATGATGTTACAAGGGTTACACCCTAAAGCAAAACAAAAACAGTTATATTATGCTGTATTTAATTAATATTTAATTGGCTGTTGTGAAGTACAGTACTATATCACACAAGTTCTGACAGAATGAATTATATGATGTCATTATGTTTGTTTCAGCCCATAATCTAATTATATTTCCCGATGTATGTTTTCCATCTCACATATTGTCTTGTGTAGCAATTAGTCACCTCTGTGTAACTTGATATCCGGGCGGACTGCTTCAAGTATTTCCCCCTCATAGCTCTAGATTAGAATCCCATTGTGTGTACCGAATGATTTCATGTGTGAAAGCTATCCAACTGGCTCACAGAAGATTTGTTGTTTTACCCGTTGTTCGTCCATTTCGGGGCTACTCGGGGGCACTTGGAGCTACTCGGGGGCACTAGGAGCTACTCGGGGCTATTCGGGGCTACTCGGGGCACTTGGAGCTACTTGGGGCACTAGGAGCTACTCGGGGCTATTCGGGGCTACTCGGGGCACTTGGAGCTATGAGGGGCTACTCGTGGGCACTTGGAGCTATGAGGGGCTATTCGGAGCTACTGGGGGCTACTCGGCGGCACTTGGGGTATTTCTCCACAAATACATGTGTATGGGGTTATTGTACATATTCACAGTACATGTGTATGAGGTTATTGTACATATTCATAATACATGTGTATGGGGATATTGTACATATTCACAATACATGTGTATGGGGTTATTGTACATATTCATAACACATGTGTATGGGGTTATTGTACATATTCACAATACATGTGTATGGGGTTATTGTACATATTCACAATATATGTGTATGGGGTTAATGTACATATTCACAATACATGTGTATGGGGTTATTGTACATATTCACAATACATGTGTATGGGGTTAATGTACATATTCACAGTACATGTGTATGGGGTTATTGTACTTCACAGTACATGTGTATGGGGTTATTGTACATATTCACAATACATGTGTATGGGGTTATTGTACATATTCACAATACATGTGTATGGGGTTATTGTACATATTCACAGTACATGTGTATGGGGTTATTGTACTTCACAGTACATGTGTATGGGGTTATTGTACTACACAATACATGTGTATGGGGTTATTGTACATATTCACAGTACATGTGTATGGGGTTATTGTACATATTCACAATACATGTATATGGGGTTATTGTACATATTCATAACACATGTGTATGGGGTTATTGTACATATTCACAATACATGTGTATGGGGTTATTGTACATATTCACAGTACATGTGTATGGGGTTATTGTACATATTCACAATACATGTGTATGGGGTTATTGTACATATTCACAATACATGTGTATGGGGTTATTGTACATATTCACAATACATGTGTATGGGGTTATTGTACATATTCACAATACATGTGTATGGGGTTATTGTACATATTCACAATACATGTGTATGGGGTTATTGTACATATTCACAATACATGTGTATGGGGTTATTGTACATATTCACAGTACATGTGTATGGGGTTATTGTACATATTCACAGTACATGTGTATGGGGTTATTGTACATATTCACAATACATGTGTATGGGGTTATTGTACATATTCACAATACATGTGTATGGGGTTATTGTACATATTCACAGTACATGTGTATGGGGTTTTGTACATATTCACATACATGTGTATGGGGTTATTGTACTTCACAGTACATGTGTATGGGGTTATTGTACATATTCACAATACATGTGTATGGGGTTATTGTACATATTCACAGTACATGTGTATGGGGTTATTGTACATATTCACAATACATGTGTATGGGGTTATTGTACATATTCACAATACATGTGTATGGGGTTATTGTACATATTCACAATACATGTGTATGGGGTTATTGTACATATTCATAACACATGTGTATGGGGTTATTGTACATATTCACAATACATGTATATGGGGTTATTGTACATATTCACAATACATGTGTATGGGGTTATTGTACATATTCACAATACATGTGTATGGGGTTATTGTACATATTCACAATACATGTGTATGGGGTTATTGTACATATTCATAACACATGTGCATGGGGTTATTGTACATATTCACAGTACATGTGTATGGGGTTATTGTACATATTCACAGTACATGTGTATGGGGTTATTGTACATATTCACAATACATGTGTATGGGGTTATTGTACATATTCACAATACATGTGTATGGGGTTATTGTACATATTCACAATACATGTGTATGGGGTTATTGTACATATTCACAACACATGTGTATGGGGTTATTGTACATATTCACAATACATGTGTATGGGGTTATTGTACATATTCACAGTACATGTGTATGGGGTTATTGTACATATTCACAGTACATGTGTATGGGGTTATTGTACATATTCACAGTACATGTGTATGGGGTTATTGTACTTCACAGTACATGTGTATGGGGTTATTGTACATATTCACAGTACATGTGTATGGGGTTATTGTACTTCACAGTACATGTGTATGGGGTTATTGTACATATTCACAGTACATGTGTATGGGGTTATTGTACATATTCACAGTACATGTGTATGGGGTTATTGTACATATTCACAGTACATGTGTATGGGGTTATTGTACTTCACAGTACATGTGTATGGGGTTATTGTACATATTCACAGTACATGTGTATGGGGTTATTGTACATATTCACAGTACATGTGTATGGGGTTATTGTACATAATCACAGTACATGTGTATGGGGTTATTGTACTTCACAGTACATGTGTATGGGGTTATTGTACATATTCACAGTACATGTGTATGAGGTTATTGTACATATTCATAATACATGTGTATGAGGTTATTGTACATATTCACAATACATGCATATGGGGTTATTGTACATATTCACAGTACATGTGTATGGGGTTATTGTACATATTCACAATACATGTGTATGGGGTTAATGTACATATTCACAGTACATGTGTATGGGGTTATTGTACATATTCACAATACATGTGTATGGGGTTATTGTACATATTCACAATACATGTGTATGGGGTTATTGTACATATTCATAACACATGTGTATGGGGTTATTGTACATATTCACAATACATGTGTATGGGGTTATTGTACATATTCACAATATATGTGTATGGGGTTAATGTACATATTCACAATACATGTGTATGGGGTTATTGTACATATTCACAATACATGTGTATGGGGTTAATGTACATATTCACAGTACATGTGTATGGGGTTATTGTACATATTCACAGTACATGTGTATGGGGTTATTGTACATATTCACAATACATGTGTATGGGGTTATTGTACATATTCACAATACATGTGTATGGGGTTATTGTACATATTCACAGTACATGTGTATGGGGTTATTGTACTTCACAGTACATGTGTATGGGGTTATTGTACTACACAGTACATGTGTATGGGGTTATTGTACATATTCACAATACATGTGTATGGGGTTATTGTACATATTCACAATACATGTGTATGGGGTTATTGTACATATTCACAATACATGTGTATGGGGTTATTGTACATATTCACAATACATGTGTATGGGGTTATTGTACATATTCACAGTACATGTGTATGGGGTTATTGTACATATTCACAATACATGTGTATGGGGTTATTGTACATATTCACAATACATGTGTATGGGGTTATTGTACATATTCACAATACATGTGTATGGGGTTATTGTACTTCACAATACATGTGTATGGGGTTATTGTACTACACAATACATGTGTATGGGGTTATTGTACATATTCACAATACATGTGTATGGGGTTATTGTACATATTCACAATACATGTGTATGGGGTTATTGTACATATTCATAACACATGTGTATGGGGTTATTGTACATATTCACAATACATGTGTATGGGGTTATTGTACATATTCACAGTACATGTGTATGGGGTTATTGTACATATTCACAATACATGTGTATGGGGTTATTGTACATATTCACAGTACATGTGTATGGGGTTATTGTACATATTCACAGTACATGTGTATGGGGTTATTGTACATATTCACAGTACATGTGTATGGGGTTATTGTACATATTCACAGTACATGTGTATGGGGTTATTGTACATATTCACAGTACATGTGTATGGGGTTATTGTACATATTCACAGTACATGTGTATGGGGTTATTGTACATATTCACAGTACATGTGTATGGGGTTATTGTACTTCACAGTACATGTGTATGGGGTTATTGTACTTCACAGTACATGTGTATGGGGTTATTGTACGTCACAGTACATGTGTATGGGATTATTGTACATATTCATAACACATGTGTATGGGGTTATTGTACATATTCACAATACATGTGTATGGGGTTATTGTACATATTCACAATACATGTGTATGGGGTTATTGTACATATTCATAACACATGTGTATGGGGTTATTGTACATATTCACAATACATGTATATGGGGTTATTGTACATATTCACAATACATGTGTATGCGGTTATTGTACATATTCACAGTACATGTGTAAGGGGTTATTGTACATATTCATAACACATGTGTATGGGGTTATTGTACATATTCACAATACATGTGTATGGGGTTATTGTACATATTCACAATACATGTGTATGGGGTTATTGTACATATTCACAATACATGTGTATGGGGTTATTGTACATATTCATAACACATGTGTATGGGGTTATTGTACATATTCACAATACATGTGTATGGGGTTATTGTACATATTCACAGTACATGTGTATGGGGTTAATGTACATATTCACAATACATGTGTATGGGGTTATTGTACAAATTCACAATACATGTGTATGGGGTTATTGTACATATTCACAATACATGTGTATGGGGTTATTGTACATATTCACAATACATGTGTATGGGGTTATTGTACATATTCACAATACATGTGTATGGGGTTATTGTACATATTCACAGTACATGTGTATGGGGTTATTGTACATATTCACAGTACATGTGTATGGGGTTATTGTACTTCACAGTACATGTGTATGGGGTTATTGTACATATTCACAATACATGTGTATGGGGTTATTGTACATATTCACAATACATGTGTATGGGGTTATTGTACATATTCACAATACATGTGTATGGGGTTATTGTACATATTCACAATACATGTGTATGGGGTTATTGTACATATTCACAATACATGTGTATGGGGTTATTGTACATATTCACAGTACATGTGTATGGGGTTATTGTACATATTCACAATACATGTGTATGGGGTTATTGTACATATTCACAGTACATGTGTATGGGGTTATTGTACATATTCACAGTACATGTGTATGTGGTTATTGTACATATTCACAATACATGTGTATGGGGTTATTGTACATATTCACAATACATGTGTATGGGGTTATTGTACATATTCACAATACATGTGTATGGGGTTATTGTACATATTCACAATACATGTGTATGGGGTTATTGTACATATTCACAATACATGTGTATGGGGTTATTGTACATATTCACAATACATGTGTATGGGGTTATTGTACATATTCACAATACATGTGTATGGGGTTATTGTACATATTCACAGTACATGTGTATGGGGTTATTGTACATATTCACAGTACATGTGTATGGGGTTATTGTACATATTCACAATACATGTGTATGGGGTTATTGTACATATTCACAATACATGTGTATGGGGTTATTGTACATATTCACAATACATGTGTATGGGGTTATTGTACATATTCACAATACATGTGTATGGGGTTATTGTACATATTCACAGTACATGTGTATGGGGTTATTGTACATATTCACAATACATGTGTATGGGGTTATTGTACAATTCACAGTACATGTGTATGGGGTTATTGTACATATTCACAGTACATGTGTATGGGGTTATTGTACTTCACAGTACATGTGTATGGGGTTATTGTACATATTCACAATACATGTGTATGGGGTTATTGTACATATTCACAATACATGTGTATGGGGTTATTGTACATATTCATAACACATGTGTATGGGGTTATTGTACATATTCACAATACATGTTTTGGGATTAGTGTCAGCTTGTTTGTTTTCACTCACATTGATTGACAATTAAAGAAATTAGTTGAATAGTAAATTAATTTTGTCTTTTAGCTTATCATCCGTGTATGGAAACTGACAATGGCGGATGCTCTCATTTGTGTTTGCCCACTCACAAAACAGACTATATGTGTAGCTGTCCAACATATGGTGGCATAACCTTATCATCTGACGGTCAAACATGTCTAGGTACGTCAAACAAACTATTGTGGTTTGTCTTACTTTACATTTTGTTCAACTCATTTACATTTCATCAACTGGAATACATTTGAAAATATCATATACAGCCAGCGTTGTATAGAGCCAATGGTTATGTCATAAAGGCCTCATTTAAAGATCAATTTCCATGTAAACATTTCCAGGTAAACATTGCTATATATTTAAAATATTGTATTGCATTACAATGTAAATACGAATATGAATGGAATTCTCAAAACACCTAGGTAAATGAATAACTTACTAACTACACCTAGGTAAATGAATAACTTACTAACTACACCTAGGTAAATCAATGACTTACTAACTACACCTAGGTAAATGAATAACTTACTAACTACACCTAGGTAAATGAATAACTTACTAACTACACCTAGGTAAATGAATAACTTACTAACTACACCTAGGTAAATCAGTAACTTACTAACTACACCTAGGTAAATCAATAACTTACTAACTACACCTAGGTAAATGAATAACTTACTAACTACACCTAGGTAAATCAATAACTTACTAACTACACCTAGGTAAATGAATAACTTACTAACTACACCTAGGTAAATGAATAACTTACTAACTACACTTAGGTAAATCAATAACTTACTAACTACACCTAGGTAAATGAATAACTTACTAACTACACCTAGGTAAATCAATAACTTACTAACTACACCTAGGTAAATGAATAACTTACTAACTACACCTAGGTAAATGAATAACTTACTAACTACACCTAGGTAAATGAATAACTTACTAACTACACTTAGGTAAATCAATAACTTACTAACTACACCTAGGTAAATGAATAACTTACTAACTACACCTAGGTAAATCAATAACTTACTAACTACACCTAGGTAAATGAATAACTTACTAACTACACCTAGGTAAATGAATAACTTACTAACTACACCTAGGTAAATGAATAACTTACTAACTACACCTAGGGAAATGAATAACTTACTAACTACACCTAGGTAAATCAATAACTTACTAACTACACCTAGGTAAATGAATAACTTACTAACTACACCTATGTAAATCAATGACTTACTAACTACACCTAGGTAAATCAATAACTTACTAACTACACTTAGTGGTCACATGGCATTTCCTTTATTGAGCATTAATTGGAAATACAAATCATGACATCCGAGTTATTTAATTAAATAATTAATTGCGTGGTAACTATGCAATCCTAACGTAACATTGCATGGTAGCTATGCAATCCGATAGTAACACTTTACTGATTGCAATGACAAACCATGCTCAATTATTATATTCTTAATTCTCTCTATCCACCATGTTTATTTATTACAGTTCCAAACGAAGTATTAATAATGAGCTTTGAAGATACTGGTGATATAGGATTTATTGCTATGGATTCCGGCTGGAGTCGAGAGATTCATTTGATTAGTGTCTCCAAATCTCCAGGGGCCGTAACATATGACCGGAAAGGCCACGTGAGTAATGATCGCACAGTAGAACATTTCCAAACATATGTACTTCACCCATTACTTCCAGCAATGAAACCCGAGTGAATATATAGATACATAGTCAGTACATACTATCATAGATACATAGTCAGTACATACTATCATAGATACATAGTCCATACAGACTATCATAGATACATAGTCCGTACATACTATCATAGATACATAGTCCGTACAGACTATCATAGATACATAGTCCATACAGACTATCATAGATACATAGTCCATACATACTATCATAGATACATAGTCAGTACATACTATCATAGATACATAGTCCATACAGACTATCATAGATACATAGTCCATACATACTATCATAGATACATAGTCAGTACATACTATCATAGATACATAGTCCATACAGACTATCATAGATACATAGTCAGTACATACTATCATAGATACATAGTCCATACAGACTATCATAGATACATAGTCAGTACATATTATCATAGATACATAGTCAGTACATACTATCATAGATACATAGTCCGTACAGACTATCATAAATACATAGTCAGTACATACTGTCATAGATACATAGTCCGTACATACTATCATAGATACATAGTCCGTACATACTGTCATAGATACATAGTCCGTACATACTATCATAGATACATAGGCAGTACATACTATCATAGATACATAGTCCGTACATACTATCATAGATACATAGTCAGTACATACTGTCATAGATACATAGTCAGTACATACTGTCATAGATACATAGTCCGTACATACTATCATAGATACATAGTCAGTACATACTGTCATAGATACATAGTCCGTACATACTATCATATATACATAGGCAGTACATACTATCATAGATACATAGGCAGTACATACTATCATAAATACATAGGCAGTACATACTATCATAGATACATAGGCAGTACATACTATCATAGATACATAGTCAGTACATACTATCATAGATACATAGTCCGTACAGACTATCATAAATACATAGTCAGTACATACTGTCATAGATACATAGTCCGTACATACTATCATAGATACATAGTCCGTACATACTGTCATAGATACATAGTCCGTACATACTATCATAGATACATAGGCAGTACATACTATCATAGATACATAGTCAGTACATACTATCATAGATACATAGTCAGTACATACTGTCATAGATACATAGTCAGTACATACTGTCATAGATACATAGTCCGTACATACTATCATAGATACATAGTCAGTACATACTGTCATAGATACATAGTCCGTACATACTATCATATATACATAGGCAGTACATACTATCATAGATACATAGGCAGTACATACTATCATAAATACATAGGCAGTACATACTATCATAGATACATAGGCAGTACATACTATCATAGATACATAGGCAGTACATACTATCATAGATACATAGTCAGTACATACTATCATAGATACATAGGCAGTACATACTATCATAGATACATAGGCAGTACATACTATCATAGATACATAGGCAGTACATACTATCATAGATACCTAGGCAGTACATACTATCATAGATACCTAGGCAGTACATACTATCATAGATACATAGGCAGTACATACTATCATAGATACCTAGGCAGTACATACTATCATATATACCTAGGCAGTACATACTATCATAGATACCTAGGCAGTACATACTATCATAGATACCTAGGCAGTACATACTATCATATATACCTAGGCAGTACATACTATCATAGATACCTAGACAGTACATACTATCATATATACCTAGGCAGTACATACTATCATAGATACCTAGGCAGTACATACTATCATAGATACATAGTCCGTACATACTATCATAGATACATAGGCAGTACATACTATCATAGATACATAGGCAGTACATACTATCATAGATACATAGTCCGTACATACTATCATAGATACATAGTCCGTACATACTATCATAGATACATAGGCAGTACATACTATCATAGATACATAGTCCGTACATACTATCATAGATACATAGTCAGTACATACTGTCATAGATACATAGTCAGTACATACTGTCATAGATACATAGTCCGTACATACTATCATAGATACATAGTCAGTACATACTGTCATAGATACATAGTCCGTACATACTATCATATATACATAGGCAGTACATACTATCATAGATACATAGGCAGTACATACTATCATAAATACATAGGCAGTACATACTATCATAGATACATAGGCAGTACATACTATCATAGATACATAGGCAGTACATATTATCATAGATACATAGTCAGTACATACTATCATAGATACATAGTCAGTACATACTATCATAGATACATAGTCAGTACATACTATCATAGATACATAGTCCGTACATACTATCATAGATACATAGTCCGTACATACTATCATAGATACATAGTCCGTGCATACTATCATAGATACATAGGCAGTACATACTATCATAGATACATAGGCAGTACATACTATCATAGATACATAGGCAGTACATACTATCATAGATACATAGGCAGTACATACTATCATAGATACATAGGCAGTACATACTATCATAGATACATAGTCAGTACATACTGTCATAGATACATAGTCCGTACATACTATCATAGATACATAGTCCGTACATACTATCATAGATACATAGTCCGTACATACTATCATAGATACATAGTCCGTGCATACTATCATAGATACATAGGCAGTACATACTATCATAGATACATAGTCCGTACATACTATCATAGATACATAGGCAGTACATACTATCATAGATACATAGGCAGTACATACTATCATAGATACATAGGCAGTACATACTATCATAGATACCTAGGCAGTACATACTATCATAGATACCTAGGCAGTACATACTATCATAGATACATAGGCAGTACATACTATCATAGATACCTAGGCAGTACATACTATCATATATACCTAGGCAGTACATACTATCATAGATACCTAGGCAGTACATACTATCATAGATACCTAGGCAGTACATACTATCATATATACCTAGGCAGTACATACTATCATAGATACCTAGACAGTACATACTATCATATATACCTAGGCAGTACATACTATCATAGATACCTAGGCAGTACATACTATCATAGATACATAGTCCGTACATACTATCATAGATACATAGGCAGTACATACTATCATAGATACATAGGCAGTACATACTATCATAGATACATAGTCCGTACATACTATCATAGATACATAGGCAGTACATACTATCATAGATACATAGGCAGTACATACTATCATAGATACATAGGCAGTACATAGTATCATAGATACATAGGCAGTACATACTATCATAGATACCTAGGCAGTACATACTATCATATATACCTAGGCAGTACATACTATCATATATACCTAGGCAGTACATACTATCATATATACCTAGGCAGTACATACTATCATATATACCTAGGCAGTACATACTATCATATATACCTAGGCAGTACATACTATCATATATACCTAGGCAGTACATACTATCATAGATACATAGGCAGTACATACTATCATAGATACCTAGGCAGTACATACTATCATATATACCTAGGCAGTACATACTATCATAGATACATAGGCAGTACATACTATCATAGATACCTAGGCAGTACATACTATCATATATACCTAGGCAGTACATACTATCATAGATATTGCAGATAATACATTCGAAAGTAGTAGTGAACGTTATTATCACATCATTAATATTCCTTATATATATCTGGGACGTCAGGGGAGGTAAGTAGAGCCACAGAGTGCGGTTAATAAAAATTTAATAGCAAAGCTTATACCTTAATCTTGCAGATGGTGTATTGGAGCGACCTGACAGAAGGCGTTATCTACAGAAGTAGAATAGAAGGCAACGATAAATCCGTGTTACTCAACATGTCAAACGGAATTGGACGTGTCGATGGTAAGAAACATTATAGAACATTTCAAGATCATGATTGGGAACAAACGTTCATTTATTTGTATAACAATATATGTTACACACGATACATTGTTAATAATGGCTTAGATTGATAGTCTCATACGTGATCAGTGTCCAGTCCTGCGCACAATAAAGCTTTACTTTATTTGTTTTGCAACTTGGATATATATAAATATGCATTGTTCATGAGGCACCGGAAACTTACATGTCACTATTCCAGCTGACGTCATCTCGAGCACGAGACAAACGTCAATACAACTATAACATTTCAGACATTGTTATTAATTAATGACTTATTATTTCAGGTTTATCCTTCAACTCGGAGACAGGATGTTTATATTTCATTAATGCATTTCTAATCGAGTCTCGCACCGATGGAATCGTCCATAGTTTCCACACTGTTGAAATGATAGCTGTACACACAGACGAACGAAGAACCATAATGAAAAGCAAAGAAAAGGCAATTAGTGTTGTAGTTGACGAGAGTGCCAGGTACCGCATTTGTCTGCATTGTTCTATAAGAAGATATCATGTATTTTCATTGGATAGTCCTCCACGTGTTGCTGTATAGGCCTATTATTAGCTAGCCGTTAACTTCACGCAACTATACTACTATTCGTAACTGATAAAAGTATAATTGCATATGTCCACGATCAATCACATTAGAGGGATCTGTAGCCCAGTGGTAACACGCTGGACTGGTAATCCAGGGATCGCAGGTTCGAGCCCCCGTCTGAACATAATAAAATTAACAGTCTTTCAGATGGGACGTTAAACCGAGGTCTCGTGTCGGTGCTTTACACCGTGCAAGTAAAAGAACCAGAGGAGACTCTGGAATGGGTCTCTGTCTGTATCATTGCATAGTGCTGAGTGGTAGTGATGAGTGGGAGTGGTGCAGTGATGAGTGGCAGTGATGAGTGGGGTAGTGATGAGTGGCAGTGATGAGTGGCAGTGAGGAGTGGGGTAGTGATGAATGGGGTAGTGATGAGTGGTAGTGATGAGTGGGGTAGTGATGAGTGGTAGTGATGAGTGGTGTAGTGATGAGTGGCGTAGTGATGAGTGGTAGTGCTGAGTGGTAGTGATGAGTGGGGTAGTGATGTGTGGGGTAGTGATGAGTGGGGCAGTGATGAGTAGTAGTGATGAGTGGGGTAGTGATGGGTGGTAGTGATGATGGTAGTGATGAGTAGTAGTGATGAGTGGTAGTGATGAATGAGTGGTAGTGATGAGTGGGGTAGTGATGAGTGGTAGTGGGGTAGTGATGAGTGGTAGTGATGAATGAGTGGTAGTGATGAGTGGGGCAGTGATGAGTGGTAGTGATGAGTGGTAGTGATGAGTGGTAGTGATGAATGGTAGGTAGTAATGGGTGGTAGTGATGAGTGGTAGTGATGAATGGTAGGTAGTAATGAGTGGTAGTGATGAGTGGTAGTGATGAATGGGGTAGTGGTAGTGATGAGTGGTAGTGATGAGTGGCGTAGTGATGAGTGGTAATGATGAGTGGCAGTGATGAGTGGTAGTGATGAGTGGTAATGATGAGTGGCAGTGATGAGTGGCAGTGATGAGTGGCAGTGATGAGTGGTAGTTTGTACATTATGTAACAACATTGAAATATCGGTTTTACATGTCCACGAAATATATTACGGTCTTGGGGACATGTCCATTATATAGAGTCGGGTCTTTTTTCAATATAGCGAGAGAGAGAGAGAGAGAGAGAAGAGAGAGAGAGAGGAGGTAGATATAAGACTGGAATGGGATGTCATGTTGTGTGCGTGACATTGTATTTGTGTGTGGTGGTTATGTTAGACAGGACTGGAACACATATGGGAGGTCCCCTGTTTAATAAGCATCTGTTGTGTTGATAGAGAATGTTGACGCTCAGGATACAGTGGATTAGCACGTATGCACTGGAGTGAAATGATTACTGGATATTTAAGTAGGTTGGGGCTTGTCGTGACATAAAGAGGGGTACGGTGGATTGGAATGACATGGTGGGCGTGAGGATAATGTGTGAGATTTATTAATGCCGGGTAACGTAACGGTGTGTGACTAAACTAGAAACTAAGGCATATTCTATTGAGTGCAAAAGCACTGGGCTTTCATTAGCTTATGTAATTTATTCAATGCAATGAGAGATTCGTGTTACGTGTCATATATATGCCTGCCTGTTGTGCGCGGGAATTGTGTGTAACGTGGATTACTAGAACCAAGTATTTATACCGTCTCCGTGTCCTAGTGGTTGATGCGTCCGTCTACGGAGCATTGTGTAGCCGGTTGGTGAGCCGCCAGGATGTGTCTCATAATTCAGTAATAGCTGACCCTTTCAATAGGGGTGATACTATAATAAACAAACACTTTCAATAGGGGTGACACTATAATAAACAAATACTTTCAATAGGGGTGACACTATAATAAACAAACACTTTCAATATGGGTGACACTAAAATAAACAAATACTTTCAATAGGGGTGACACTATAATAAACAAACACTTTCAATAGGGGTGACACTATAATAAACAAACACTTTCAATAGGGGTGACACTATAATAAACAAACACTTTCAATAGTGGTGACACTATAATAAACAAACACTTTCAATAGGAGTGACACTATAATAAACAAACACTTTCAATAGGGGTGACACTATAATAAACAAACACTTTCAATAGGAGTGACACTATAATAAACAAACACTTTCAATAGGGGTGACACTATAATAAACGAACACTTTAGTTTTATCATTCTATTCCAGCTGGTCTTGCGATGAAAAATAGCAATCAACTGTTCATGCCATATGTAATTATATATGTTCATATCCAATCATCATTCCTGTCTTACTATGTAAACTATTCTAGACTATATATATGAACTGTATTTCAGATACCTCTATATAGCATTGTCCGGTCACTCGCCTGTCATTATGCGGACAGAGCTGGATGGTGCTAATGCAACACAATTGCCCATCAACGTGTCTGACCCTATCGGACTGGCACTTACTGGTGTAACATTGACTGTGGCAGATAGGAGATACGATAACAACACTGTGGAAACTGTATTACTCCGATATGATATCAATGCATCGGCATTCATTGACGATGACGTGACCAATTGGGTAAGTGTATGCTCTCCGCAGACATATAACTCCATTAAATTATATCACCACCAATGTCGTCTAACAGCGCCAGAACCTGATCAGACGACGCGTTCTGTTCTGTCTGAAGCACCTGTCCGAATAGCAAATAACATAGATCCTGATCAGACACGGCGCTACTACTCGGCTGATCTGGATCTATGTTGCTTACACACTGCTTTGAATTTCGTAGGTGCTGAACGAGATAATAAAGGGCAAGAGAGTGCATGTTTTACGCTTATTTATCATCGCTAACGGTTACCCATATAAGCCACACCTCCTGAAGGGATTAATAGTTTTAGATAGTGGAGGATAGTGCAATGTTACAGACAGATACCCATTCCAGAGTCCTCTCTGGTTCGTTTACGTATACAGTGTACAGCACCGGCACGAGAAAAGGCCATTGTGTATACAGTGTACAACACCAACACGAGAAGAGGCCATTGTTTATACAGTGTACAGCACCGACACGAGAAGAGGCCACTACTAATACAGTGTACAGCACCGACACGAGAAGAGGCCACTGTCTATACAGTGTACAGCACAGACACGAGAAGAGGCCAATGTTTATACAGTGTATAGCACCGACACGAGAAGAGGCCAATGTTTATACAGTGTACAGCACCGACACGAGAAGAGGCCAATGTTTATACAGTGTACAGCACCGACACGAGAAGAGGCCACTGTTTATACAGGGTACAGCACCGACACGAGAAGAGGCTACTGTTTATACAGTGTACAGCACCGACACGAGAAGAGGCCAATGTTTATACAGTGTACAGCACCGACACGAGAAGAGGCCACTGTTTATACAGTGTACAGCACCGACACGAGAATAGGCCAATGTTAACTGTACAGCACCGACACGAGAAGAGGCCAATGTTTATACAGTGTACACCACCGACACGAGAAGAGGCCACTGTTTATTCAGTGTACAGCACCGACACGAGAAGAGGCCACTGTTTATACAGTGTACACCACCGACACGAGAAGAGGTCACTGTTTATCAGTGTACAGCACCGACACGAGAAGAGGCCACTGTTTATACAGTGTACAGCACCGACACGAGAAGAGGCCACTGTTTATACAGTGTACAGCACCGACACGAGAAGAGGCCACTGTTTATGCAGTGTACAGCACCGACACGAGAAGAGGCCACTGTTTATACAGTGTACAGCACCGACACGAGAAGAGGCCAATGTTTATACAGTGTACACCACCGACACGAGAAGAGGCCACTGTTTATACAGTGTACACCACCGACACGAGAAGAGGTCACTGTTTATTCAGTGTACAGCACCGACACGAGAAGAGGCCACTGTTTATACAGTGTACAGCACCGACACGAGAAGAGGCCACTGTTTATACAGGGTACAGCACCGACACGAGAAGAGGCCACTGTTTATACAGGGTACAGCACCGACACGAGAAGAGGCCAATGTCTATACAGTGTACAGCACCGACACGAGAAGAGGCCACTGTTTATTCAGTGTACAGCACCGACACGAGAAGAGGCCACTGTTTATACAGTGTACAGCACCGACACGAGAAGAGGCCACTGTTTATGCAGTGTACAGCACCGACACGAGAAGAGGCCACTGTTTATACAGTGTACAGCACCGACACGAGAAGAGGCCAATGTTTATACAGTGTACACCACCGACACGAGAAGAGGCCACTGTTTATTCAGTGTACAGCACCGACACGAGAAGAGGCCACTGTTTATACAGTGTACACCACCGACACGAGAAGAGGTCACTGTTTATTCAGTGTACAGCACCGACACGAGAAGAGGTCACTGTTTATACAGTGTACAGCACCGACACGAGAAGAGGCCACTGTTTATACAGTGTACAGCACCGACACGAGAAGAGGCCACTGTTTATACAGGGTACAGCACCGACACGAGAAGAGGCCACTGTTTATACAGGGTACAGCACCGACACGAGAAGAGGCCAATGTCTATACAGTGTACAGCACCGACACGAGAAGAGGCCACTGTTTATTCAGTGTACAGCACCGACACGAGAAGAGGCCACTGTTTATACAGTGTACAGCACCGACACGAGAAGAGGCCACTGTTTATGCAGTGTACAGCACCGACACGAGAAGAGGCCACTGTTTATACAGTGTACAGCACCGACACGAGAAGAGGCCACTGTTTATGCAGTGTACAGCACCGACACGAGAAGAGGCCACTGTTTATACAGTGTACAGCACCGACACGAGAAGAGGTCACTGTTTATACAGTGTACAGCACCGACACGAGAAGAGGCCACTGTTTATACAGGGTACAGCACCGACACGAGAAGAGGCCACTGTTTATTCAGTGCACAGCACCGACACGAGAAGAGGCCACTGTTTATACAGTGTACAGCACCGACACGAGAAGAGGCCACTGTTTATGCAGTGTACAGCACCGACACGAGAAGAGGCCACTGTTTATACAGGGTACAGCACCGACACGAGAAGAGGCCACTGTTTATACAGGGTACAGCACCGACACGAGAAGAGGCCACTGTTTATGCAGTGTACAGCACCGACACGAGAAGAGGCCACTGTTTAAAGTCTCACCCGAAAGACTATGGCACGAATCATTGTCGTATGACATAGCGGGGTATCGAACCTGCGACCCCTGGATTAGAAGTCATGGTAAATAATTCGATCAGACAACACACTCCGCAAATGCTTAAACGGTCGCCAAAGACCGATTAGGAATTTTGTTCAGTGTACACATTTTCCAAGTTGTGACTTTCTTGCTTTGCGCAGCATATTCTTATTGAGCAATATGTTATGAGTTGTTTTGTATTTGGTTTAGTTGATAGTATCGCATAGACACCGATCACGTGATCTAGCGCCGACAATGATTATGTTGATACAACATCTTTATTTACATTGAAAAACAAATACCATACATGGTAAATAGACATACATAAATGCCAATACATGTCCACCCTATTAGTGGCTTCATGTCATCATATGTAACACTAGAGTATAACACTGGGAGAGATACAAATTCCCAGGGTGGTAACACGCTGTACTGGTAATCCAGGGATCGCAGGTTCGATTCCCCGTCTGACCCTAATAAAATTAACAGTCTTTCAGATGTGACGTTAAACCGAGTTCTCGTGTCGGTGCTTTACACTGTGCACGTAAAAGAACCAGAGGAGACTCTGGAATGGGTCTCTGTATGTATCATTGCACTATCCTCCAAAAATCTAAAATGACTAATCTCTTCAGGAGGCGTCGCTCATATGGGCAACCGGTATCGACGATAAATAAACGTAAAACACAATTCCCAGGGCGAAATGTCTACTTCCGTTGATTTACATAGTAATGTGGACACTTCTCTACCGCCATTGGTCGATTTCTCCCAAAATTGAAGCACTTCCACGTAGACCAACCGTCTATATACAGTCAAACCGGTCTCAAGCAGCCAGCCAAGGGACTCACAGAAAGTGACTGCTTTGGACATGTCACTGATTAACAAAGGGCAAATGTATAATAAAACAACATATTTGGAATGTGGAAATTGGCTGCTTAATATAGTCTGGCTGCTTAATAGAGGTGACAACTAACACATTTCTGACTGTATCCACACACGTTCATAAAACCCACCAACTACATTGGAGTTAACCTGTTCACAGACAGGAAGACACACATAAGCAAGCACAGCCGTTCCTACCTTGGATGTCACCATGCAACGCTATGTATTGTATCCTTTTTGTATGACATATTTACTAATGATTGGAAATAAAATATGATTAAACTAAAAACGATATTAATTATAGCGGTGAGACAGTAGTCTAAATCCTAAGCTATATGTTGCAAGGTTAGTCGTATTGCTACACTAAATGGAATTGCTAATTATATAGATATTAAACTCTGCACTTACAGTAGTAATTCAATTAATTAATGCTTTTTGAGATATTCTAATGTTTAGATGACATATCTATAGATACTATAAGGTGTACGAATTTTAGCTCTTCCATTCTTTTAACTCTTCTATCTTTTTGTGTATGACATATTTACTATTGATTTGTGTATGCCATAATTTATTTACTATTGATTTTGTGTATGACATATTTACTATTGATTTTGTGTATGACATATATACTATTGATTTTGTGTATGACATATTTACTATTGATTTTGTGTATGACATATTTACTATTGATGTTGTGCATGACATATTTACTATTGATTTTGTGTATGACTTATTTACTCTTGATTTTGTGTATGACATAATTTATTTACTATTGATTTTGTGTATGACATATTTACTCTTGATTTTGTGTATGCCATAATTTATTTACTATTGATTTTGTGTATGACATATTTACTATTTATTTTGTGTATGACATATTTACTATTGATTTTGTTTATGACATATTTACTCTTGATTTTGTGTATGACATATTTACTATTGATTTTGTGTATGACATATTTACTATTGATTTTGTGTATGACATATTTACTATTGATTTTGTGTATGACATATTTACTATTGATTTTGTGTATGACATATTTACTATTGATTTTGTGTATGACATATTTACTATTGATTTTGTGTATGACATATACACTATTGATTTTGTGTATGACATATTTACTATTGATTTTGTGTATGACATATACACTATTGATTTTGTGTATGACATATTTACTATTGATTTTGTGTATGATTTATTTACTCTTGATTTTGTGTATGACATAATTTATTTACTATTGATTTTGTGTATGACATATTTACTATTGATTTTGTGTATGACTTATTTACTATTATTTTGTGTATGACATATTTACTATTGATTTTGTGTATGACATATTTACTATTGATTTTGTGTATGACATATTTACTATTGATTTTGTGTATGACATATTTACTATTGATTTTGTGTATGACTTATTTACTATTGATTTTGTGTATGACATAATTTATTTACTATTGATTTTGTACATGACATCTTTACTATTGATTTTGTGTATGACATATTTACTATTGATTTTGTGTATGACATATTTACTATTGATTTTGTGTATGACATATTTACTATTGATTTTGTGTATGACATATTTACTATTGATTTTGTGTATGACATATTTACTATTGATTTTGTGTATGACATATTTACTATTGATTTTGTGTATGACATATACACTATTGATTTTGTGTATGACATATTTACTATTGATTTTGTGTATGACATATACACTATTGATTTTGTGTATGACATATTTACTATTGATTTGCATTAACATATTATTAAACCCAATTTATGGAAATGAAACCCAATTGTAACACGTGTCGTTTGTTTTGAATTTAGACCACATATAGCATAAGCACAAGCGACACGGACTTGTTTCTCGCTGATGCTGTGAAGAAAGATGTGGTTGTATTTAATGGGACGTTGGAATATGCTATTGTAGAAGACAGAATGGTGACAGCTCTGGTTTACACAATCACTAACCGAAATATCGACGGTATGAATTATTGGTATATTCAGATCGAAAATAATCTCTCGTGCTATAAAACGATACAATTGATACACATTGAAAAGACTGTTGCAAATTGTTTGAGACTTATGCGTACAATAAATATGTCTAAATATGTCTTGTTATAATTATGAATACTATTTTAAGTTTTTTATTTTAATAAAATATATATCATATTTATTGTATTTTAGAGTTGACTTTATTTTATATGGTTATTTATGTAATGGCATCTAATTTTAAAGAATCATAATAATATTATTTCAGACCATATATCTGACTGCTTACGGTTTGGGTGTAGCCACAGCTGTATTCCACTACATCGGGATAGCGAGGTTAATGTCAGGTGTACATGTCCTGCACATAATTGTTTGGTACTTGATGTGGACAACAAGACGTGCAGACGTAAGATATTATAGAAATCATATATATATAATATATATATATATATTATGTTCAACCATACAAGAAACCGCTTTCACTGTTTCCAAATTGCTTTTTGTTTCTTTTTTTGGTGTTTTTAAGTCACACCAATATCCTAGGTCACATGGCAACTCTTCAGCTAGCATTAGTGCAGACAGACACCCGGGTGCAGCCGAGCTGTATTTCTTCAGCTAGCATTAGTGCAGACAGACACCTGGGTGCATCCGAGCTGTATTTCTTCAGCTAGCATTAGTGCAGACAGACACCCGGGTGCATCCGAGCTGTATTTCTTCAGCTAGCATTATTGCAGACAGACACCCGGGTGCATCCGAGCTGTATTTCTT
>CM026395.1:36368418-36412741 GCA_014843695.1 Archivesica marissinica
AGGCAATGTTATAGGTAGTGTTTGTAGGCAATGTTATAGGTAGGCAATGTTATAGGTAGTGTTTGTAGGCAATGTTATTGGTAGGCAATGTTATAGGTAGTGTTTGTAGGCAATGTTATAGGTAGGCAATGTTATAGGTAGTGTTTGTAGGCAATGTTATATGTAGGCAATGTTATAGGTAGTGTTTGTAGGCAATGTTATATGTAGGCAATGTTATAGGTAGTGTTTGTAGGCAATGTTATAGGTAGTGTTTGTAGGCAATGTTATAGGTAGTGTTTGTAGGCAATGTTATAGGTAGTGTTTGTAGGCAATGTTATAGGTAGTGTTTGTAGGCAATGTTATAGGTAGTGTTTGTAGTCAATGTTATAGGTAGTGTTTGTAGGCAATGTTATAGGTAGTGTTTGTAGGCAATGATATAGGTAGGCAATGTTATAGGTAGTGTTTGCAGGCAATGTTATAGGTAGTGTTTGTAGGCAATGTTATAGGTAGTGTTTGTAGGCAATGTTATAGGTAGTGTTTGTAGGCAATGTTATATGTAGTGTTTGTAGGCAATGTTATAGGTAGTGTTTGTAGGCAATGTTATAGGTAGTGTTTGTAGGCAATGTTATATGTAGTGTTTGTAGGCAATGTTATAGGTAGTGTTTGTAGGCAATGTTATAGGTAGTGTTTGTAGGCAATGATAGGTAGTGTTTGTAGGCAATGTTATAGGTAGTGTTTGTAGGCAATGCTATATGTAGTGTTTGCAGGCAATGTTATAGGTAGTGTTTGTAGGCAATGTTATAGGTAGGCAATGTTATAGGTAGTGTTTGCAGGCAATGTTATAGGTAGTGTTTGTAGGCAATGCTATATGTAGTGTTTGCAGGCAATGTTATAGGTAGTGTTTGTAGGCAATGCTATATGTAGTGTTTGCAGGCAATGTTATAGGTAGTGTTTGTAGGCAATGCTATATGTAGTGTTTGCAGGCAATGTTATAGGTAGTGTTTGTAGGCAATGCTATAGGCAGGCAATGCTATAGGTAGTGTTTGCAGGCAGTGTTATAGGTAGTGTTTGTAGGCAATGCTATATGTAGTGTTTGCAGGCAATGTTATAGGTAGTGTTTGTAGGCAATGCTATATGTAGTGTTTGTAAGCAATGTTATAGGTAGTGTTTGTAGGCAATGCTATAGGTAGTGTTTGTAGGCAATGTTATAGGTAGTGTTTGTAGGCAATGTTATAGGTAGGCAATGTTATAGGTAGTGTTTGTAGGCAATGTTATAGGTAGTGTTTGTAGGCAATGCTATAGGTAGTGTTTGTAGGCAATGTTATAGGTAGTGTTTGTAGGCAATGTTATAGGTAGTGTTTGCAGGCAATGTTATAGGTAGTGTTTGTAGGCAATGTTATAGGTAGTGTTTGCAGGCAATGTTATAGGTAGTGTTTGTAGGCAATGTTATATGTAGTGTTTGTAGGCAATGCTATAGGTAGGCAATGTTATAGGTAGTGTTTGTAGGCAATGTTATAGGTAGTGTTTGTAGGCAATGTTATAGGTAGTTTTTGTAGGCAATGTTATATGTAGTGTTTGCAGGCAATGTTATAGGTAGTGTTTGTAGACAATGTTATATGTAGTGTTTGTAGGCAATGTTATAGATAGGCAATGTTATAGGTAGTGTTTGTAGGCAATGTTATAGGTAGGCAATGTTATAGGTAGTGTTTGTAGGCAATGTTATAGGTAGGCAATGTTATAGGTAGTGTTTGTAGGCAATGTTATAGGTAGGCAATGTTATAGGTAGTGTTTGTAGGCAATGTTATATGTAGGCAATGTTATAGGTAGTGTTTGTAGGCAATGTTATATGTAGGCAATGTTATAGGTAGTGCTTGTAGGCAATGTTATAGGTAGTGTTTGTAGGCAATGTTATAGGTAGTGTTTGTAGGCAATGTTATAGGTAGTGTTTGTAGGCAATGTTATAGGTAGTGTTTGTAGGCAATGTTATAGGTAGTGTTTGTAGGCAATGTTATAGGTAGTGTTTGTAGGCAATGTTATAGGTAGTGTTTGTAGGCAATGTTATAGGTAGTGTTTGTAGGCAATGTTATAGGTAGTGTTTGTAGGCAATGTTATAGGTAGTGTTTGTAGGCAATGTTATAGGTAGTGTTTGCAGGCAATGTTATAGGTAGTGTTTGTAGGCAATGTTATATGTAGTGTTTGTAGGCAATGTTATAGGTAGGCAATGTTATTGTAGTGTTTGTAGGCAATGTTATAGGTAGTGTTTGCAGGCAATGTTATAGGTAGTGTTTGTAGGCAATGTTATAGGTAGTGTTTGTAGGCAATGTTATAGGTAGTGTTTGTAGGCAATGTTATAGGTAGTGTTTGTAGGCAATGTTATAGGTAGTGTTTGTAGGCAATGTTATAGGTAGTGTTTGTAGGCAATGTTATATGTAGTGTTTGTAGGCAATGTTATAGGTAGGCAATGTTATAGGTAGTGTTTGTAGGCAATGTTATAGGTAGTGTTTGTATGCAATGTTATAGGTAGTGTTGGGTGTTTGTAGGCAATGTTATAGGTAGTGTTTGCAGGCAATGTTATAGGTAGTGTTTGTAGGCAATGTTATAGGTAGTGTTTGTATGCAATGTTATAGGTAGTGTTTTAGGCAATGTTATATGTAGTGTTTGTAGGCAATGTTATAGGTAGTGTTTGTAGGCAATGTTATAGGTAGGCAATGTTATAGGTAGTGTTTGTAGGCAATGTTATAGGTAGTGTTTGTAGGCAATGCTATAGGTAGTGTTTGTAGGCAATGTTATAGGTAGTGTTTGTAAGCAATGTTATAGGTAGTGTTTGCAGGCAATGTTATAGGTAGTATTTGCAGGCAATGTTATAGGTAGTGTTTGTAGGCAATGTTATAGGTAGTGTTTGTAGGCAATGTTATATGTAGTGTTTGTAGGCAATGTTATAGGTAGTGTTTGCAGGCAATGTTTTAGGTAGTGTTTGTAGGCAATGTTATAGGTAGGCAATGTTATAGGTAGTGTTTGTAGGCAATGTTATATGTAGTGTTTGTAGGCAATGTTATAGGTAGTGTTTGTAGGCAATGTTATAGGTAGTGTTTGCAGGCAATGTTATAGGTAGTGTTTGTAGGCAATGTTATAGGTAGTGTTTGCAGGCAATGTTATAGGTAGTGTTTGTAGGCAATGTTATATGTAGTGTTTGTAGGCAATGTTATAGGTAGTGTTTGCAGGCAATGTTATAGGTAGTGTTTGTAGGCAATGTTATAGGTAGTGTTTGTAGGCAATGTTATGGGTAGTGTTTGTAGGCAATGCTATAGGTAGTGTTTGTAGGCAATGTTATTGGTAGTGTTTGCAGGCAATGTTATAGGTAGTGTTTGTAGGCAATGTTATAGGTAGTATTTGCAGGCAATGTTATAGGTAGTGTTTGTAGGCAATGTTATAGGTAGTGTTTGTAGGCAATGTTATATGTAGTGTTTGTAGGCAATGTTATAGGTAGTGTTTGTAGGCAATGATATAGGTAGTGTTTGTAGGCAATGTTATAGGTAGTGATTGCAGGCAATGTTATAGGTAGTGTTTGTAGGCAATGTTATAGGTAGGCAATGTTATAGGTAGTGTTTGTAGGCAATGTTATATGTAGTGTTTGTAGGCAATGTTATAGGTAGTGTTTGTAGGCAATGTTATATGTAGTGTTTGTAGGCAATTTTATAGGTAGTGTTTGTAGGCAATGTTATAGGTAGTGTTTGCAGGCAATGTTATAGGTAGTGTTTGTAGGCAATGTTATAGGTAGTGTTTGCAGGCAATGTTATAGGTAGTGTTTGTAGGCAATGTTATATGTAGTGTTTGTAGGCAATGTTATAGGTAGTGTTTGTAGGTAATGTTATAGGTAGTGTTTGTAGGCAATGTTATAGGTAGTGTTTGTAGGCAATGCTATAGGTAGTGTTTGTAGGCAATGCTATAGGTAGTGTTTGTAGGCAATGTTATAGGTAGTGTTTGTAGGCAATGTTATAGGTAGTGTCTGCAGGCAATGTTATAGGTAGTGTTTGTAGGCAATGTTATAGGTAGTGTTTGCAGGCAATGTTATAGGTAGTGTTTGTAGGCAATGTTATAGGTAGGCAATGTTATATGTAGTGTTTGCAGGCAATGTTATTGATAGTGTTTGTAGGCAATGTTATAGGCAATGTTTGTAGGCAATGTTATAGGTAGTGTTTGTAGGCAATGTTATAGGTAGTGTTTGTAGGCAATGTTATAGGTAGGCAATGTTATAGGTAGTGTTTGTAGGCAATGTTATAGGTAGGCAATGTTATAGGTAGGCAATGTTATAGGTAGTGTTTGTAGGCAATGTTATAGGTAGGCAATGTTATAGGTAGTGTTTGTAGGCAATGTTATAGGTAGGCAATGTTATAGGTAGTGTTTGTAGGCAATGCTATAGGTAGTGTTTGTAGGCAATGTTATAGGTAGTGTTTGTAGGCAATGTTATAGGTAGTGTTTGTAGGCAATGTATAGGTAGGCAATGTTATAGGTAGTGTTTGTAGGCAATGTTAAAGGTAGTGTTTGTAGGCAATGTTATAGGTAGTGTTTGTAGGCAATGTTATAGGTAGGCAATGTTATAGGTAGTGTTTGTAGGCAATGTTATAGGTAGTGTTTGTAGGCAATGTTATAGGTAGTGTTTGTAGGCAATGTTATAGGTAGGCAATGGTATAGGTAGTGTTTGCAGGCAATGTTATAGGTAGTGTTTGTAGGCAATGTTATAGGTAGGCAATGTTATAGGTAGTGTTTGTAGGCAATGTTATAGGTAGTGTTTTTAGGCAATGCTATAGGTAGTGTTTGTAGGCAATGTTATAGGTAGTGTTTGTAGGCAATGCTATATGTAGTGTTTGCAGGCAATGTTATAGGTAGTGTTTGTAGGCAATGTTATAGGTAGGCAATGTTATAGGTAGTGTTTGTAGGCAATGTTATAGGTAGGCAATGTTATAGGTAGTGTTTGTAGGCAATGCTATATGTAGTGTTTGCAGGCAATGCTATATGTAGTGTTTGCAGGCAATGTTATAGGTAGTGTTTGTAGGCAATGCTATATGTAGTGTTTGCAGGCAATGTTATAGGTAGTGTTTGTAGGCAATGCTATAGGCAGGCAATGCTATAGGCAGGCAATGCTATAGGTAGTGTTTGTAGGCAATGCTATATGTAGTGTTTGCAGGCAATGTTAAAGGTAGTGTTTGTAGGCAATGCTATATGTAGTGTTTGTAGGCAATGTTATAGGTAGTGTTTGTAGGCAATGCTATAGGTAGTGTTTGTAGGCAATGTTATAGGTAGTGTTTGTAGGCAATGTTATAGGTAGGCAATGTTATAGGTAGTGTTTGTAGGCAATGTTATAGGTAGTGTTTGTAGGCAATGCTATAGGTAGTGTTTGTAGGCAATGTTATAGGTAGTGTTTGTAGGCAATGTTATAGGTAGTGTTTGCAGGCAATGTTATAGGTAGTGTTTGCAGGCAATGTTATAGGTAGTGTTTGTAGGCAATGTTATATGTAGTGTTTGTAGGCAATGTTATAGGTAGGCAATGTTATAGGTAGTGTTTGTAGGCAATGTTATAGGTAGGCAATGTTATAGGTAGTGTTTGTAGGCAATGTTATAGGTAGGCAATGTTATAGGTAGTGTTGTAGGCAATGTTATAGGTAGGCAATGTTATAGGTAGTGTTTGTAGGCAATGTTATAAGTAGGCAATGTTATAGGTAGTGTTTGTAGGCAATGTTATATGTAGGCAATGTTATAGGTAGTGTTTGTAGGCAATGTTATAGGTAGTGTTTGTAGGCAATGTTATAGGTAGTGTTTGTAGGCAATGTTATAGGTAGTGTTTGTAGTCAATGTTATAGGTAGTGTTTGTAGGCAATGCTATAGGTAGTGTTTGTAGGCAATGATATAGGCAGGCAATGTTATAGGTAGTGTTTGTAGGCAATGTTATAGGTAGTGTTTGTAGGCAATGTTATATGTAGTGTTTGTAGGCAATGTTATAGGTAGTGTTTGTAGGCAATGTTATATGTAGTGTTTGTAGGCAATGTTATAGGTAGAGTTTGTAGGCAATGTTATAGATAGTGTTTGTAGGCAATGTTATATGTAGTGTTTGTAGGCAATGTTATAGGTAGTGTTTGTAGGCAATGTTATAGGTAGTGTTTGTAGGCAATGTTATAGGTAGTGTTTGTAGGCAATGTTATAGGTAGTGTTTGTAGGCAATGTTATAGGTAGTGTTTGTAGGCAATGTTATAGGTAGTGTTTGCAGGCAATGTTATAGGTAGTGTTTGTAGGCAATGTTATAGGTAGTGTTTGCAGGCAATGTTATAGGTAGTGTTTGTAGGCAATGTTATAGGTAGGCAATGTTATAGGTAGTGTTTGTAGGCAATGTTATAGGTAGGCAATGTTATAGGTAGTGTTTGTAGGCAATGCTATATGTAGTGTTTGCAGGCAATGTTATAGGTAGTGTTTGTAGGCAATGCTATATGTAGTGTTTGCAGGCAATGTTATAGGTAGTGTTTGTAGGCAATGCTATAGGCAGGTAATGCTATAGGTAGTGTTTGCAGGCAGTGTTATAGGTAGTGTTTGTAGGCAATGCTATATGTAGTGTTTGCAGGCAATGTTATAGGTAGTGTTTGTAGGCAATGCTATATGTAGTGTTTGTAAGCAATGTTATAGGTAGTGTTTGTAGGCAATGCTATAGGTAGTGTTTGTAGGCAATGTTATAGGTAGTGTTTGTAGGCAATGTTATAGGTAGGCAATGTTATAGGTAGTGTTTGTAGGCAATGTTATAGGTAGTGTTTGTAGGCAATGCTATAGGTAGTGTTTGTAGGCAATGTTATAGGTAGTGTTTGTAGGCAATGTTATAGGTAGTGTTTGCAGGCAATGTTATAGGTAGTGTTTGTAGGCAATGTTATAGGTAGTGTTTGCAGGCAATGTTATAGGTAGTGTTTGTAGGCAATGTTATATGTAGTGTTTGTAGGCAATGCTATAGGTAGGCAATGTTATAGGTAGTGTTTGTAGGCAATGTTATAGGTAGTGTTTGTAGGCAATGTTATAGGTAGTTTTTGTAGGCAATGTTATATGTAGTGTTTGCAGGCAATGTTATAGGTAGTGTTTGTAGGCAATGTTATAGGTAGTGTTTGTAGGCAATGTTATAGGTAGTGTTTGTAGGCAATGTTATAGGTAGTGTTTGTAGGCAATGTTATAGGTAGTGTTTGTAGGCAATGTTATAGGTAGTTTGTAGGCAGTTATAGGTAGTGTTTGTAGGCAATGTTATAGGTATGTTTGTAGGCAATGTTATAGGTAGTGTTTGTAGGCAATGTTATAGGTAGTGTTTGTAGGCAATGTTAGGTAGTGTTTGTAGGCAATGTTATAGGTAGTGTTATAGGTAGTGTTTGTAGGCAATGTTATAGGTAGTGTTTGTAGGCAATGTTATAGGTAGTGTTTGTAGGCAATGTTATAGGTAGTGTTTGTAGGCAATGTTATAGGTAGTGTTTGTAGGCAATGTTATAGGTAGTGTTTGTAGGCAATGTTATAGGTAGTGTTTGTAGGCAATGTTATAGGTAGTGTTTGTAGGCAATGTTATAGGTAGTGTTTGTAGGCAATGTTATAGGTAGTGTTTGTAGGCAATGTTATAGGTAGTGTTTGTAGGCAATGTTATAGGTAGTGTTTGTAGGCAATGTTATAGGTAGTGTTTGTAGGCAATGTTATAGGTAGTGTTTGTAGGCAATGTTATAGGTAGTGTTTGTAGGCAATGTTATAGGTAGTGTTTGTAGGCAATGTTATAGGTAGTGTTTGTAGGCAATGTTATAGGTAGTGTTTGTAGGCAATGTTATAGGTAGTGTTTGTAGGCAATGTTATAGGTAGTGTTTGTAGGCAATGTTATAGGTAGTGTTTGTAGGCAATGTTATAGGTAGTGTTTGTAGGCAATGTTATAGGTAGTGTTTGTAGGCAATGTTATAGGTAGTGTTTGTAGGCAATGTTATAGGTAGTGTTTGTAGGCAATGTTATAGGTAGTGTTTGTAGGCAATGTTATAGGTAGTGTTGTAGGCAATGTTATATGTAGGCAATGTTATAGGTAGTGTTTGCAGGCAATGTTATAGGTAGTGTTTGTAGGCAATGTTATAGGTAGTGTTTGTATGCAATGTTATAGGTAGTGTTATAGGCAATGTTATATGTAGTGTTTGTAGGCAATGTTATAGGTAGTGTTTGTAGGCAATGTTATAGGTAGGCAATGTTATAGGTAGTGTTTGTAGGCAATGTTATAGGTAGTGTTTGTAGGCAATGCTATAGGTAGTGTTTGTAGGCAATGTTATAGGTAGTGTTTGTAAGCAATGTTATAGGTAGTGTTTGCAGGCAATGTTATAGGTAGTATTTGCAGGCAATGTTATAGGTAGTGTTTGTAGGCAATGTTATAGGTAGTGTTTGTAGGCAATGTTATATGTAGTGTTTGTAGGCAATGTTATAGGTAGTGTTTGCAGGCAATGTTTTAGGTAGTGTTTGTAGGCAATGTTATAGGTAGGCAATGTTATAGGTAGTGTTTGTAGGCAATGTTATATGTAGTGTTTGTAGGCAATGTTATAGGTAGTGTTTGTAGGCAATGTTATAGGTAGTGTTTGCAGGCAATGTTATAGGTAGTGTTTGTAGGCAATGTTATAGGTAGTGTTTGCAGGCAATGTTATAGGTAGTGTTTGTAGGCAATGTTATATGTAGTGTTTGTAGGCAATGTTATAGGTAGTGTTTGCAGGCAATGTTATAGGTAGTGTTTGTAGGCAATGTTATAGGTAGTGTTTGTAGGCAATGTTATGGGTAGTGTTTGTAGGCAATGCTATAGGTAGTGTTTGTAGGCAATGTTATTGGTAGTGTTTGCAGGCAATGTTATAGGTAGTGTTTGTAGGCAATGTTATAGGTAGTATTTGCAGGCAATGTTATAGGTAGTGTTTGTAGGCAATGTTATAGGTAGTGTTTGTAGGCAATGTTATATGTAGTGTTTGTAGGCAATGTTATAGGTAGTGTTTGTAGGCAATGATATAGGTAGTGTTTGTAGGCAATGTTATAGGTAGTGATTGCAGGCAATGTTATAGGTAGTGTTTGTAGGCAATGTTATAGGTAGGCAATGTTATAGGTAGTGTTTGTAGGCAATGTTATATGTAGTGTTTGTAGGCAATGTTATAGGTAGTGTTTGTAGGCAATGTTATATGTAGTGTTTGTAGGCAATTTTATAGGTAGTGTTTGTAGGCAATGTTATAGGTAGTGTTTGCAGGCAATGTTATAGGTAGTGTTTGTAGGCAATGTTATAGGTAGTGTTTGCAGGCAATGTTATAGGTAGTGTTTGTAGGCAATGTTATATGTAGTGTTTGTAGGCAATGTTATAGGTAGTGTTTGTAGGTAATGTTATAGGTAGTGTTTGTAGGCAATGTTATAGGTAGTGTTTGTAGGCAATGCTATAGGTAGTGTTTGTAGGCAATGCTATAGGTAGTGTTTGTAGGCAATGTTATAGGTAGTGTTTGTAGGCAATGTTATAGGTAGTGTCTGCAGGCAATGTTATAGGTAGTGTTTGTAGGCAATGTTATAGGTAGTGTTTGCAGGCAATGTTATAGGTAGTGTTTGTAGGCAATGTTATAGGTAGGCAATGTTATATGTAGTGTTTGCAGGCAATGTTATTGATAGTGTTTGAAGGCAATGTTATAGGCAATGTTTGTAGGCAATGTTATAGGTAGTGTTTGTAGGCAATGTTATAGGTAGTGTTTGTAGGCAATGTTATAGGTAGGCAATGTTATAGGTAGTGTTTGTAGGCAATGTTATAGGTAGGCAATGTTATAGGTAGGCAATGTTATAGGTAGTGTTTGTAGGCAATGTTATAGGTAGGCAATGTTATAGGTAGTGTTTGTAGGCAATGTTATAGGTAGGCAATGTTATAGGTAGTGTTTGTAGGCAATGCTATAGGTAGTGTTTGTAGGCAATGTTATAGGTAGTGTTTTTAGGCAATGTTATAGGTAGTGTTTGTAGGCAATGTATAGGTAGGCAATGTTATAGGTAGTGTTTGTAGGCAATGTTAAAGGTAGTGTTTGTAGGCAATGTTATAGGTAGTGTTTGTAGGCAATGTTATAGGTAGGCAATGTTATAGGTAGTGTTTGTAGGCAATGTTATAGGTAGTGTTTGTAGGCAATGTTATAGGTAGTGTTTGTAGGCAATGTTATAGGTAGGCAATGGTATAGGTAGTGTTTGCAGGCAATGTTATAGGTAGTGTTTGTAGGCAATGTTATAGGTAGGCAATGTTATAGGTAGTATTTGTAGGCAATGTTATAGGTAGTGTTTTTAGGCAATGCTATAGGTAGTGTTTGTAGGCAATGTTATAGGTAGTGTTTGTAGGCAATGCTATATGTAGTGTTTGCAGGCAATGTTATAGGTAGTGTTTGTAGGCAATGTTATAGGTAGGCAATGTTATAGGTAGTGTTTGTAGGCAATGTTATAGGTAGGCAATGTTATAGGTAGTGTTTGTAGGCAATGCTATATGTAGTGTTTGCAGGCAATGCTATATGTAGTGTTTGCAGGCAATGTTATAGGTAGTGTTTGTAGGCAATGCTATATGTAGTGTTTGCAGGCAATGTTATAGGTAGTGTTTGTAGGCAATGCTATAGGCAGGCAATGCTATAGGCAGGCAATGCTATAGGTAGTGTTTGTAGGCAATGCTATATGTAGTGTTTGCAGGCAATGTTAAAGGTAGTGTTTGTAGGCAATGCTATATGTAGTGTTTGTAGGCAATGTTATAGGTAGTGTTTGTAGGCAATGCTATAGGTAGTGTTTGTAGGCAATGTTATAGGTAGTGTTTGTAGGCAATGTTATAGGTAGGCAATGTTATAGGTAGTGTTTGTAGGCAATGTTATAGGTAGTGTTTGTAGGCAATGCTATAGGTAGTGTTTGTAGGCAATGTTATAGGTAGTGTTTGTAGGCAATGTTATAGGTAGTGTTTGCAGGCAATGTTATAGGTAGTGTTTGCAGGCAATGTTATAGGTAGTGTTTGTAGGCAATGTTATATGTAGTGTTTGTAGGCAATGTTATAGGTAGGCAATGTTATAGGTAGTGTTTGTAGGCAATGTTATAGGTAGGCAATGTTATAGGTAGTGTTTGTAGGCAATGTTATAGGTAGGCAATGTTATAGGTAGTGTTGTAGGCAATGTTATAGGTAGGCAATGTTATAGGTAGTGTTTGTAGGCAATGTTATAAGTAGGCAATGTTATAGGTAGTGTTTGTAGGCAATGTTATATGTAGGCAATGTTATAGGTAGTGTTTGTAGGCAATGTTATAGGTAGTGTTTGTAGGCAATGTTATAGGTAGTGTTTGTAGGCAATGTTATAGGTAGTGTTTGTAGTCAATGTTATAGGTAGTGTTTGTAGGCAATGCTATAGGTAGTGTTTGTAGGCAATGATATAGGCAGGCAATGTTATAGGTAGTGTTTGTAGGCAATGTTATAGGTAGTGTTTGTAGGCAATGTTATATGTAGTGTTTGTAGGCAATGTTATAGGTAGTGTTTGTAGGCAATGTTATATGTAGTGTTTGTAGGCAATGTTATAGGTAGAGTTTGTAGGCAATGTTATAGATAGTGTTTGTAGGCAATGTTATATGTAGTGTTTGTAGGCAATGTTATAGGTAGTGTTTGTAGGCAATGTTATAGGTAGTGTTTGTAGGCAATGTTATAGGTAGTGTTTGTAGGCAATGTTATAGGTAGTGTTTGTAGGCAATGTTATAGGTAGTGTTTGTAGGCAATGTTATAGGTAGTGTTTGCAGGCAATGTTATAGGTAGTGTTTGTAGGCAATGTTATAGGTAGTGTTTGCAGGCAATGTTATAGGTATTGTTTGTAGGCAATGTTATAGGTAGGCAATGTTATAGGTAGTGTTTGTAGGCAATGTTATAGGTAGGCAATGTTATAGGTAGTGTTTGTAGGCAATGCTATATGTAGTGTTTGCAGGCAATGTTATAGGTAGTGTTTGTAGGCAATGCTATATGTAGTGTTTGCAGGCAATGTTATAGGTAGTGTTTGTAGGCAATGCTATAGGCAGGTAATGCTATAGGTAGTGTTTGCAGGCAGTGTTATAGGTAGTGTTTGTAGGCAATGCTATATGTAGTGTTTGCAGGCAATGTTATAGGTAGTGTTTGTAGGCAATGCTATATGTAGTGTTTGTAAGCAATGTTATAGGTAGTGTTTGTAGGCAATGCTATAGGTAGTGTTTGTAGGCAATGTTATAGGTAGTGTTTGTAGGCAATGTTATAGGTAGGCAATGTTATAGGTAGTGTTTGTAGGCAATGTTATAGGTAGTGTTTGTAGGCAATGCTATAGGTAGTGTTTGTAGGCAATGTTATAGGTAGTGTTTGTAGGCAATGTTATAGGTAGTGTTTGCAGGCAATGTTATAGGTAGTGTTTGTAGGCAATGTTATAGGTAGTGTTTGCAGGCAATGTTATAGGTAGTGTTTGTAGGCAATGTTATATGTAGTGTTTGTAGGCAATGCTATAGGTAGGCAATGTTATAGGTAGTGTTTGTAGGCAATGTTATAGGTAGTGTTTGTAGGCAATGTTATAGGTAGTTTTTGTAGGCAATGTTATATGTAGTGTTTGCAGGCAATGTTATAGGTAGTGTTTGTAGACAATGTTATATGTAGTGTTTGTAGGCAATGTTATAGGTAGTGTTTGTAGGCAATGTTATAGGTAGTGTTTGTAGGCAATGTTATAGGTAGTGTTTGTAGGCAATGTTATAGGTAGGCAATGTTATAGGTAGTGTTTGTAGGCAATGTTATAGGTAGGCAATGTTATAGGTAGTGTTTGTAGGCAATGTTATAGGTAGTGTTGTAGGCAATGTTATAGGTAGTGTTTGTAGGCAATGTTATATGTAGGCAATGTTATAGGTAGTGTTTGTAGGCAATGTTATAGGTAGTGTTTGTAGGCAATGTTATAGGTAGTGTTTGTAGGCAATGTTATAGGTAGTGTTTGTAGGCAATGTTATAGGTAGTGTTTGTAGGCAATGTTATAGGTAGTGTTTGTAGGCAATGTTATAGGTAGTGTTTGTAGGCAATGTTATAGGTAGTGTTTGTAGGCAATGTTATAGGTAGTGTTTGTAGGCAATGTTATAGGTAGTGTTTGTAGGCAATGTTATAGGTAGGCAATGTTATATGTAGTGTTTGTAGGCAATGTTATAGGTAGTGTTTGCAGGCAATGTTATAGGTAGTGTTTGTAGGCAATGTTATAGGTAGTGTTTGTAGGCAATGTTATAGGTAGTGTTTGTAGGCAATGTTATAGGTAGTGTTTGTAGGCAATGTTATAGTTAGTGTTTGTAGGCAATGTTATAGGTAGTGTTTGTAGGCAATGTTATATGTAGTGTTTGTAGGCAATGTTATAGGTAGGCAATGTTATATGTAGTGTTTGTAGGCAATGTTATAGGTAGTGTTTGTATGCAATGTTATAGGTAGTGTTGTAGGCAATGTTATATGTAGGCAATGTTATAGGTAGTGTTTGCAGGCAATGTTATAGGTAGTGTTTGTAGGCAATGTTATAGGTAGTGTTTGTATGCAATGTTATAGGTAGTGTTATAGGCAATGTTATATGTAGTGTTTGTAGGCAATGTTATAGGTAGTGTTTGTAGGCAATGTTATAGGTAGTGTTTGTAGGCAATGTTATAGGTAGTGTTTGTAGGCAATGTTATAGGTAGTGTTGTAGGCAATGTTATATGTAGTGTTTGTAGGCAATGTTATAGGTAGTGTTTGTATGCAATGTTATAGGTAGTGTTGTAGGCAATGTTATATGTAGGCAATGTTATAGGTAGTGTTTGCAGGCAATATTATAGGTAGTGTTTGTAGGCAATGTTATAGGTAGTGTTTGTAGGCAATGTTATAGGTAGTGTTTGTAGGCAATGTTATAGGTAGTGTTTGTAGGCAATGTTATAGGTAGTGTTTGTAGGCAATGTTATAGGTAGTGTTTGCAGGCAATGTTATAGGTAGTGTTTGTAGGCAATGTCAGTGGCGGGGTTTATATATAATAAGTAGCGATGTATAATACATGGAAGGCTGTTATATTACTGTGAACATGCTTTAAATGTTACACAAAGTAGAAATAAGGAGTGACCCCATCGAATATAAAAATGAACCAATTGGTAGTTCATTACCTCAGAATGCAGCTGCGGTGATATAGACTTTCACAGTTGTCCGGGGTAGATACCGGACCCCTCTATACTAATGCTGCATACACACACTATTAAGCTCAAGCTACGGCCCTGAGTGTACTTATATATCCGGAACTTTCATAATATGACATGACTACTTTCAGAAATACAATACTTATCCAAAAGGTATAGTCTCTAAGAAATGTAATGTATTTCTTGGAAGTCGTGATAGCGCAGAAGTGTAGCGCGTTTGCTTCAGGTGCGAAAGGTCAGGTGGTCGAGCCTTTATGAGTGTGCACTTAGGCAAGGCATTTAAATTCCACACTGCCTCCTCTCTCTCTCTCTCTCTCTCTCTCTCTCGTGGCGATGGATTCCATCAGGAATGAGGTCTCAATAGTGATTAATATAAGTTATAAGAACTTGTTTCCAATCGATCTAGCATAGTGTGTACAACGAAATTAATGTATTAAGTTAAACGTACTCATCAGTTGTGTTGATGGATTCAGACTGACTATACTAAACAGTTCTCTTGTGCCGAGATTCTTTGCTTCCAGTTGCCAAATCAGCTGCTTGGAGCCCAAGAGAAGGGAGTATATTGCCGTATCAAACCAGGTGGTAATCACCGCCGTATTACCATACACAACGAGTCCAAACCCTGGAGCACCTTTCGTGACCTTTTCAAAGGACACCTGTTTCTTGCATTTCTTTCCATTGAGCTTGCACGAGAAGACACTGTGTTCCCAGGAATCTACCCAATAGAATTGTCTGAAACACATAACACATTACAAATTAAAGAACATTATTACCAGAAATGAGCAGGCAAATCACAGGTAAATGTCTTAGAATGGTACAACGTTATCTCCGTCAGCTTGCTTGCTACATAGAGTATTGTTCGTCATAACATGTTGGCCCGATTTTATAAAATGTTCATTAATTGGCTTGCGAGGATACCGTTTGAGATTCGTAAATGAAAGCAAGGTTTGAGATCGAACATCTGATGCAAATGCAAAAGAAATCCGATGCGCATATCAACGCTAACTAGAAAGTGAAGTATGTTGGCAGTTTATTCCGAAATAGCAAAGTCACGATATGAATCGTTGGGGATTCATCTTATTTTATAATCAATAGCGTTCATTATTTTGCCCATGCAGTTACTCATGCATTTAGGCAAACTGAGGTTATTTTGTCCATACAGTTACTCATGCATTTAGGCAAACTGAGGTTATTTTGCCCATACAGTTACTCATGCATTTAGGCAAACTGAGGTTATTTTGCCCATACAGTTACTCATGCATTTAGGCAAACTGAGGTTATTTTGCCCATACAGTTACTCATGCATTTAGGCAAACTGAGGTTATTTTGCCCATACAGTTACTCATGCATTTAGGCAAACTGAGGTTATTTTGCCCATACAGTTACTCATGCATTTAGGCAAACTGAGGTTATTTTGCCCATACAGTTACTCATGCATTTAGGCAAACTGAGGTTATTTTGCCCATACAGTTACTCATGCATTTAGGCAAACTGAGGTTATCCTGCAGAACCTCCTTATCCTATTGTTGTGATTACAGATTATTTAACCATATTTCATTGCAAATCAATAGTACATATGTCATACACGTAAAGATATAATACATAGCATGAATATACAAAGCAGATACATTGTATGAGTTTATTAAGAAAGGTGCAGAATTAGTTTCAGAATTAATAAATGTTTAAACACAGGATCGAATTGAAACTTGTATTGTTTTTTTTTTGCATAGAATGCGTTCATTCTAAAATATACTCTGTGTGTGTATCTAGAATGTGCTGTACTCTAATGTGTGCTTATCATGAACTTACTATACAATAACGTGTATATACCTAGAATGTGTTGTACTCTATGATGACCCGTGTATGTTTACGTAGAATGTGATGTACTCTACGATGACCATTGTATGTTTACGTAGAATGTGATGTACTCTACGATGACCATTGTATGTTTACGTAGAATGTGATGTACTCTACGATGACCCGTGTATGTTTACGTAGAATGTGATGTACTCTACGATGACCATTGTATGTTTACGTAGAATGTGATGTACTCTACGATGACCATTGTATGTTTACGTAGAATGTGTTGTACTCTATGATGACCCGTGTATGTTTACGTAGAATGTGATGTACTCTACGATGACCATTGTATGTTTACGTAGAATGTGATGTACTCTACGATGATCATTGTATGTTTACGTAGAATGTGATGTACTCTACGATGACCCGTGTATGTTTACGTAGAATGTGATGTACTCTATGATGACCCTTGTATGTTTACGTAGAATGTGTTGTACTCTATGATGACCCGTGTATGTTTACGTAGAATGTGTTGTACTCTATGATGACCATTGTATGTTTACGTAGAATGTGTTGTACTCTATGATGACCATTGTATGTTTACCTAGAAGGGGTTTACTTGGAATGAGCTCTACTGTATGGTGAACATTGTGTGTACGACAATAAATACTGCCTGTAGCATGTCACGGTCTACTTTAAGCACATTTATTAACATTATGGGCTCTAAGAATAAAAGTCGAAAGTCAGAGGTTTGAGAACATGTTTGAGTCTATATATAAAATGTGACTCATTTGGAAATGGCCAACGGCATATAAAGATGCTAATACAGATTGGTAAACCCGGCTTGCATTCAAGGAGCACGAACAATCAAATACAACCATCTTTCCTATTTTACTATACTACTTTATTCATATTTGAAGCACTATGTTGAAGATAAAAGTATGTACATATATGAAACGTACGTTTGAGAAATTATTATATGAAACTTGCCACACTTTATATGAACATTTGTGTTACCATATCGCCCTATCCTTGTTAACGGTTGCATACAGATGAACATTTGTTTTACCATATCGCCCTATCCTTGTTAACGGTTGCATACAGATGAACATTTGTTTTACCATATCGCCCTATCCTTGTTAACGGTTGCATACAGATGAACCACATTTGTTTACCATATCGCCCTATCCTTGTTAACGGTTGCATACAGATGAACATTTGTTTTACCATATCGCCCTATCCTTGTTAACGGTTGCATACAGATGAACATTTGTTTTACCATATCGCCCTATCCTTGTTAACGGTTGCATACAGATGAACCACATTTGTTTACCATATCGCCCTATCCTTGTTAACGGTTGCATACAGATGAACCACATTTGTTTACCATATCGCCCTATCCTTGTTAACGGTTGCATACATATGTTGTTACTATAGGCATCTGATTGCAAGTACATTATTGATTAACTTTACATATGAAGAACTTGAAAAACCAAAATAAAGAAACCGTAATTGATCTGGCAACTTATGATGCCTAGGAAGTTTCCGCCAGAATATTGATCGAACGACATATCATTCCGTTACACGTAGTAATAAGGAACCCCAATTAGTAAATTGCTATCGTCGCCACCCTGTGTTGTAAAATGTATCTCATTCAACGCCCATTTGAGCAGTTATGTAGAATATGCTGCACATTGATTGCATTCACCCCTGTATTAAGCAGACAGCCAATGGCATCACATAAAGTGGCTGCTTAATGAATGTTGGCTGCTTAATAGAGGTGACCACCAACACAGGTTTGACTGTGCACTGCTACTAGTAAGACGCTTTATTCCTTACTCTATCTAATGTGCCGAAAAGAAGGGAAGTGTAGCGCAATCTGTAACCGGACCAGTGACAAAAACGCATTGCGACAGTGCGAGAATCTAGGGAATCTGGTCTTTTTTCTTATTTATAAACGAATAACAAACTATTTCCTGCCTCCATTTATTCATGAAACTTATATCATCGAAATGCCATACCTTCAATGCTATGGTGTATCGTGGGTTGGTTATCAACCCTGTCTGATAACGGATCACAATTCTCAAGAGAGAGAATGAGCATTTGCACGAACAATTTTCGAAATCAAGTCTACAAATGGGTACCTGTTAAAAGCATATACGTCTATTGGAATATTTTACCCAATAGTGAATAAAAGATAAGTATCAAACCTTAAGTAGATATTGTTCCGTCAAATATTGTGATCAAGTTATGTTTATGTTGTGATTTATAGTCGCACCAACAGCTTACGTCATATGACAACTCTTCCAGCTACTGTTGGTGGGGGAGGACCCCAAGGTAACCATCCAAGCAGTACTTCCGGCACAGACGGTCACTCGGATATAGTCACCGATACTACGCAAACCAGCTGGATAGCTTCCTCACATGAAATAATTCGACACACTCAGTTAGATTAAAATTTACAGCGGCGATGGCCACTAAAGTGATTTGCAGTCAACAACCATAATCATTCGGCAACGCCCCCGCCCCCCCCCCCATTACCAAGGATGAAAACAAACTGGATTGGAATAACTGGAATTAGAGAGCCGAGTGATTTTTTCATACTGAAAAAGCAACTGAACAGCATGTTACATAAAACAAAATAATACGTTACGATACCGTAGTATGCATTATAGCGGTCATAAATATAAAAAAATGATATCAAGTATTTTTATCATATTGAATTCTATTTTGAATATGAGGAAATATTGTTCTTAGAGCAATTCAGTTTTCCCAATATTATAAAACTGTCACATTTATCATTCCACATAACAGTAAGAGTATGCAAACATATGCATGTGTGTTGATTTATCGTTGCCTTGAAATTATTATCTATAGCGTAAGAGTAAATGGATTCTGGGAAATAAAGGATTCGGGGAAGTAAGTCATCAAATATTCCGTAATAATGCCAGATCATGCAGTTAATCCAGCCTCTGGCATTGAAGATGAAAACAGAAGATTGTGTACGACATGCCAAGGCAGATTGTGTATGACATACCAAGGCAGATTGTGTACGACATACCAAGGCAGATTGTGTATGACATACCAAGGCAGATTGTGTATGACATACCAAGGCATATTGTGTATGACATGCCAAGGCAGAGTGTGTACGACATACCAAGGCAGATTCTGTATGACATGCCAAGGCAGATTGTGTATGACATACCAAGGCAGATTGTGTATGACATACCAAGGCATATTGTGTATGACATGCCAAGGCAGAGTGTGTACGACATACCAAGGCAGATTCTGTATGACATGCCAAGGCAGATTGTGTATGACATACCAAGGCAGATTGTGTATGACATACCAAGGCATATTGTGTATGACATGCCAAGGCAGAGTGTGTACGACATACCAAGGCAGATTCTGTATGACATGCCAAGGCAGATTGTGTATGACATACCAAGGCAGATTGTGTATGACATACCAAGGCATATTGTGTATGACATGCCAAGGCAGAGTGTGTACGACATACCAAGGCAGATTCTGTATGACATGCCAAGGCAGATTGTGTATGACATACCAAGGCAGATTGTGTATGACATACCAAGGCATATTGTGTATGACATGCCAAGGCAGAGTGTGTACGACATACCAAGGCAGATTCTGTATGACATGCCAAGGCAGATTGTGTATGACATACCAAGGCATATTGTGTACGACATGCCAAGGCAGATTGTGTACGACATACCAAGGCATAATCCATAGCAAATAATACATAATCCATAGCAAATAATACATAATCCATAGCAAATAATACATAATCCATAGCAAAGAATCCATAATCCATAGCAAATAATACATAATCCATAGCAAAGAATCCATAATCCATAGCAAATAATACATAATCCATAGCAAAGAATCCATAATCCATAGCAAATAATACATAATCCATAGCAAATAATACATAATCCATAGCAAATAATCCATAATCCATAGCAAATAATACATAATCCGCAGCAAATAATACATAATCCATAGCAAATAATACATAATCCATAGCAAATAATACATAATCCATAGCAAATAATACATAATCCATAGCAAAGAATCCATAATCCATAGCAAATAATACATAATCCATAGCAAAGAATCCATAATCCATAGCAATTATACATAATCCATAGCAAATAATCCATAGCAAATAATACATATTCCGCAGCAAATAATACATAATCCATAGCAAATAATACATAATCCATAGCAAATAATACATAATCCATAGCAAAGAATCCATAATCCATAGCAAAGAATCCATAATCCATAGCAAATAATCCATAATCCATAGCAAATAATCCATAATCCATAGCAGATAATACATAATCCATAGCAAATAATCCATAATCCATAGCAAATAATCCATAATCCATAGCAGATAATACATAGTCCATAGCAGATAATACATAATCCATAGCAAATAATCCATAATCCATAGCAAATAATACATAATCCATAGCAGATAATACATAGTCCATAGCAGATAATACATAATCCATAGCAAATAATCCATAATCCATAGCAAATAATACATAATCCATAGCAAATAATCCATAATCCATAGCAAATAATACATAGTCCATAGCAGATAATACATAATCCACAGCAAATAATCCATAATCCATAGCAGATAATACATAGTCCATAGCAAATAATCCATAATCCATAGCAAATAATACATAATCCATAGCAGATAATACATCATCCATAGCAAATAATACATAATCCACAGCAAATAATCCATAATCCATAGCAGATAATACATAATCCATAGCAAATAATCCATAATCCATAGCAGATAATACATAATCCATAGCAAATAATCCATAATCCATAGCAAATAATCCATAATCCATAGCAAATAATACATAATCCATAGCAGATAATACATAATCCATAGCAAATAATACATAATCCACAGCAAATAATCCATAATCCATAGCAGATAATACATAGTCCATAGCAAATAATCCATAATCCATAGCAAATAATCCATAATCCATAGCAAATAATACATAGTCCATAGCAGATAATACATAATCCATAGCAAATAATCCATAATCCATAGCAAATAATACATAATCCATAGCAGATAATACATAATCCATAGCAAATAATACATAATCCACAGCAAATAATCCATAATCCATAGCAGATAATACATAGTCCATAGCAAATAATCCATAATCCATAGCAAATAATCCATAATCCATAGCAAATAATACATAGTCCATAGCAGATAATACATAATCCATAGCAAATAATCCATAATCCATAGCAAATAATACATAATCCATAGCAGATAATACATAATCCATAGCAAATAATACATAATCCACAGCAAATAATCCATAATCCATAGCAGATAATACATAATCCATAGCAAATAATCCATAATCCATAGCAGATAATACATAATCCATAGCAAATAATCCATAATCCATAGCAGATAATACATAATCCATAGCAAATAATCCATAATCCATAGCAAATAATACATAATCCATAGCAGATAATCCATAATCCATAGCAGATAATACATAGTCCATAGCAAATAATACATAATCCATAGCAAATAATACATAATCCATAGCAGATAATACATAGTCCATAGCAAATAATACATAGATGCCTTCATAGCACAGTTGTCTAGACATAGACCGTTGATCATAAAACCATTTTCAAATAGTTGAACGCTGGTTCGAATTCATCCAATATTATTTGCATTTTTTTGTGTTGTTATTTTTCACCCCTCAATGTAATTAGTATGATTTAATATTAATTTCACTTTTTTGATAAAATCTTTATCAAAATATCGAGATTTGAGACATGGAGTGAAAAAAAATGTATTGAGGAATAAGTAAGACCCAGAGTTTATTTCTTAGCAATTTTTATGAAATTTGAGACGGATAATATGAAGCGTTACGTAATGAAGAAAATTTTGAGATACGGTGTTTTTCTAATTGAGCAAAGAATGAGTTATATAATATATATATAATACGTAGTATGTATTAGTTTTACTGTTATAACGCAACAGCTGAAAAGTGTTGGCAGGAGCAAAGGTATTTAGTAACCACTACGGATAGTAGTGGTCAGACACCATAGATGGAACAGTGGCGCCCTGGTTCTAGAAGTGCTAGATAGTTTAAATCTCAAAAGATTGTATTTCATCATGAAATCGTAAGTAGATGTATAAATTTATAGTTTGACGTATCCACGCTGAGAATTTGGCATATCAGTAAGTAGTGAAATATTATAACTGCAAATGGTGTCATGTAACAAGGGGAAGTAATCAGGTTAATAAAATAGTAGCTTATCCGCAGTAGGACATAGCCTAACACTGTTATAGTGTATGTGAAATTACATTTGTTAGAGAACCTTGAGATAATTGTGTAGTTTATGTATGTTTTTCAGATTGTGAAAATAAAGGACGGTGAACTGTTAGATTGTATATCCCTGAACTCTAGTTGGGCTATACAAATATGGCAGAATATGTATCTGAAAGAGACCTTAGAATAAGGAGAAGCAATATGTTGAGAGACCTAACCGAAAGGAGGATGATAGAACAAAGTGAAGGGATTTGATAGAAGATGAGACATTGAGAAGACAGATATATCAACGTAGAACTCAACGATTAAGACAAACTCAACCAGATACAAACAATGAATTGGACAAACGTGATAGTTATTCGGAGGAATTGAGAAAACTTGAACATGCAGATAGCATACAGGATGACGATGAATTTCATGACGGAGATAGTTTGCATGTGGAAACTGTAGTGGTGAAACATAAAAGATTACAAAGGAACTATATATAAGAGAACGAAGAGAGCATCTGGGAATTCAAGATGCGGTTGACGACACTGACATATCAGAGGATGATGAGGAGTTGGTTATGAAAGAAAGACTAGATAATCTAAAGCAAGAAATCGAAATACTACAGACAAGACTTAAACAGAAAGATAAATTTTATTTCAAACATAAGAACATAGTCATAGATAAAAACTACTCAACAATTCAATTGGAAAACCGTTTGATGGAACGCAATTTGAGAAATAGAGATTAGAAGTTACAAGTCTGATGGAAATTGTTTGGCCTGGGATGGACGCAAATATAGCAACGATGGTACTAGGTTAATTAATTTGAAAGAAACCCTGGCCATGTAGAACGATAAAATAACATTTACGGAGAGTCAGGTTTGATGAAGTATGGCTATATAATATATAATAGGACATGAGGGAAATATATTTTTGGGAATGAATTGATTGGCATTGTCGTCTTGCATGGAATAATTGATTGTGTTAAATGCTATGTTCGTCAGTCTAAATGTAAGATCCAAGCTGAACGTACGCAAAACACGGTTAACTGGACTACAACCGTCGGGTTACAGGTTCGCTACCTAATCAGGAACAAGTGATATCTGAGAAAGTTTTCAGTAACTTACGGAGGTTGGAGAGTTGAGTACTGACCCAGGAAATGAGGCTAGTATACTCTCAGCCACATTAGGCTGACCTCCCAATAAATAATACAGAGTTATAAAATACAAACACTCCGAACTATGGTGTGCATTCGCGTAAATGCTAATTAGTTCTGTGTTTGCTAACCACAATAAAGGTAATCTGTGTTTACACTAGTCCCACTTCGGGCTGTGTTTGTATTGTAAATGGTTTTAAGCCAAATAGAACCAACTTCGAGACAGGAATACACTAACACATGTACAGTTGATGTACAATTGCAATGCACATGTTATAATATTATGCTCGAATGTTTATAAACAATCTTTGCCAGCTAAATTGATTTATGGTAATCGTTTGGGAATACGTGGAAGTCGTGATAGCGCAGTGGATGTGCGTTCGCTTCAGGTGCGAAAGGTCCGGAGTTCGAGCACCACTGGAGCCGTTACGAGTGTGCCCTTAGGCAAGGCATTTAAGTTCCACATTGCCTCTTCTTTCTGCTTCATAGCAATGGATTCCATCAGGAATGAGGTCTCGAGAGTGATTAATATAAGTTGAAAAAACTTGTTTCGCAATCGAGCTAAGACAAATGTGTATAAACTAAATTGATGTATGGCTTCTGTGTGTTCATAATGAATTAGTTGACCTTGGCATATGCCCGGTACATTGAATAGAATACAATACATATTCATATACACGACAGTGCCGAGAAAAACGTTACAAATGTTCCACATTCACACACCAAGGAAATAACATTCAGTAAATTAATCAAGTAAATGAGATCGTGTCTCCTGGGATGTAAATGTGTTTCTTAATCTATTTGATTTAATATGTAGATCTGGTTGTGGTAACAATGAACCACACACAATATCAACTATACGGGCAAGCAATCCAGATAATGGGGACCATATCCGGCGGAATGGTTAATGGCGTGGACTTCAAAGCAATAGTAAATAGTCCGTGATATAGTAATACAATAGTAAATAGTCCGTGATATAGTAATACAATAGTAAATAATCCGTGATGTAGTAATACAATAGTAAATAATCCGTGATGTAGTAATACAATAGTAAATAATCCGTGATATAGTAATACAATAGTAAATAATATCGTGATATAGTAATACAATAGTAAATAGTCCGTGATGTAGTAATACAATAGTAAATATTCCGTGATGTAGTAATACAATAGTAAATAATCCGTGATATAGTAATACAATAGTAAATAGTCCGTGATATAGTAATACAATAGTAAATAGTCCGTGATATAGTAATACAATAGTAAATAATCCGTGATGTAGTAATACAATAGTAAATAGTCCGTGATGTAGTAATACAATAGTAAATAATCCGTGATGTAGTAATACAATAGTAAATAATCCGTGATGTAGTAATACAATAGTAAATAATCCGTGATGTAGTAATACAATAGTCCGTGATGTAGTAATACAATAGTAAATAGTCCGTGATGTAGTAATACAATAGTAAATAGTCCGTGATATAGTAATACAATAGTAAATAGTCCGTGATATAGTAATACAATAGTAAATAGTCCGTGATATAGTAATACAATAGTAAATAATCCGTGATGTAGTAATACAATAGTAAATAGTCCGTGATATAGTAATACAATAGTAAATAATCCGTGATGTAGTAATACAATAGTAAATAATCCGTGATGTAGTAATACAATAGTAAATAATCCGTGATATAGTAATACAATAGTAAATAATATCGTGATATAGTAATACAAGAGTAAATAGTCCGTGATGTAGTAATACAAGAGTAAATAGTCCGTGATGTAGTAATACAATAGTAAATAATCCGTGATATAGTAATACAATAGTAAATAATCCGTGATGTAGTAATACAATAGTAAATAGTCCGTGATGTAGTAATACAATAGGCTAGCCTGACCTTGTAATTAGATCATCATTGGGACACTGTAAACTGTAAGACATCCCTTTTCTTGCTAGAGACACTGCCCAACACTATAAATGCGCATGCCCGTAACTTCGAGTGCGCAACAGTCGCCCAAATACATGTATGTGGTAGAGACTTTAAATAAACTTAATAGTCATTCTATCGAGTGCGCATGTCAGCTGCATATCACTAGTGAGGACATTAGTGAGGAAAATCATGCGAAAATGGATACAAACAGGGCATATACTGTCATCGAAGGAACTGCAATAGTGATGTAAAGATATTTCACTTAAATAAAGTGTTAACTGTAATAGTGATGTAACGATATTTCACTTAAATAAAGTGTTAACTGTAATAAGATAGAGACATAGTTTCCATATGGATATACTGGAATTTGAGCACCTGTTTAAGGAATGAATCGCGTGTTAATACTTTCCAGCTATCAATATATATGTGTTCTGATCGAATTCTGCTAGTTGTATAATGTTGTGATATGTTGCGGCTTATGGCGTACAGACAATAGCGACGTGTCACGCGCAGCATTTTGCGGACATGTATTATAAAGAGCATTGTCCATGAGCAGGAGCCCGCTGTATGCAAACAAGAGAACGTTACGTGTGTCATACTTTAGAACAAACCAGGATTGTAATAAAGAACACTTTGTTACATTCTCAACAGAAATCTATTCTACACCATACAATCAATTTGCAGGACTTCTGCCCACGAACACCGGTTTAGTGGCTTGCGGAAAATTAATGATTCCTTTGTATTGTAAAACATTTCTGTCATATGCATGCATCCTTACATCGTTTGATTCTGAACACACTTCAAAGAATCCAATTTAGTTTATACAAATTTATCTTAGCTCGATTGCGAAAGAAGTTCTTGTATCTTATATTAATTACCATCGAGATCTCATTCATGGAGGAATACATCGCCACAAGGGAGAGAGAAGAGGCAATGTGGAATATAACTGTCTTGCCTATATGGGCACACCCGAACTGCTACAGCTGGGTGTGAACTCATTGTACGTGCTCGTACTCCGGGCATTTCGCACCTGAAGTGAACACGCTACCACCACGCTATTACGACTTCCACGAATCCAATACATTATATCCATAATGATAAATTATTCGGCAATGCTTGTATGTTATTTTCCCTGGTCGAAAACAAAATCAGCTTTTATGTAGCACTTCTTTCACAAAATTAGAAACGAAGAATAACTGTTGAGTATTATGTGTTTATTAATCCTTTCAAATACGTAGATGATGCCATACACTCCTTCAAACAGGTTAAAATGATGCCATACACACCTTCAAACAGGTTAAAATGATGCCATACACACCTTCAAACAGGTTAAAATGATGCCATACACACCATCAAACAGGTTAAAATGATGCCATACACACCTTCAAACAGGTTAAAATGATGCCATACACACCTTCAAACAGGTTAAAATGATGCCATACACACCTTCAAACAGGTTAAAATGATGCCATACACACCTTCAAACAGGTTAAAATGATGCCATACACACCTTCAAACAGGTTAAAATGATGCCATACACACCTTCAAACAGGTTAAAATGATGCCATACACACCTTCAAACAGGTTAAAATGATGCCATACACACCTTCAAACAGGTTCAATTGATGTCATACACACGGTTAAAATGATGCCATACACTCCTTCAAACAGGTTCAATTGATGTCATACACACGGTTAAAATGATGCCATACACACCTTCAAACAGGTTAAAATGATGCCATACACTCCTTCAAACAGGTTCAATTGATGTCATACACACGGTTAAAATGATGCCATACACACCTTCAAACAGGTTAAAATGATGCCATACACTCCTTCAAACAGGTTAAAATGATGCCATACACTCCTTCAAACAGGTTCAATTGATGTCATACACACCATCAAACAGGTTTAAATGATGTCATACACACCTACAAACATGTTCAAATGATGCCATACACACCTTCAAACATGTCCAAATGATGTCATACGCACCTTCAAACAGGTTCAAATGATGTCATCCACACCTTCAAACATGTTCAAATGATGCCATACGCACCTTCATAGTTACGTTGATGCATAAACATCCAATTAATATCGACACAATAATTTAAATTATGAATCAAATATGTGATAAAGAAGCGGTACTAACGCGCAGTAAAAGTATGTCACGTGACCTCTCACACGCTGTTGTAACATGAATGGATAATGTGGTTTCCATAACAACGCATGTATCGTAGTTTCTAATGTGCATGATAGTGTATGACCACCATAGTATACGTATTTTACCATTAATTCCTACTACATTTATTAATCATCAGTACCAAAGCACAGAATGACAACATACATATTGTGTCGTATTACCGGTGTAATTAAGTTTGTATTCTGGTCACGATAATCAGACAAGCCTTGATATATTATATATAATGATGCGTAAGTATCCATTAGATCGATGCGGGATATCCATGCAAACAGCCGATTGTTCGTATGATGAACACCAACCGTTTTCCAGGAACACTCAATGGAACTAGCATGCCCAATTACCATCGCATTCCCAATATGACGGTTATTGTGTCTCTTAGAAAATGTCATTTCCAGTTAGATGGTTTGTATGATATACATAGCGGTTGCAGTTAAGTGGCAGCCCGCCGAGATTTAGTTTCGAGTAAACATCAGTCTTCAGAGTTCAGTCCAAGTAAATAAGGATTGTTATGGCACAATACAAGCACTTCATTTACATATATTTTATATAATGAAAAACTAAAAATAGATTTATAGAGTGTTTCTACTAAATTTCAAGAACAATGCTTTCAATCAGATGTGTATCAGTATTATACTTATAATATACAAGTATACCACCTCACCCATTGTTGGAGACAATATATTTTCTTAATGGACCGTTTATCCATTAAGTGTGTGTGTTCTATCTGACAACTACAAACTAATGTTGTTCCGAGGTGATGTAGGCATTAACGCTATCACACTCTATGCCTCTCAACTACAAACTAATGTTGTTCCGATGTGATGTAGGCATTAACGCTATCACACACACTCTATGCCTCTCAACTACAAACTAATGTTGTTCCGAGGTGATGTAGACATTAACGCTATCACACTCTATGCCTCTCAACTACAAACTAATGTTGTTCCGAGGTGATGTAGGCATTAACGCTACCACACTCTATGCCTCTCAACGACAGACTAATGTTGTTCCGAGGCGATGTATACATTAACGCTATCACACTCTATGCCTCTCAACTACAAACTAATGTTGTTCCGAGGTGATGTAGGCATTAACGCTATCACACTCTATGCCTCTCAACTACAAACTAATGTTGTTCCGAGGTGATGTAGGCATTAACGCTACCACACTCTATGCCTCTCAACTACAAACTAATGTTCACACTAAGCCATTGCGTTTACGTTTATTTATCGTCGCTATCGGTTGGCCATGTGAGAGATGCCTCCTGAAGACAAGTTTGATGTTGGAGGATAATGCAATGATCTGACAGAGATCCACTGCAGAGTCTCCTCTTTGGTTCTTTAACGTGCATGGTCACATACACGAGCCATAATAGTATGGTATAGTATGGGGTCGAACCTACGACCCCTGGATTACAAGTACAAGTGCACTAAGCATTTCTGTGGTGATATATATTATAAATTAAATATTAACACCTCTCTGGATTACGTTAAAGTAATTCAATTATGTGCGTTTCTATGATACTGAATCTATCTTTTAGAACGTGTAGATATGTATGTAGGTGCCTCTGTCAATACGAGCGGAACCAGCCATCTGAAATGCTCTTGAAAATGTTATTTAACACTCCGCCCCTATACCATCATAAGTTGGCAATGTACACCATCCACGCCAGAAGTTGGCATTTCAAGCACTCCACACCAGAAGTTGGCAATTCAACACTCCACACCAGAAGTTGGCAATTCAACACTCCATACCAGAAGTTGGTAATTCAAACACTCCAATTCAAACACTCCACACCAGAAGTTGGCAATTCAACACTCCACACCAGAAGTTGGTAATTCAAACACTCCACACCAGAAGTTGGCAATTCAAACACTCCACACCAGAAGTTGGTAATTCAACACTCCATATCAGAAGTTGGTAATTCAAACACTCCAATTCAAACACTCCACACCAGAATTTGGCAATTCAAACACTCCACACCAGAAGTTGGCAATTCAAACACTCCACACCAGAAGTTGGTAATTCAACACTCCATACCAGAAGTTGGTAATTCAAACACTCCAATTCAAACACTCCACACCAGAATTTGGCAATTCAAAGACTCCACACCAGAAGTTGGCAATTCAACACGCCATACCAGAAGTTGGCAATTCAAACACTCCACACCAGAAGTTGGCAATTCAAATACTCCACACCAGAAGTTGGCAATTCAACACTCCACACCAGAAGTTGGCAATTCAAACACTCCACACCAGAAGTTGGCAATTCAAACACTCCACACCAGAAGTTGGCAATTCAAACACTCCACACCAGAAGTTGGCAATTCAAACACTCCACACCAGAAGTTGGCAATTCAAACACTCCACACCAGAAGTTGGCAATTCAAACACTCCACACCAGAAGTTGGCAATTCAAACACTCCACACCAGAAGTTGGCAATTCAAACACTCCACACCAGAAGTTGGCAATTCAAACACTCCACACCAGAAGTTGGTAATTCAATCAACACTCCACACCAGAATTTGGCAATTCAAAGACTCCACACCAGAAGTTGGCAATTCAACACTCCATACCAGAAGCTGGCAATTCAAACACTCCACACCAGAAGTTGGCAATTCAACACTCCACACCAGAAGTTGGCAATTTCAACACTCCACACCAGAAGTTGGCAATTCAAACACTCCACACCAGAAGTTGGCAATTCAACACTCCACACCAGAAGTTGGCAATTCAAACACTCCACACCAGAAGTTGGCAATTCAACACTCCACACCAGAAGTTGGCAATTCAAACACTCCACACCAGAAGTTGGCAATTCAACACTCCATACCAGATGTTGGCAATTCAAACACTCCACACCAGAAGTTGGCAATTCAAATACTCCACACCAGAAGTTGGCAATTCAACACTCCACACCAGAAGTTGGCAATTTAAACACTCCACACCAGAAGTTGGCAATTCAAACACTCCACACCAGAAGTTGGCAATTCAAACACTCCACACCAGAAGTTGGCAATTCAAACACTCCACACAAGAAGTTGGTAATTCAAACACTCCACAGCAAAAGTTGGCAATTTAAACACTCCACATCAGAAGTTGGCAATTCAAACACTCCACACCAGAAGTTGGCAATTCAAACACTCCACACCAGAAGTTGGTAATTCAATACACTCCACACCAGAAGTTGGCAATTCAAACACTCCACACCAGAAGTTGGCAATTCAAACACTCCACACCAGAAGTTGGCAATTCAAACACTCCACACCAGAAGTTGGTAATTCAAACACTCCACAGCAGAAGTTGGCAATTTAAACACTCCACACCAGAAGTTGGCAATTCAAACACTCCACATCAGAAGTTGGCAATTCAAACACTCCACACCAGAAGTTGGTAATTCAAACACTCCACAGCAGAAGTTGGCAATTTAAACACTCCACACCAGAAGTTGGTAATTCAAACACTCCACACCAGAAGTTGGCAATTCAAACACTCCACACCAGAAGTTGGCAATTCAAACACTCCACACCAGAAGTTGGTAATTCAAACACTCCACACCAGAAGTTGGCAATTCAAACACTCCACAGCAGAAGTTGGCAATTTAAACACTCCACACCAGAAGTTGGTAATTCAAACACTCCACACCAGAAGTTGGCAATTCAAACACTCCACACCAGAAGTTGGTAATTCAAACACTCCACACCAGAAGTTGGCAATGCAAACACTCCACACCAGAAGTTGGTAATTCAAACACTCCACACCAGAAGTTGGCAATTCAAACACTCCACAGCAGAAGTTGGCAATTTAAACACTCCACACCAGAAGTTGGTAATTCAAACACTCCACACCAGAAGTTGGCAATTCAAACACTCCACACCAGAAGTTGGCAATTCAACACTCCACACCAGAAGTTGGCAATTCAAACACTCCACACCAGACGTTGGCAATTCAAACACTCCACACCAGAAGTTGGTAATTCAAACACTCCACACCAGAAGTTGGCAATTCAACACTCCATACCAGATGTTGGCAATTCAAACACTCCACACCAGAAGTTGGCAATTCAAATACTCCACACCAGAAGTTGGCAATTCAACACTCCATACCAGAAGTTGGCAATTTAAACACTCCACACCAGAAGTTGGCAATTCAAACACTCCACACCAGAAGTTGGCAATTCAAACACTCCACACCAGAAGTTGGCAATTCAAACACTCCACACCAGAAGTTGGTAATTCAAACACTCCACAGCAAAAGTTGGCAATTTAAACACTCCACACCAGAAGTTGGCAATTCAAACACTCCACACCAGAAGTTGGCAATTCAAACACTCCACACCAGAAGTTGGTAATTCAAACACTCCACACCAGAAGTTGGCAATTCAAACACTCCACACCAGAAGTTGGCAATTCAAACACTCCACACCAGAAGTTGGCAATTTAAACACTCCACACCAGAAGTTGGCAATTCAAACACTCCACACCAGAAGTTGGTAATTCAAACACTCCACACCAGAAGTTGGCAATGCAAACACTCCACACCAGAAGTTGGTAATTCAAACACTCCACACCAGAGGTTGGCAATTCAAACACTCCACAGCAGAAGTTGGCAATTTAAACACTCCACACCAGAAGTTGGTAATTCAAACACTCCACACCAGAAGTTGGCAATTCAAACACTCCACACCAGAAGTTGGCAAATCAAACACTCCACAGCAGAAGTTGGCAATTCAAACACTCCACACCAGAAGTTGGTAATTCAAACACTCCACACCAGAAGTTGGCAATTCAAATACTCCACACCAGAAGTTGGTAATTCAACACTCCATACCAGAAGTTGGTAATTCAAACACTCCGATTCAAACACTCCACAGCAGAAGTTGGCAATTCAAACACTCCACACCAGAAGTTGGCAATTCAACACTCCATACCAGATGTTGGCAATTCAAACACTCCACACCAGAAGTTGGCAATTCAAATACTCCACACCAGAAGTTGGCAATTCAACACTCCACACCAGAAGTTGGCAATTTAAACACTCCACACCAGAAGTTGGCAATTCAAACACTCCACACCAGAAGTTGGCAATTAAACTCCACACCAGAAGTTGGCAATTCAAACACTCCACACCAGAAGTTGGCAATTCAACACTCCACACCAGAAGTTGGCAATTCAAACACTCCACACCAGAAGTTGGCAATTCAAACACTCCACACCAGAAGTTGGCAATTCAACACTCCACACCAGAAGTTGGCAATTCAAACACTCCACACCAGAAGTTGGCAATTCAAACACTCCACACCAGAAGTTGGCAATTCAACACTCCACACCAGAAGTTGGCAATTCAAACACTCCACACCAGAAGTTGGCAATTCAAACACTCCACACCAGAAGTTGGCAATTCAAACACTCCACACCGAAGTTGGCAATTCAACACTCCACACCAGAAGTTGGTAATTCAAACACTCCACACCAGAAGTTGGCAATTCAAACACTCCACACCAGAAGTTGGCAATTCAACACTCCATACCAGAAGTTGGCAATTCAAACACTCCACACCAGAAGTTGGCAATTCAAATACTCCACACCAGAAGTTGGCAATTCAACACTCCACACCAGAAGTTGGCAATTTAAACACTCCACACCAGAAGTTGGCAATTCAAACACTCCACACCAGAAGTTGGCAATTCAAACACTCCACGGCAGAAGTTGGCAATTTAAACACTCCACACCAGAAGTTGGTAATTCAAACACTCCACACCAGAAGTTGGCAATTCAAACACTCCACACCAGAAGTTGGCAATTTAAACACTCCACACCAGAAGTTGGTAATTCAAACACTCCACACCAGAAGTTGGCAATTCAAACACTCCACACCAGAAGTTGGTAATTCAAACACTCCACACCAGAAGTTGGCAATTCAAACACTCCACACCAGAAGTTGGTAATTCAAACACTCCACACCAGAAGTTGGCAATTCAAACACTCCACACCAGAAGTTGGCAATTCAAACTCCAACAGAAGTTGGAATTAAAAACACTCCACACCAGAAGTTGGCAATTCAAACACTCCACACCAGAAGTTGGCAATTCAAACACTCCACGCAGAAGTTGGCAATTAAACACTCCACACCAGAAGTTGGTAATTCAAACACTCCACACCAGAAGTTGGCAATTCAAACACTCCACACCAGAAGTTGGCAATTTAAACACTCCACACCAGAAGTTGGTAATTCAAACACTCCACACCAGAAGTTGGCAATTCAAACACTCCACACCAGAAGTTGGCAATTCAAACACTCCACACCAGAAGTTGGCAATTCAAACACTCCACACCAGAAGTTGGTAATTCAAACACTCCACACCAGAAGTTGGCAATTCAAACACTCCACAGCAGAAGTTGGCAATTTAAACACTCCACACCAGAAGTTGGTAATTCAAACACTCCACACCAGAAGTTGGCAATTCAAACACTCCACAGCAGAAGTTGGCAATTTAAACACTCCACACCAGAAGTTGGTAATTCAAACACTCCACACCAGAAGTTGGCAATTCAAACACTCCACACCAGAAGTTGGCAATTCAAACACTCCACAGCAGAAGTTGGCAATTCAAACACTCCACACCAGAAGTTGGTAATTCAAACACTCCACACCAGAAGTTGGCAATTCAAACACTCCACACCAGAAGTTGGTAATTCAACACTCCATACCAGAAGTTGGTAAATCAAACACTCCGATTCAAACACTCCACAGCAGAAGTTGGCAATTCAAACACTCCACACCAGAAGTTGGTAAGTCAAACACTCCACACCAGAATTTGGCAATTCAAAGACTCCACACCAGAAGTTGGCAATTCAACACTCCATACCAGAAGCTGGCAATTCAAACACTCCACACCAGAAGTTGGCAATTCAAACACTCCACACCAGAAGTTGGCAATTCAACACTCCACACCAGAAGTTGGCAATTTCAACACTCCACACCAGAAGTTGGCAATTCAAACACTCCACACCAGAAGTTGGCAATTCAACACTCCACACCAGAAGTTGGCAATTCAAACACTCCACACCAGAAGTTGGCAATTCAAACACTCCACACCAGAAGTTGGCAATTCAAACACTCCACACCTGAAGTTGGCAATTCAACACTCCACACCAGAAGTTGGCAATTCAAACACTCCACACCAGAAGTTGGCAATTCAAATACTCCACACCAGAAGTTGGCAATTCAACACTCCACACCAGAAGTTGGCAATTTAAACACTCCACACCAGAAGTTGGCAATTCAAACACTCCACACCAGAAGTTGGCAATTCAAACACTCCACACCAGAAGTTGGCAATTCAAACACTCCACACCAGAAGTTGGTAATTCAAACACTCCACAGCAGAAGTTGGCAATTTAAACACTCCACATCAGAAGTTGGCAATTCAAACACTCCACACCAGAAGTTGGCAATTCAAACACTCCACACCAGAAGTTGGTAATTCAAACACTCCACACCAGAAGTTGGCAATTCAAACACTCCACACCAGAAGTTGGCAATTCAAACACTCCACACCAGAAGTTGGCAATTCAAACACTCCACACCAGAAGTTGGTAATTCAAACACTCCACACCAGAAGTTGGCAATTCAAACACTCCACACCAGAAGTTGGCAATTCAAACACTCCACATCAGAAGTTGGCAATTCAAACACTCCACACCAGAAGTTGGTAATTCAAACACTCCACAGCAGAAGTTGGCAATTTAAACACTCCACACCAGAAGTTGGTAATTCAAACACTCCACACCAGAAGTTGGCAATTCAAACACTCCACACCAGAAGTTGGCAATTCAAACACTCCACACCAGAAGTTGGTAATTCAAACACTCCACACCAGAAGTTGGCAATTCAAACACTCCACAGCAGAAGTTGGCAATTTAAACACTCCACACCAGAAGTTGGTAATTCAAACACTCCACACCAGAAGTTGGCAATTCAAACACTCCACACCAGAAGTTGGTAATTCAAACACTCCACACCAGAAGTTGGCAATGCAAACACTCCACACCAGAAGTTGGTAATTCAAACACTCCACACCAGAAGTTGGCAATTCAAACACTCCACAGCAGAAGTTGGCAATTTAAACACTCCACACCAGAAGTTGGTAATTCAAACACTCCACACCAGAAGTTGGCAATTCAAACACTCCACACCAGAAGTTGGCAATTCAACACTCCACACCAGAAGTTGGCAATTCAAACACTCCACACCAGACGTTGGCAATTCAAACACTCCACACCAGAAGTTGGTAATTCAAACACTCCACACCAGAAGTTGGCAATTCAACACTCCATACCAGATGTTGGCAATTCAAACACTCCACACCAGAAGTTGGCAATTCAAATACTCCACACCAGAAGTTGGCAATTCAACACTCCATACCAGAAGTTGGCAATTTAAACACTCCACACCAGAAGTTGGCAATTCAAACACTCCACACCAGAAGTTGGCAATTCAAACACTCCACACCAGAAGTTGGCAATTCAAACACTCCACACCAGAAGTTGGTAATTCAAACACTCCACAGCAAAAGTTGGCAATTTAAACACTCCACACCAGAAGTTGGCAATTCAAACACTCCACACCAGAAGTTGGCAATTCAAACACTCCACACCAGAAGTTGGTAATTCAAACACTCCACACCAGAAGTTGGCAATTCAAACACTCCACACCAGAAGTTGGCAATTCAAACACTCCACACCAGAAGTTGGCAATTTAAACACTCCACACCAGAAGTTGGCAATTCAAACACTCCACACCAGAAGTTGGTAATTCAAACACTCCACACCAGAAGTTGGCAATGCAAACACTCCACACCAGAAGTTGGTAATTCAAACACTCCACACCAGAGGTTGGCAATTCAAACACTCCACAGCAGAAGTTGGCAATTTAAACACTCCACACCAGAAGTTGGTAATTCAAACACTCCACACCAGAAGTTGGCAATTCAAACACTCCACACCAGAAGTTGGCAAATCAAACACTCCACAGCAGAAGTTGGCAATTCAAACACTCCACACCAGAAGTTGGTAATTCAAACACTCCACACCAGAAGTTGGCAATTCAAATACTCCACACCAGAAGTTGGTAATTCAACACTCCATACCAGAAGTTGGTAATTCAAACACTCCGATTCAAACACTCCACAGCAGAAGTTGGCAATTCAAACACTCCACACCAGAAGTTGGTAATTCAAAAACTCCACACCAGAATTTGGCAATTCAAAGACTCCACACCAGAAGTTGGCAATTCAACACTCCATACCAGAAGCTGGCAATTCAAACACTCCACACCAGAAGTTGGCAATTCAAACACTCCACACCAGAAGTTGGCAATTCAACACTCCACACCAGAAGTTGGCAATTTCAACACTCCACACCAGAAGTTGGCAATTCAAACACTCCACACCAGAAGTTGGCAATTCAACACTCCACACCAGAAGTTGGCAATTCAAACACTCCACACCAGAAGTTGGCAATTCAAACACTCCACACCAGAAGTTGGCAATTCAAACACTCCACACCTGAAGTTGGCAATTCAACACTCCACACCAGAAGTTGGTAATTCAAACACTCCACACCAGAAGTTGGCAATTCAAACACTCCACACCAGAAGTTGGCAATTCAACACTCCATACCAGAAGTTGGCAATTCAAACACTCCACACCAGAAGTTGGCAATTCAAATACTCCACACCAGAAGTTGGCAATTCAACACTCCACACCAGAAGTTGGCAATTTAAACACTCCACACCAGAAGTTGGCAATTCAAACACTCCACACCAGAAGTTGGCAATTCAAACACTCCACGGCAGAAGTTGGCAATTTAAACACTCCACACCAGAAGTTGGTAATTCAAACACTCCACACCAGAAGTTGGCAATTCAAACACTCCACACCAGAAGTTGGCAATTTAAACACTCCACACCAGAAGTTGGTAATTCAAACACTCCACACCAGAAGTTGGCAATTCAAACACTCCACACCAGAAGTTGGTAATTCAAACACTCCACACCAGAAGTTGGCAATTCAAACACTCCACACCAGAAGTTGGTAATTCAAACACTCCACACCAGAAGTTGGCAATTCAAACACTCCACAGCAGAAGTTGGCAATTTAAACACTCCACACCAGAAGTTGGTAATTCAAACACTCCACACCAGAAGTTGGCAATTCAAACACTCCACACCAGAAGTTGGCAATTCAAACACTCCACAGCAGAAGTTGGCAATTCAAACACTCCACACCAGAAGTTGGCAATTCAAACACTCCACACCAGACGTTGGCAATTCAAACACTCCACACCAGAAGTTGGTAATTCAAACACCAGAAGTTGGCCAAACGTTGTATTGTATTTGATCTTAACTGGTAATTCATTGGAATCAAGCATTACATTTGAGCATAAGCAGAGAACAGCCATTGTTCCATTCTCTGTTTGCAAAACAATACTGTACAAAACCAAGCTTAAAGAACCATTAGTTTCTCTACTGGCCAAAACCTTTATATAATAATCATAAGAAAGATTTTATTTAACGAGAGAACTCATTCAAAAGTGAATCTACCGTGAAGCCATCAGCATACAATGTACATACAAATCAAATGCAATCTAAAGATAGGACAATAAGTGAGAACGTACTGCACATTGGAAACCAATATAATCTGTAGGAAATGGAATATAACATTTTGTTTAATGTAGTAAAATGTCTTCCTCATGTTTGAAGGAAATGCAGTAATGTCAAAATGATAATTAGCTTTGCGCTGCATGCGTCTCTCTTTATCTCATAAGTGAAACATACAAACTAATATATCTGCATCTTTGTCAGCAAATGGAGGATCGAAGATTTCATTATAGTTTCTTAAATCGTTCATTGAAAAACAGCAACCGGAATTATTTTCTTGTATCAAGCTGGCTCCATGTATTGATTGCTATTTCCATAAAATCTGAATTCAGATAATACTTCTTGGAACTCCACTAAGCTCATCGATCTGTCCTTTAGTGCATTTCACAGATATTTTGTAGTTATGGTATCACATGTGGGGTATCATTTAGGAAGATCCACGGATGCGTGTTATGTAAACGTGTTTTATAATGCGCAAAAGTGATACGTTGTTGATAAAAAAACAACAACAATCACGCTAAAAATATTGCGAGATCTTTAACTACTGGTTAGATAATGATGTTTCTTTTCCAATACGTATTTTCTTTCCGTTTTAGATTTGTACAGATACAAACTATTACACGTATATATTTCATTGCATACTTGTCCTATATCAAGTGTATTATTGTTATCATTATGCCATTAACGGCGGACGGACTTATATATACGTAACTTCAGAATGAGTTTCATAATGAAACAAAGAAATCGTAAATCTAGAAATATAAAATATATCGAAGACATCTCTAGTCCAATTCAGTCGATTTGAACTCGCACTGTGACCATGCTAGCACAACACATAGTGAGAACCCATTTATGCATCACCTGCTTATACACTTACAGCCACTTGTAACCCGACACTTATATAATTCGGTATATTTGGATTATTTGTAAACGGATTTCATTAACATTTGGACTAGGAATAATTCAACACGGTATACGTTCTTCCTAGAAATTTCTTTTCAATTGATCAACAAAAAGATATAAAACTTAACAAATAAAAAACATCACTGTAAAATCCGAATTCGCAAAATGACACAACTCAAAACCCGACGGTCACGTTTGCACGATTTTACAATTTTGCACGAGGAAATTTAGCTGAGAGAAAATATCGATTTTTGCATTTGATGATTCTAGAAGGGAATTCACACGGAAAAACAAAACTTTGAGTTTAAAATTGTTATGGTTCGAATGAATAACCAAAAGCGTGGTCGTGCTATTGGCATGTTGCACGCAGGCCTTTCCCTCAGACACGTATGTAAATGTATTTTATTTATATAACAATAATTTTAATTGCACAAATATGCAATATGAACTTATTCAGTATAAATCATAACAAAAAGTGAAATTTTATCTCTGAAAACTAGTTTATATTGTATTCCGTTTCTTATTAACACACTATTAAGATTGCAGAGACGAGCTTGTAAATTCATTCTTGGCCAAGATTATATTTCTTTGCGTGAATCAATGTCTGAAATTAATATAATGACTTTTGACCAACGGATTATTTTTCAAAAAGCAGTAACAATGTACAAAATTATGAACAATCTTGTACCGAATTATTTGAATGAACATTTTCAATTAAGACATTGCAATTCAGTTACTTCAGATATGACATTGAGAATTGTTTCAAATATGGATCTCTATATTCCAAGACCTAGATGTGAAATGTATAAGAAATCATTAGAATACTCTGGTCCAAAGATATGGAATTGTCTACCATTTGAAATTAAGACGTCCAGATCTTTAAATATATTCAAGACAAAATGTAAAGTATGGATACAACCTTTTAATTGGTAGACACTAGACAGTTATATATATATATAATGATTGTAAATCAATATGCTTATGTCGTTTTGTATTTCTATCAAAGTACCTGATTTATTTAGGCGGTTGTTTAGTTACATTGTACAACATTATGCATGTATAGTGTTGCCTCGCGGAAAGGTGACTACGCCGGTACAGGATGCGCAGATTGTTGCGGATCATCTTCAGAATCGTTTCAAGACCGCAACATGTACTGCGAGGACGACCAATGGAACGCACGGTAGGACAGTTAGTAGACAAACAGTCCTCATGCGGCTCCACAATCAGGGAATAAGAGCTAGGCGGCCATTCCGAGGCCTTATTCTGACACCACGCCACCGGCTGCAGTGGGAGCGATGGGCCCGTCGGCACCAGCGTATGACTCGGGCGGAGTGGACAAACGTCCTGTTCACGGACGAGAGCCGGTTTAACTTGTACCACAACGATGGAAGGATACGCGTGTACAGGCGTCGAGGTGAAAGATTGAACGACAAGTGTGTGTTTCAGCGAGACCAGTATGGTGGCGGCTCCGTGATGGTGTGGGCCGGAGTGTCGCTACACACCAAGACCGACTTGGTAATTGTTCGAGGGAACCTTAACGCTATCGGTATCAGCAGGAGATTTTGATCCCAGTTGCAATTCCGCACCTGCGAGCCGGTGGACGTGGCATGGTATTTATGCAGGACGGGGCACCAGCCCACACAGCGCGTACGACACAGATATTACTTCAGCAACAGAACGTCCGGCAGCTGCCTTAGCCTTCAAAGTCACCGGATCTTAATGTTATCGAGCATCTGTGGGACGAGCTGAACAGGCGAATACGGATGCGACCAGCAGCCGCTCGCAACCTACGTGAACTGGAACAGGCCCTTGTGCAGGAATGGAGGAATATTCCCCAAGGTTTCATCCGAAACTACGTGATGTCGATGAGACAAAGGTGTGTGCACGTCGTAAGAGCCATGGGAGGACACACGCGGTATTAGTACGACGTACGGATTGTATTGTGATTCAGTGACTTTTCACATTGTTCGGATTTTGCATTGTATCATTTTGTGAATTCGGATTTTTCAGTGATGTTTTTTATTTGTTAAGTTTTATATCTTTTTGTTGATCAATTGAAAAGAAATTTCTAGTAAGAACATATACTGTGTTGAATTATTCCTAGTCCAAATATAAATGAAATCCGTTTACAAATAATCCAAATATACCGAATTATATAAGTGTCGGGTTACAAGTGGCTGTAAGTGTAGTTGACGAAGATGCCCCTGCCTTTCAATAGAGGTCGTATGCATATGCATAAGGCATATATTATACTATAGTTGAATAATAGTAACATTAGAGTAACGGTAAGATACATTCGCATTGCTTTTCATATTCACAATCCGATATCACTATAGTGCGTGTCTGTAGTGTCACCACACCAACCGTATGGCAATCATACACAAAAAAATATGATAAAACATGCAAAATCGATCATCATAATGATGATGAAACTGATGATGCAGCTACTGCTGCTGTTGCTGCTGATGATGGTTGTGGTAGTGATGATGATGACGATGATGATGATGATGCTGATGATGATGTAGTTGCTGCTGATGCTCCTGCTGCTGATGATAACGATAATGGTGATGATGATGATGATTATGATGATGATGATGATGATGTAGTTGCTGCTGATGCTCCTGCTGCTGATGATAACGATTATGATGATGATGATGATTATTTGTGGCAGTACTATGTAAGACTAAAGCCACCCTGACACTTGCACGATTTATGTCCGCGCAATGATACCCACTTCGGCGTGCCAATGATTAAATTCTTCGTGAACTAGAGTGAGGAGAGTGTGAAAGGTGCGGGATGCGTGCCATGTCGTAGAGAGAATTTTAAAATTTTAAAATATTTGGCGCGCATAAATGTTAGTACCATGTGCGTGCACTCGCGTGAACCATGCGTGAACACTGCCTAACCTCGCGCAAACACTGCCGATGGTGCGTGTCAAAGCATGCCAATGCAATAGTCCTGCAGCTCCCAAATATAGGCATATTCTCTGTTCTGCAATAGCAATGTCTCAGGTATTCTGCATCATGTATCGTCCACAATGAGTCAAGGAATGAAGCTAGGTGTGTGTGTGTTTTACGTTTCTTTATCGTCGCTACCGGTTGCCCATATGAGCGACGCCTCCTGAAGAGATTAGTCATTTTAGATTTTTCGAGGATAGTGCAATGATACAGACAGAGACCTATTCCAGAGTCTCCTCTGGTTGTTCTACGTGCACGGTGTAAAACACCCACACGAGACCTCGGTTTAGAGTCCCATCTGAAAGACTGTTAATTGTATTAGGGTCAGACGGGGGATCGAACCTGCGATCCCTGGGTTACCAGTCCATCGTGTTAACGACTGGACTACAGATTCGACGCTAGGTGTGAAACCTACACATATATATAGCGTGTCGCCAAGCGGGACATAAGCGTGATCAAAAGGCATGCGCGAAGTCATCGGAGCAATGAGTGGCGATGTGTGAAAACAGCGGGAACTATGCGTGTCGTGCGTGACACTGCGGAACAATGCGGTACGGTAGACGTGAACAATGCGCAAACAATACTTAACATTATGCGTAAACAAGTAGTGCCATAGCGTGTCAATGAGTGTCAATGCGGCCAATTTTGGTCGTGCATTGCTTATACAGTGCTTTACTTATGCGTGTAAAGTGCGCGAACAGGCGGCAAACGCTGCACCGAAATGGCACGCCTTGCCACGACCAATTGCGCGGCATTGCAGGGACAAAAATCGTGCAAGTGTCAGGGTGGCTTAAGTATCTAGAGTTTGACTATTTCGCCAATTGACAATAAATTTTACTTGTTCTCGATGCTGATAGCCAGCTGGTTGGGCCAGTACGTCGATGATTTCACTACCGTTCTTCGATGTGAGCCGTCCAGCCAAGCACGTTCTATACGATTCATTCGTTGATCAGCCCAGAATATGTAGCTACAAAATAAATAAATAAATATATATATTTCAATACATATAGGAATTTAACATTTATATAGCTCGATAGCGAAACTACTGCCTTAGTTTAATTCTTCTCGACATTCCTGGTGGAATCTATCGCAATGAGGGAGAGATGGTGTTATTGTTCTCGACATTCCTGATGGAATCTATCACAATGAGGGAGAGAGGGTGTTATTGTTCTCGACATTCCTGATGGAATCTATCGCAATGAGGGAGAGAGGGTGTTATTGTTCTCGACATTCCTGGTGGAATCTATCGCAATGAGGGAGAGAGATGGTGTTATTGTTCTCGACATTCCTGATGGAATCTATCGCAATGAGGGAGAGAGAGGGTGTTATTGTTCTCGACATTCCTGATGGAATCTATCGCAATGAGGGAGAGAGAGGGTGCTATTGTTCTCGACATTCCTGGTGGAATCTATCGCAATGAGGGAGAGAGATGGTGTTATTGTTCTCGACATTCCTGGTGGAATCTATCGCAATGAGGGAGAGAGAGGGTGTTATTGTTCTCGACATTCCTGATGGAATCTATCGCAATGAGGGAGAGAGAGGGTGTTATTGTTCTCGACATTCCTGATGGAATCTATCGCAATGAGGGAGAGAGAGGGTGCTATTGTTCTCGACATTCCTGGTGGAATCTATCGCAATGAGGGAGAGAGATGGTGTTATTGTTCTCGACATTCCTGGTGGAATCTATCGCAATGAGGGAGAGAGAGGGTGTTATTGTTCTCGACATTCCTGATGGAATCTATCGCAATGAGGGAGAGAGAGAGTGGTTTATTGTTCTCGACATTCCTGATGGAATCTATCGCAATGAGGGAGAGAGATGGTGTTATTGTTCTCGACATTCCTGATGGAATCTATCGCAATGAGGGAGAGAGAGGGTGTTATTGTTCTCGACATTCCTGGTGGAATCTATCGCAATGAGGGAGAGAGAGGGTGTTATTGTTCTTGACATTCCTGGTGGAATCTATCGCAATGAGGGAGAGAGATGGTGTTATTGTTCTCGACATTCCTGATGGAATCTATCGCAATGAGGGAGAGAGATGGTGTTATTGTTCTCGACATTCCTGATGGAATCTATCGCAATGAGGGAGAGATGGTGTTATTGTTCTCGACATTCCTGGTGGAATCTATCGCAATGAGGGAGAGAGAGGGTGTTATTGTTCTCGACATTCCTGATGGAATCTATCGCAATGAGAGAGAG
>CM026395.1:36413741-36479016 GCA_014843695.1 Archivesica marissinica
TCGCAATGAGGGAGAGAGAGGGTGTTATTGTTCTCGACATTCCTGGTGGAATCTATCGCAATGAGGGAGAGAGGGTGTTATTGTTCTCGACATTCCTGATGGAATCTATCGCAATGAGGGAGAGAGAGGGTGTTATTGTTCTCGACATTCCTGATGGAATCTATCGCAATGAGGGAGAGAGAGAGGGTGTTATTGTTCTCGACATTCCTGATGGAATCTATCGCAATGAGGGAGAGAGAGGGTGTTATTGTTCTCGACATTCCTGGTGGAATCTATCGCAATGAGGGAGAGAGGGTGTTATTGTTCTCGACATTCCTGATGGAATCTATCGCAATGAGGGAGAGAGAGGGTGTTATTGTTCTCGACATTCCTGATGGAATATATCGCAATGAGGGAGAGAGAGGGTGTTATTGTTCTCGACATTCCTGATGGAATCTATCGCAATGAGGGAGAGAGGGTGTTATTGTTCTCGACATTCCTGATGGAATCTATCGCAATGAGGGAGAGAGGGTGTTATTGTTCTCGACATTCCTGATGGAATCTATCGCAATGAGGGAGAGAGAGGGTGTTATTGTTCTCGACATTCCTGATGGAATCTATCGCAATGAGGGAGAGAGAGGGTGTTATTGTTCTCGACATTCCTGATGGAATCTATCGCAATGAGGGAGAGAGAGGGTGTTATTGTTCTCGACATTCCTGATGGAATCTATCGCAATGAGGGAAGAGAGGGTGTTATTGTTCTCGACATTCCTGATGGAATCTATCGCAATGAGGGAGAGAGGGTGTTATTGTTCTCGACATTCCTGATGGAATCTATCGCAATGAGGGAGAGAGAGGGTGTTATTGTTCTCGACATTCCTGATGGAATCTATCGCAATGAGGGAGAGAGAGGGTGTTATTGTTCTCGACATTCCTGATGGAATCTATCGCAATGAGGGAGAGAGAGGGTGTTATTGTTCTCGACATTCCTGATGGAATCTATCGCAATGAGGGAGAGAGAGGGTGTTATTGTTCTCGACATTCCTGATGGAATCTATCGCAATGAGGGAGAGAGAGGGTGTTATTGTTCTCGACATTCCTGATGGAATCTATCGCAATGAGGGAGAGAGAGGGTGTTATTGTTCTCGACATTCCTGATGGAATCTATCGCAATGAGGGAGAGAGGGTGTTATTGTTCTCGACATTCCTGATGGAATCTATCGCAATGAGGGAGAGAGGTGTTATTGTTCTCGACATTCCTGATGGAATCTATCGCAATGAGGGAGAGAGGGTGTTATTGTTCTCGACATTCCTGATGGAATCTATCGCAATGAGGGAGAGAGGGTGTTATTGTTCTCGACATTCCTGATGGAATCTATCGCAATGAGGGAGAGAGAGGGTGTTATTGTTCTCGACATTCCTGGTGGAATCTATCGCAATGAGGGAGAGAGAGGGTGTTATTGTTCTCGACATTCCTGGTGGAATCTATCGCAATGAGGGAGAGAGAGGGTGTTATTGTTCTCGACATTCCTGGTGGAATCTATCACAATGAGGGAGAGATGGTGTTATTGTTCTCGACATTCCTGGTGGAATCTATCGCAATGAGGGACAGAGAGGGTGTTATTGTTCTCGACATTCCTGATGGAATCTATCGCAATGAGGGAGAGAGAGGGTGTTATTGTTCTCGACATTCCTGATGGAATCTATCGCAATGAGGGAGAGAGGGTGTTATTGTTCTCGACATTCCTGATGGAATCTATCGCAATGAGGGAGAGAGAGGGTGTTATTGTTCTCGACATTCCTATGGAATCTATCGCAATGAGGGAGAGAGAGGTGTTATTGTTCTCGACATTCCTGATGGAATCTATCGCAATGAGGGAGAGAGAGGGTGTTATTGTTCTCGACATTCCTGATGGAATCTATCGCAATGAGGGAGAGAGGGTGTTATTGTTCTCGACATTCCTGATGGAATCTATCGCAATGAGGGAGAGAGAGGGGTGTTATTGTTCTCGACATTCCTGATGGAATCTATCGCAATGAGGGAGAGAGAGGGTGTTATTGTTCTCGACATTCCTGGTGGAATCTATCGCAATGAGGAGAGAGAGGGTGTTATTGTTCTCGACATTCCTGATGGAATCTATCGCAATGAGGGAGAGAGGGTGTTATTGTTCTCGACATTCCTGATGGAATCTATCGCAATGAGGGAGAGAGATGGTGTTATTGTTCTCGACATTCCTGATGGAATCTATCGCAATGAGGGAGAGAGAGGGTGTTATTGTTCTCGACATTCCTGATGGAATCTATCGCAATGAGGGAGAGAGAGGGTGTTATTGTTCTCGACATTCCTGATGGAATCTATCGCAATGAGGGAGAGAGGGTGTTATTGTTCTCGACATTCCTGATGGAATCTATCGCAATGAGGGAGAGAGAGGGTGTTATTGTTCTCGACATTCCTGATGGAATCTATCGCAATGAGGGAGAGAGAGGGGTGTTATTGTTCTCGACATTCCTGATGGAATCTATCGCAATGAGGGAGAGAGAGGGTGTTATTGTTCTCGACATTCCTGATGGAATCTATCGCAATGAGGGAGAGAGAGGTGTTATTGTTCTCGACATTCCTGGTGGAATCTATCGCAATGAGGGAGAGATGGTGTTATTGTTCTCGACATTCCTGATGGAATCTATCGCAATGAGGGAGAGAGAGGGTGTTATTGTTCTCGACATTCCTGATGGAATCTATCGCAATGAGGGAGAGAGGGTGTTATTGTTCTCGACATTCCTGTGGAATATATCGCAATGAGGGAGAGAGAGGGTGTTATTGTTCTCGACATTCCTGGTGGAATCTATCGCAATGAGGGACAGAGAGGGTGTTATTGTTCTCGACATTCCTGATGGAATCTATCGCAATGAGGGAGAGAGTGGTGTTATTGTTCTCGACATTCCTGATGGAATCTATCACAATGAGGGAGAGATGGTGTTATTGTTCTCGACATTCCTGATGGAATCTATCGCAATGAGGGAGAGAGGGTTATTGTTCTCGACATTCCTGATGGAATCTATCGCAATGAGGGAGAGAGAGGGTGTTATTGTTCTCCTGATGGAATTATCGCAATGAGGGAGATAGGGTGTTATTGTTCTCGACATTCCTGATGGAATCTATCGCAATGAGGGAGAGAGGATGTTATTGTTCTCGACATTCCTGGTGGAATCTATCGCAATGAGGGAGAGAGGTGTTATTGTTCTCGACATTCCTGATGGAATCTATCGCAATGAGGGAGAGAGAGGGTGTTATTGTTCTCCCTGATGGAATATATCGCAATGAGGGAGAGAGAGGGTGTTATTGTTCTCCCTGATGGAATCTATCGCAATGAGGGAGAGAGAGGGTGTTATTGTTCTCCCTGATGGAATATATCGCAATGAGGGAGATAGGGTGTTATTGTTCTCGACATTCCTGATGGAATCTATCACATTGAGGGAGAGAGAGAGAGGGTGTTATTGTTCTCGACATTCCTGATGGAATCTATCGCAATGAGGGAGATATATGATGCTATTGTTCTCGACATTCATGATGGAATCTATCGCAATGAGGGAGAGAGAGGGTGTTATTGTTCTCGACATTCCTGATGGAATCTATCGCAATGAGGGAGAGAGAGGGTGTTATTGTTCTCGACATACCTGATGGAATATATCGCAATGAGGGAGAGAGAAGATGTAATGTTGCCTAAAGACACCACAACCGTGGTTCTGACGATACTCAAACTCCCAACCCCTGGGTTACTAGGCGGACCACCATACCCATTGCAGAAGCAATATACATATGGCGACATCATTGGTTTTGTTTTCCTGGTGAAGTTCAGCATTGGATATATAATTTAGTGCTTTTGTCTACATTGGAGTTAATTCATTTATTCTAAGATAAACTATAATAAGGCCTAACCCTTCCCCATCAGGAACAACAACAGAATGTATTAGCAAGTATCAGTTCTGCGAGCATTCGCAGAGATATAAGGTCAATATGCGATCAACTATAGGCGCCCACAGCATGCATATTTAAACAGATTTATTGTACTGGGAGTGCTAGAGTATCTGCCGACGCTTGCTGTAGAATCGAGCTTAGTCACTAATTTATCGATAATTACAAATTAGTCATCCCTGTGTTCAACTATGGACAATTCTAACAGGCGACCTACTATTAAACTTAGTTTATACACATTTATTTTAGCTCGATTGCGAAACAAGTTCTTACAACTTATATTAATCACGCTCGAGACCTCATTCCTGATGGAATCCAACGCCACGAGGGAGACAAGAGGCAACGTGGAACTTAAATGCTTTGCCTAAGAGCACGCTCGTAACGGCTCCAGTGGGGCTCGAACTCCATTGCGCTATCACGACGTCCACTTCTATTAAATTAAACTCCATGTATTATGTGCAGAGTCTGCAGATGTCCTAGATAATGCACAGATCAATCTTGATGTTTTGTTGTTCAGCAAAGACAGCATTAAATAAATTAGGCATATGGAATCCAAACGTGTAACGATAAAAAGCAAAAGAGTAGCGATAAAAAGCAAAAGAGTAACGATAAAAAGCAAAAGAGTAACGATAAAAAGCAAAAGAGTAACCATAAAAAGCAAAAGAGTAACGATAAAAAGCAAAAGAGTAACGATAAAAAGCAAAAGAGTAACGATAAAAAGCAAAAGTAACGATTAAAAGCAAAAGAGTAACGATAAAAAGCAAAAGAGTAGCGATAAAAAGCAAATAAGTAACGATAAAAAGCAAAAGAGTAACAAAAGAGTAACGATAAAAAGCAAAAGAGTAACAAAAGAGTAACGATAAAAAGCAAAAGAGTAACAAAAGAGTAACGATAAAAAGCAAAAGAGTAACAAAAGAGTAACGATAAAAAGCAAAAAGTGGCCACTGAACCTGTACATCGTTGGTGAGCTAATGCTCACGACTCAACCGCGATATGTTGAGATACTTGCTAATCGAATAGAGAACAATGTTGTATAATATATAATACAGAGTGCACTATCATATATCGTGTGTGTGTATTACTCATACAGTACATGCACTATCAAGGCTTTCAGTGATGTACAGTAGTGTCATTGGTACATAGTTAATGTTGATATATTGCCTGGAAACACGAGGTACATGTACATCTACTATATATATATACGACCATGATATATCTTTGAGACTATAATCCACTATCATCCAGTCATTAAAACGCTGGACTGTGAGTCAAGTGTCTGAATCTGCGAGCCCACCATCAGACACTTGCAATGATAATTTTTATAAAAATAAAGTTTTTAAGGTGGGACTATAAACCGAAGTCTCGTGTATCGTAAACCGACGTCTCATGTATCGTAAGCCAAAGTATCATGTATCGTAAGTCGAAGTATCATGTATCGTAAGCGGAAGTCTCGTGTATCGTAAGCCAAAGTATCTTGTATCGTAAGCGGAAGTCTCGTGTATCGTATGCCAAAGTATCATGTATCGTAAGCGGAAGTCTCGTGTATCGTATGCCAAAGTATCATGTATCGTATGCCAAAGTATCATGTATCGTATGCCAAAGTATCATGTATCGTAAGCGGAAGTCTCGTGTATCGTAAGCGGAAGACTCGTGTATCGTAGGCCAAAGTATCATGTATCGTAAGCGGAAGTCTCGTGTATCGTATGCCGAAGTCTCGTGTATCGTAAACCGAAGTCTCGTGTATCGTAAACCGAAGTCCCGTGTATCGTAAGCCGAAGTCTCATGTATCGTAAACCGAAGTTTCGTGTATCATAAACCGAAGTATCTTGTATCGTAAGCCGAAGTATCGTGTATCGTAAGCCGAAGTCTCATGTATCGTAAGCCAAAGTCTCGTGTATCATAAACCGAAGTATCTTGTATCGTAAGCCGTAGTATCGTGTATCGTAAGCCGAAGTATCTTGTATCGTAAGCCGAAGTATCGTGTATCGTAAGCCGAAGTCTCGTGTATCGTAAGCCGAAGTATCTTGTATCGTAAGCCGAAGTCTCATGTATCGTAAGCCGAAGTCTCATGTATCGTAAGCCGAAGTCTCATGTATCGTAAGCCGAAGTCTCATGTACGCCGAAGTCTCGTGTATCGTAAACTGAAGTCTCTTGTGTCATAAACCGAAGTCTCGTGTATCGTAAGCCGAATTCTCGTGTAGTTATGATTGACAACACGCTATCCTGGGATAAACATACTGACAATGTTCTCAACAAATGTAACTCTTATTTATATTTATTGTCTCGTATAAAAAGGTATCTCTCTATTCCCAATCGCAACCTCTTCTACAATGCTTACATATTGCCTCACTTAGACTTTTGTTGTGTGATTTGGGGTAACTGCAACTCATCTTTAGAAGATAAAATAGTTCGGTTACAACAGAGAGCAGCTAGACTAATTCTAAATCAGGACTTTGACACTCCATCGCAATTATTATTCTCCCAACTAAAATGGATGACCTTTCCAGAACGAGTCATATATCAGAAGGCTATACAAATGTATAAAACATTACATAGAGCTGCTCCAGACTATTTAATAATCGTCCTTCACTTTTGCTTCTGATATACATCCTAGAATTCTTAGATCAACCTCAAAATATCAATTATACACACCAAGACCAAATTGTGAATTATTTCGTAATACATTTGAATTTTCAGGATCATCTATTTGGAATTCATTGCCTCACTCAGTTCAAAATGCTCCAACTATGAAACAGTTCAAAAGTCTCTACTTAAGGTGGAACTATAACAATTCAAACTAATCGCGTACTTATACTGTTATTATAAACGTGTATTGCCATTGCTATATTTATTAGAATCGGAAAATTGCTGTCTTTAAGTTGATTTCATACATATTTTGAAGATACCACTACAAGTCAAATCTGCACATTGTTAGATAGATCTAGCATCATTAAATGTCTCATTCCCATTTTCTACTCTGCTAGCCAATTCCATATATCATCATATTCCATTACATATTAAATATAGTTTCTCTATTTTTCAGCTTTTACATTACTATATTATTCCAATGTGCAGTTCTCACTTATAGTGCTATCTTTTGATTGCATTTGATTGTATATATGTTGAAGGCCTCATGGTAGATTAACTTTTGTTAAATGAGTACTCTCGTTAAATAAAGTCTTTATTATTATTATTATTATTATTATCGTAAGCCGAAGTCTCGTGTATCGTAGGCCGAAGTCTCGTGTATCGTACGTCGAAGTATCATGTATCGTAATCCGAAGTCTCGTGTATCGTAAGCCGAAGTCTCGTGTATCGTAAGCCGAAGTCTCGTGTATCGTAAGCCGAAGTCTCATGTATCGTAAGCCGAAGTCTCGTTATCGGTATCAAACACAGGCATATATACAGGGCATGTATAAGAACCAGGGATGATTCAGCAAGTGTAGCGTCTTCTGTATCTTACGTTGCCCCCTAAACAAGTGAGCGACGATAAATAAACATATACATAATATATATTGAGTAAAAGTCGTATGTATGTACTCGTACGCCTACAAAAACAAAAACGAAATCGTATACGAACCCATATATGGGCGCCACGACGATAGCACTAGGTGTCTTCAGATCCGTGGATACGATGATCTTTCTTGCCGACCCGTCATAGTTGGATACTTCAACCGTCTTCCGTTCCAGATCTGTCCAGTATATATGGCGTGATACCCAGTCGACGGACAGACCATTCACCTCTCCAACATCTGCAGGAATATAATATTATAGAATTAACAATACATCTTACTCTCTTGCCGAGTCATCATTATAGGGTACAATAAGCCGTGCTCCTATCCAGATCGGTGTAGAGTATATGACGTCATACACTCTACGATACATCAACCATGTTCCTATCCAGATCGGTACAGAGTATATGACGTCATACACTGTACGATACATCAATCATGTTCCTATCCAGATCGGTACAGAGTATATGACGTCATACACTCTACGATACATCAACCATGTTCCTATCCAGATCGGTACAGAGTATATGACGTCATACACTGTACGATACATCAATCATGTTCCTATCCAGATCGGTACAGAGTATATGACGTCATACACTCTACGATACATCAACCATGTTCTATCCAGATCGGTGTAGAGTATATGACGTCATACACTGTACGATACATCAACCATATTCCTATCCAGATCGGTACAAAGTATATGACGTCATACACTGTACGATACATCAACCATGTTCCTATCCAGATCGGTACAGAGTATATGACGTCATACACTGTACGATACATCAACCATGTTCCTATCCAGATCGGTACAGAGTATATGACGTCATACACTGTACGATACATCAACCATGTTCCTATCCAGATCGGTACAGAGTATATGACGTCATACATTGTACGATACATCAACCGTGTTCCTCTCCAGATCGGTACAGAGTATACGACGTCATACACTGTACGATACATCAACCATGTTCGTATCCAGATCGGTGTAGAGTATATGACGTCATACACTGTACGATACATCAACCTAGTTCCTATCCAGATCGGTACAGATTATATGACGTCATACACTGTACGATACATCGACCATATTCCTATCCAGATCGGTGTAGAGTAGATGACGTCATACACTGTACGATACATCAACCATGTTCCTATCCAGATCGGTACAGAGTATATGACGTCATACACTGTACGATACATCAACCATATTCCTATCCAGATCGGTGTAGAGTAGATGACGTCATACACTGTACGATACATCAACCATGTTCGTATCCATATCGGTACAGACTATATGACGTCATACACTGTACGATACATCAACCATGTTCCTATCCAGATCGGTAAAGAGTATATGACGTCATACACTGTACGATACATCAATCATGTTCCTATCCAGATCGGTACAGAGTATATGACGTCATACACTCTACGATACATCAACCATGTTCCTATCCAGATCGGTACAGAGTATATGACGTCATACACTGTACGATACATCAATCATGTTCCTATCCAGATCGGTACAGAGTATACGACGTCATACACTGTACGATACATCAACCATGTTCATATCCAGATCGGTGTAGAGTATATGACGTCATACACTGTACGATACATCAACCATATTCCTATCCAGATCGGTACAAAGTATATGACGTCATACACTGTACGATACATCAACCATGTTCATATCCAGATCGGTGTAGAGTATATGACGTCATACACTGTACGATACATCAACCATATTCCTATCCAGATCGGTACAGAGTATATGACGTCATACACTGTACGATACACCAACCATGTTCCTATCCAGATCGGTACAGAGTATATGACGTCATACACTGTACGTGTACGATACATCAACCATGTTCCTATCCAGATCGGTACAGAGTATATGACGTCATACATTGTACGATACATCAACCGTGTTCCTCTCCAGATCGGTACAGAGTATACGACGTCATACACTGTACGATACATCAACCATGTTCGTATCCAGATCGGTGTAGAGTATATGACGTCATACACTGTACGATACATCAACCATGTTCCTATCCAGATCGGTACAGATTATATGACGTCATACACTGTACGATACATCGACCATATTCCTATCCAGATCGGTGTAGAGTAGATGACGTCATACACTGTACGATACATCAACCATGTTCCTATCCAGATCGGTACAGAGTATATGACGTCATACACTGTACGATACATCACCCATATTCCTATCCAGATCGGTGTAGAGTAGATGACGTCATACACTGTACGATACATCAACCATGTTCGTATCCAGATCGGTACAGACTATATGACGTCATACACTGTACGATACATCAACCATGTTCCTATCCAGATCGGTACAGAGTATATGACGTCATACACTGTACGATACATCAACCATGTTCCTATCCAGATCGGTACAGAGTATATGACGTCATACATTGTACGATACATCAACCGTGTTCCTATCCAGATCGGTACAGAGTATATGACGTCATACACTGTACGATACATCAACCATGTTCCTATCCAAATCGATACAGAGTATATGACGTCATACACTGTACGATACATCAACCATGTTGCTATCCAGATCGGTACAGAGTATATGACGTCATACACTGTACGATACATCAACCATGTTCCTATCCAAATCGGTACAGTGTAAATGACGTCATACACTGTACGATATATGAACCATATTCCTATCCAGATCGGTACAGAGTATATGACGTCATACACTGTACGATACATAAACCATGTTCCTATCCAAATCGGTACAGAGTATATGACGTCATACACTGTACGATACATCAACCATATTCCTATCCAGATCGGTGTAGAGTATATGACGTCATACACTGTACGATATATCAACCATATTCCTATCCAGATCGGTACAAAGTATATGACGTCATACACTGTACGATACATCAACCATGTTCATATCCAGATCGGTGTAGAGTATATGACGTCATACACTGTACGATACATCAACCATATTCCTATCCAGATCGGTACAGAGTATATGACGTCATACACTGTACGATACATCAACCATATTCCTATCCAGATCGGTGTAGAGTATATGACGTCATACACTGTACGATACATCAACCATGTTCCTATCCAGATCGGTGTAGAGTATATGACGTCATACACTGTACGATACATCAACCATGTTCCTATCCAGATCGGTGTAGAGTATATGACGTCATACACTGTACGATACATCAATCATGTTCCTATCCAGATCGTTGGTTTGTGTTGACCATATTCCTATCCAGATCGGTACAGAGTATATGACGTCATACACTGTACGATACATCAACCATGTTCCTATCCAATCGGTACAGAGTATATGACGTCATACACTGTACGATACATCAACCATGTTCCTATCCAAATCGGTGTAGAGTATATGACGTCATACACTGTACGATACATCAACCATATTCCTATCCAGATCGGTGTAGAGTATATGACGTCATACACTGTACGATATATCAACCATATTCCTATCCAGATCGGTACAAAGTATATGACGTCATACACTGTACGATACATCAACCATGTTCCTATCCAAATCGGTGTAGAGTATATGACGTCATACACTGTACGATACATCAACCATGTTCCTATCCAAATCGGTACAGAGTATATGACGTCATACACTGTACGATACATCAACCATGTTCCTATCCAAATCGGTACAGAGTATATGACGTCATACACTGTACGATACATCAACCATATTCCTATCCAGATCGGTGTAGAGTATATGACGTCATACACTGTACGATATATCAACCATATTCCTATCCAGATCGGTACAAAGTATATGACGTCATACACTGTACGATACATCAACCATGTTCCTATCCAAATCGGTGTAGAGTATATGACGTCATACACTGTACGATACATCAACCATATTCCTATCCAGATCGGTGTAGAGTATATGACGTCATACACTGTACGATATATCAACCATATTCCTATCCAGATCGGTACAAAGTATATGACGTCATACACTGTACGATACATCAACCATGTTCCTATCCAAATCGGTGTAGAGTATATGACGTCATACACTGTACGATACATCAACCATATTCCTATCCAGATCGGTGTAGAGTATATGACGTCATACACTGTACGATACATCAACAATATTCCTATCCAGATCGGTGTAGAGTATATGACGTCATACACTGTACGATACATCAACCATGTTCCTATCCAGATCGGTGTAGAGTATATGACGTCATACACTGTACGATACATCAATCATGTTCCTATCCAGATCGGTGTAGAGTATATGACGTCATACACTGTACGATACATCAATCATGTTCCTATCCAGATCGGTACAGTGTAAATGACGTCATACACTGTACGATATATGAACCATATTCCTATCCAGATCGGTACAGAGTATATGACGTCATACACTGTACGATACATCAACCATGTTCCTATCCAAATCGGTACAGAGTATATGACGTCATACACTGTACGATACATCAACCATGTTCCTATCCAAATCGGTGTAGAGTATATGACGTCATACACTGTACGATACATCAACCATATTCCTATCCAGATCGGTGTAGAGTATATGACGTCATACACTGTACGATATATCAACCATATTCCTATCCAGATCGGTACAAAGTATATGACGTCATACACTGTACGATACATCAACCATGTTCCTATCCAAATCGGTGTAGAGTATATGACGTCATACACTGTACGATACATCAACCATATTCCTATCCAGATCGGTGTAGAGTATATGACGTCATACACTGTACGATATATCAACCATATTCCTATCCAGATCGGTACAAAGTATATGACGTCATACACTGTACGATACATCAACCATGTTCCTATCCAGATCGGTGTAGAGTATATGACGTCATACACTGTACGATATATCAACCATATTCCTATCCAGATCGGTACAAAGTATATGACGTCATACACTGTACGATACATCAACCATGTTCCTATCCAAATCGGTGTAGAGTATATGACGTCATACACTGTACGATACATCAACCATATTCCTATCCAGATCGGTGTAGAGTATATGACGTCATACACTGTACGATACATCAATCATGTTCCTATCCAGATCGGTGTAGAGTATATGACGTCATACACTGTACGATACATCAATCATGTTCCTATCCTAATCGGTGTAGAGTATATGACGTCATACACTGTACGATACATCAATCATGTTCCTATCCAGATCGGTACAGAGTATATGACGTCATACACTGTACGATACATCAACCATGTTCCTATCCAGATCAGTACAGAGTATGTGACTGCATACACTCTCTATCTTTCTCTCTCTCCCCTCTCCCTCTCTCTCTCCCCTCTCCCCCTCTCTCTATCTCCCCTCTCCCTCTCTCTATCTCCCCCCTCTCTCTATCTCTCCCCTCTCTCTCTCTCTCCCCTCTCTCCCCTCTCTCTCTCTCTCCCCTCTCCCTCCTCCTCCCCTCCTCCTCTCCCCTCCCTCTCTCTCTCCCTCTCCCTCTCTCTCTCTCCCCTCTCCCTCCCTCTCTCTCTCTCCCCCTCTCTCTCTATCTCTCTCCCCGCTCTCCCTCTCTCCCCTCTCCCTCTCTCCCCTCTCCCTCTCTCTCTCCCTCTACCCTCTCTCTCTCTCCCTCTCTCCCTCTCTCTCCCCTCTCTCTCCCCTCTCCTCTCTCTCTCCCCCATCTCTCTCTCTCTCCCCTCTCCCTCTATCTCTCCCCTCTCCCCTCTCCCCCCTCTCCCTATCTCCCCTCTCTCTCCCTCTCTCTCCCTCTCTCTCCCTCTCTCTCCCCTCTCTCTCTCCCTCTCTCTCCCCCTCTCTCCCTCTCTCTCCCTCTCTCTCCCCACTCTCCCCACTCTCTCTTCCCCTCTCCCTCTCTCTCCCCCTCTCTATCTCCCCCCTCCCCCTCTCCCCCCTCTCTCCCCCTCTCTCCCTCTCCCTCTCTCCACCTCTCTCTCTCTCCCCCTCCTCTCTTCTCTCCCCTCTCCCTCTTCCCTCTCCCTCTCCCTTTCTCCCCTCCCCCTCCCCCTCCCCCTCTTCCATATCCCTCTCCTTCTCTCCCCTATCCCCCTCTCCCCTCCCCCTCTCCACCCCTCTCTCCCCCTCCCCTCTCCCCCTCCCCCTCCCCTCCCCTCTCCCCCCTCCCCCTCCCCTCTCCCTCTCCCTCTCTCCCTCTCCCTCTCTCCCCTCTCCCTCTCTCGTGGAAACTGATTATATCAATAATGATGTATTGTGAGGTAACTGACGAGGTAATAAACTTGATAAAACAAATACATCTTCTGTGAGCCATAAACACAGCTAGCACAGCTAGCACAGCTACGCCACGTCATGCACAGCATAGTACATAGTAGCTACGCCACGTCATGCACAGCATAGTACATAGTAGCTACGCCACGTCATGCCACGCTAAGCTACGATACGCTATTCTATGATATGCTATACTATGCTATACTATGCTATGCTATGATATGCTACGCTACGATACGCTATTCTATGATATGCTATGCTATGCTATGATATGATATACTCTGCTATACTATGATATGCTACGCTACGATATGCTATGCTATGCTATGTTACGCTACATTATGCTATGCTATGCTATGCTACGTTATGCTATGCTATGCTATGCTACGCTACGCTACGTTATGCTATGCTATGCTATGCTATGCTATGCTACGCTACGTTATGCTATGCTATGCTATGCTATGCTACGCTACGTTATGCTATGCTATGTTATGTTACGCTATTATATGCTACGCTACGATATGCTACGCTACGATATGTGATATGCTACACTATGATATGCTACACTATGATATGCTATATGATATGCTACACTATGATATGCTACACTATGCTATGCTACGCTACGATATGCTACACTATGATATGCTACACTATGATATGCTACGCTACGATATGCTACACTATGATATGCTACGCTACGATATGCTACACTATGATATGCTACGCTACGATATGCTACGCTACGATATGCTACACTATGATATGCTACACTATGCTATGCTACACTATGCTATGCTACACTATGCTATGCTACACTATGATATGCTACTATATGATATGCTACACTATGATATGCTACACTATGCTATGCTACACTATGCTATGCTACACTATGATATGCTACACTATGATATGCTACACTATGCTATGCTACACTATGCTATGCTACACTATGCTATGCTACACTATGATATGCTACACTATGCTATGCTACACTATGCTATGCTACACTATGCTATGCTACACTATGCTATACTATGATATGCTACACTATGCTATGCTACACTATGCTATGCTACACTATGATATGCTACACTATGCTATGCTACACTATGATATGCTACACTATGATATGCTACACTATGCTATGCTACACTATGATATGCTACACTATGCTATGCTACACTATGCTATGCTACACTATGATATGCTACGCTATGATATGCTACACTATGATATGCTACACTATGCTATGCTACACTATGCTATGCTACACTATGCTATGCTACACTATGCTATGCTACACTATGCTATGTTACACTATGCTATGCTACACTATGATATGCTACACTATGCTATGCTACACTATGCTATGCTACACTATGCTATGCTACACTATGCTATGCTACACTATGCTATGCTACACTATGCTATGCTACACTATGCTACACTATGCTATGCTACACTAGGTTATGCTACACTATGATATGCTACACTATGATATGCTATAATGGTATTGTATTGGTTTGGAGATTTGGTTCATATATTCATACATATTTTCATACCAATACTTATAAGACAATGTACTTTACTTGCATTCATTGGATAAATATCGATGCATGTGCTATACTAATTCGCTCTCTATTTTTGCCAACTATTAATGGATTTTAGATAATGACCAGGTAGGTATATCTTTTTCTTACACACAGTATTCACTTTGGAAAAGCTGCAGATGCCAGCAGGTAGATGTCAGGTAAAAGGTGAGATGAGACAGGCAGTTCGTGCATTTTTCAAGCACGTTACCTAATGTTTAGCATAAAATACGATACCGGAAAAAATCTCCGCTGTTATGCTGGCAATGCTTGCACCTCATGTCGTGTTATTATTGCTCGGATAGTTACCTTGAAACAGTTATTCCCAGGCTTTGTTGCCTCGGTACATCTGGCGAAAATAATTCATGACATTGTGTTTAAATTAGATGGTATACCATTATGTTTATCATCTGTTCATTAGGACGACAAGATAGTATGTGCATCTTTTTGACGGTTTCGTATGTGTATACTCAGATATAGACATAACACAAAATAAAACAACAGCTTTTAATAGTATATAACCATTCATTATACAATAATTATAAGAGAATACAGATGTATTCACATAAACTACTATATTCAATCATACGTATACTTCGGTTTGGTTTGATTTGGGGATTTAAAGTCGCTTCAAAAGTGTAGGTCCTTTGGCAACTCTCCAGCTATTATTGGTGGAGGAAAACCCGGCTCCTCCGAGCAGTTATTCGGGCAAGGACGAGCACACGGATACAAACACTTACTTCCCCACACGTCAGGTGGATATCTTCCTCACTTAAAATAATGCGACACCTCCAATGAGATTGAAACATACCACGGTGACGGGGGCAAGTGATTGAAGTCAATTGCATCTAGGACCCTTGTTATGATGTGTATGCATACGATTACAGTATACCTGTTTTCAACAATAGGATATGCCTTATGAATATGAGTATTATAGAGAGAGGTCAACATGCACTGCACAGGTATTAACTTCATTTATGCTTAATATATATATTATATTCTAACACGACCCAGCTAATAACATACATACTTGTAGCGTAAAATCTACCTCGGGGTTATTCTGCGATATACCTACCTTGAACTATACTGCGCGCGCACCGTGTTTTGGCTATTCCATTTATACAATGTGTGTAAAGTTTTATGAATGAAAGTCACGTGATGTTTGTAAAAAATACCGTGGGAATTCGCGGAAGTGAGCTATTTTTAGAATTAGATAATCTCTTGTCCGTCTTGTTTTTCTGCTAAGTAACGTTTCAGTTACTATTCTGTACAGTTTTATTTGACAAAATAAATAAAAGTATTGATCAGTTACAACTTGTGTTCATTTATGCACTAGATTGATATTTTCAATAAAAAATAACGCCATCACCCCCCTTACGCGGGAGGAAATTTCGAAAGCCAAATGCAGCGGCGTTTGAAGAAAATAGTCCTTTAAAATTATTAGAAGTAAGTCGTGTTAGAATCGAAATAATAAGTATCAACCGTGGTATATCGCAGAATAACCCTCGTTTGTCGTTCGTATGCATAGAAATATATCACTCAGGCCGATATATTTCTACGCATAAGAACGCATAAGAACTTCAACTCGGGTTATTCTGCGATATACGTTGATACTTATTATTTCTTAAATAATGTCCATTATTATTTAATTTTGGAGTACATGTATTACAAGTAGTTCTATGTGTAAATGTACGAAATTATTAATTTTATTTAGAAAGATCTTGTTATATAAGTGTGTGTTTTAAGTAAGATATAAACTCAAGCTGATCAATAATAGTTCGGAACTACGCGTATGGACCGTAAGGGAGAAACAATTCTGTATTCAAAATTTCTAATAAAAAACATCCATTTCGACCAAATACACATCATAGAATGTCTTCTATCAATCCAGGCATCTGTTGTTGGCCATTGTGTATAATACCGGGGTTGAACGACATAACTATGTAACAGCATAACACGAAGGGTTTAACATGATGTATTGTGAAATAAACGACCCACCGCACTGGAAATGCAATTAGAAAGCACGTTCATGGTGTTAAGTGGAAAGAAAAATGCTTCGTGTTCGCCAGGTGCGCGGTTAATAGTTTGAACAGCTGCTTATAATTTGTGTCACATTCAGTTTACATCGTTAAACTAGCAATATGGCCTCCCTCAACATACAGAGCAGGAGCGGGTCCGATAATTAGCGCCTGGGGCGTGATTATGCAGGAGGGTCTGGGGCATGCCTCCCAGAAACAGTCTGAGGGAGCATTGCGTTTGGTGCAAGCTTCATAGGCGGCTCCAGGGGGCGGCACAGCGTACGCCTCCACTAAAATCGCCACAGAGTTCATTTTGTTGGTAAGTATTTTTTGTGTTTTTTCTATAAAAAAATGCACCCTCATTTTTCTGCCAAGCAGCGATTTTTTTTACTCCTTAATTTGCCAGTCACGCAACCGCGTACACTAATTCGCTGAGACGTATCGCGTTTGTTTTACAACACTAATCGTTTTCCGTTTTGCATCACTTTTCGCTAAAAAACGCATCTTTTCGGTAGATCATTTGTAAACAGCACAGACGATAAATATTTCCGCTCCACCAAAGCGCCCAAAGCTGATCAATTCACGCTCCCTAACCCGAAATCCCATACAATATAGCATCCAACTGTATGCCTCAGAGTACACCAGAAGCCGCCATTTCATACCGAAACTTCAAAACCTGTTCCGGGGAAGACCCATGGACGCCTGCCTGACCCAAACCAACAGAAGGGGGTTATCCCAAATCAGTCACCGAGATTTTTGGGTGGTCTATCAACAAATTAAAACAGGATCAATATAATAGCCAACTGTATGCCTCAGAATGGTACAGTAGCCGCCATTGCATACCTAAACTTCAAAACATTTCCAGGGGAGGCCCCCGGACCCCACCAACAAGAGGGGATACCCCCTCCCGTACCCTCCCCAGCTTCACGCCCCCCTAACCCAAATTCCTGGATCGGCCCCTGGTCTTGTGTATTTCAACAAGTGTTTTTGTGTGCAAAATAACAGTGATCGATATATATTGTATGACCAGATTGAACTGGTGTATTTGCATATGCCGTTTGTTTCCGTATTATTTCCGTCGATTTCCGAATCAAACCGATCTCATTGAATGTGAATATAACACTTTAGAAACACAGACTTTATCGTCTCGACTAGTAGTGTAGTGGATACGTCCGTGATCTTGGAAGTTACGGGTTCGAGCCCAGTGAATGTCACTTTTTTTTTCTTCAATAAAATATGTATTTAAATATGATGATAGTGAGGACACCAGCTGCACAGACACAGCCAGCGAGTTTGGTACTGACAGCTCAACCGACACGGCTAGTGAAGTGGAATGAAGTCCATGCTTACGATGTTATGTTTGCAATGTTGAAATGTTGAATTTTGTCATTAGAAATGAAATAAAAAAGTTAAAAATATACATAGAAAAGAATGAATAAAAATATGAAATATAAAGCAATTAAATTAAAAGAAATACAGGAAACGACAAAAGAAATATAAAAAAATAAAAAACAAATGTGAACAATTATGAAATACGAATAAAAATTATTATGCCGTATGCTAGATTCAAACCAGCGATGTCAGATTTACAAGTTCATATCACTTTCCACTATACCACGGGCCATTTGATAATCTAGTATCGATATTTAATTATTTATAAGATTATTTTGTTGAAAAAATATACGGAAACGCTCGAAGAAACTTGCCGAAGATTAATTTTTATCAGTTCAATCTGGTCATACATAATAATACGTATATCAATAGGTCATGATCGAAAGCATAGCACATTATACAATGTTATAGATTCTAATTATACCCGTATGCCGTAACTTTTTTGTTTTTATAAATTATTTTAATAAACCTGCAAGCTGTGCGAGCGAGACAAGTTTGCCAAATTGTAACATAATAAACGCGCGAGGGCATATCGTAACTCGTGTTGAACATAATATGTATGCTTGACAGATATGGGTGGGGGCGTCAAGGTGCGCCCACCCCACCCCCTGGATTCGCTAGTGCAGCGTAAACATAGTGTTATTCCATTGTATAAAGCAAATGTCGTGTATCGTGTGTATTTCGAGCTTACATAGGTGTGTACTCACTGTAAATGAGGGACACAGGTCTCTAAGTTGTGGGTGTAATCCAGTGTGCACCTGTCAAGTCTTACATATAGCACTGGTTGCACGGTTAGTTTATACAAATTTAGATTAGCTCGATTGCGAAACAAGTTCCGACAACTTATAATAATCACTCTCGAGACTTCATTCCTGGAATTTAAATGCGTTACCTAAGGGTACAATCGTAATGTCTCCAGCAGGGCTCGAACTCCGGGCCTTTCGCACCTGGAGCGAACGCGCTATCACGACTTCCGATTGCATTGGCTTCCCAACCCAGTAGTGATGAACGATGGAGTAATATAGGCGGATCCCAACCCAGTAGTGATGAACGATGGAGTAATATAGGCGGATCCCAACCCAGTAGTGATGAACGATGGAGTAATATAGGCGGATCCCAACCCAGTAGTGATGAACGATGGAGTAATATAGGCGGATCCCAACCCAGTAGTGATGAACGATGGAGTAATATAGGCGGATCCCAACCCAGTAGTGATGAACGATGGAGTAATATAGGCGGATCCCAACCCAGTAGTGATGAACGATGGAGTAATATAGGCGGATCCCAACCCAGTAGTGATGAACGATGGAGTAATATAGGCGGATCCCAACCCAGTAGTGATGAACGATGGAGTAATATAGGCGGATCCCAACCCAGTAGTGATGAACGATGGAGTAATATAGGCGGATCCCAACCCAGTAGTGATGAACGATGGAGTAATATAGGCGGATCCCAACCCAGTAGTGATGAACGATGGAGCAATATAGGCGGATCCCAACCCAGTAGTGATGAACGATGGAGTAATATAGGCGGATCCCAACCCAGTAGTGATGAACGATGGAGTAATATAGGCGGATCCCAACCCAGTAGTGATGAACGATGGAGCAATATAGGCGGATCCCAACCCAGTAGTGATGAACGATGGAGCAATATAGGCGGATCCCAACCCAGTAGTGATGAACGATGGAGTAATATAGGCGGATATGTTACTGCTCTGGAACTATGCACTGGACACTACCTCCTGAACATCTGTATAGGCCAAACCCTATACTGATAGGCAATCAGTAATCTCGTTGCTAACCAACCGTTCATGTGAGAAGGAACCCCTGTCGATGCTTCAACATTTGACCACTAATGTTGTAAGAACTTGCTTAGAAATCGAGCTAAAATAAGTGTTTATAGATTTAAGCTAACAGTTGATCGATATGGGACATATATAGGATCTTATACTCGTGGACATTTCATACCATATTTTATGAAGCAAATTTTGGAATTTTGTTATTAAGCGAGCATTATGGCGAGCCTAATAGCAAAGCAAAATTCCAAAACAAGTTTCCTACAATAAGGTATGAAATCATCACGAGTGTAACATCCTATCTATCACGTGACCACAGTAACAATAACCATAAAGTTGAAGAAATAAAACGTTTCTGCTGTGCGTAGCCGTACTACATTAAGGCACATCCATATGTCGTAGTAAATAGGCCCTGATAGACAAACAACTTCACGCAAATAATCCACACAATATTTTATATTGTATTGATATAAGTAGTTGATTTTCAACAAATAAAGCATGAACACAAACAACATGTATAAGTAAAGTAAAGTAAAGTGTTTGTTTATTATAGTGTCACCCCTATTTAAAGGGCCAGTTATTTCTGACTTATGAGACACCTCTTTTTATGAACATCAGTACTTCCCGAATCCTATGCTTGTATGCCAGGCGCCAGGCTAGTAGGAAATCGGTAACCATTATTTAACTAGCTGGCGGCTCACCAACCGGCCATATCAGAACGAACCCCTGACGAGATTCGAACCTTCGACCTCCCGCTCCGTAGGCGGACGCCTTAACCACTGGGCCATGTATGTATATGTCGAATGTAAATTGCAAGCTGTCAATGTCATGCCGCGACCAATCAGAATCACTATGGGTGTTATTACACATGTGGTGATATATGAAAATATGTGATAGATGTATTACACTGAATACAAGCAATGTTATATGATAAGGTAGTTTATGAATTGACTACGTTTCCCGCCTCGGTCATGCATATAGTCTAATGGCTTGTATTAGTGTTGTTGCGTTGGTAGCCACGTGTATGTGAAGTAAGAATCAATACTTAATTAATACTCGTGTTTCATTGACGTTAGAATAGACGTGAATTTTAGTATCAACTTATTGCAACATTAGTCTAATCACTTTCGATACTTAATTCCTGATGGAATGCACCTCTATGAGAGAAAGAGAAGACCCAATCTAAGAGTATTGCCTAAGGACGTCAGTATCGTTGTTATATCGGGGTTCGCAATCATAGCCCCTGGGTTATTAGGGCAACACCGTTTCCATTTCACCACCGATGTTCCAAACCATAGCCCTTAATCCAATAGAATACAGATCAATCGAGTTTCAAACGGACACTCATTCTCATATTCAGGGTCTCCCTAATCACATCAAACTAGCGCATTCTGCTGCACACTTCAAAGCTTTATATTTTGTGGTGCAAAGAACAGATATTTAACCTAATAAACTGATACATTATAATTGTACATGTATATCTACGTTGCAGGGCCAGTTACGGCATAAGGTATATAAGTATTAGTTATTGCAGCTCAACTCCGCCATGGACGGTCCTAAGCCCGACTGAGAAAGGAGGAAGGTTGTGCGTAGGGCCAGCACCCCTACCGCGTAAAACAACAACTCGCTACAGAAACCAACACCACAGCAACTACTACGGAGGATTTACGGTATCGACCAAGAGGAGAGCGTATGAAACAGAGCAATCTGTGGACAAATCTTCTCTCCCCTAAGAACGTCTCACGGATCGGATTTTGGAATGTAAGAACACTATACGAAACGGGAAAAGCGGCTCAGGTGTCCAGAGAGATGGATATATATAAAATAGATATGTTAGGACTAAGTGAGGTACGTTGGACCACAGCAGGAAAGGTTACTTTGGCAACAGGACACACGCTTCTATACTCTGGACCAGCAAATGAGAACGATGCACATCGCAACGGAGTTGAACTCATGCTTACCAAGAAAGCGCACAAATGTCTTTTGGAATGGGAACCAATAAGTGACAGACTACTGACCGCCAGATTTCACTCTAAATTTCAAGAAGTTACCATCGTCCAGTGCTACGCACCAACCAACGCTGCAGACATGGACACCAAAGAAGACTTCTACCAGCAGCTTCAAGGAGTGTTAGACAGGGTGCACAAGAGGGACATCACCATTGTTATGGGTGACATGAACGCGAAAGTTGGAGGAACCAACACTGGTAGAGAGACCGTCATGGGAAAGGAGGGACTCGGGACCACGAATGAAAATGGGGAACTCTTCGTCAACTTCTGTGGGCTAAATGATCTTGTCATCGGTGGAACTATCTTTAAACATCGCATCATTCACAAGACCACATGGACATCACCCGACCAGGCAACAGCAAACCAGATCGACCATGTCACGATCTCCAGAAGATGGAGGAGGACCCTCACGGATGTCAGAGCGTATCGAGGAGCTGATGCAGGTTCCGACCATGAACTAGTCATCGCCAAACTACAAGTCAGAATTGCCAGTGCAAGAAAGACGGGCATCCAGCAGAACAAGCGATACGCCACATCCAAACTGAAGGCAGCAGAGCAACAGCAAGAGTTCGCCATTGCCCTCGGCAACAGGTTTCAGGCCCTAGCCGACTTAGAAGACGGATCGTTGGAAAAGAAGTGGGACCGCGTCAAATGCTCTTTCACAACGACATGCGAAGAGAAGCTGGGATTTAGAACGAAGAAGTACAAGACCTGGCTCACAGACCACACCATCCAGATCATTGAAGAAAGAAGAGAAATTCGGCACCGACTGAAGCAGGCGAAAACCAGAGCACAGAAACAGAACATCCAGGGAGAATACAGCACCAAGAACAAAGAAGTTAAGAAGAGCGCACGACAAGACAAACGGGATCAGGTAGACAAGCTGGCTGGACAAGCACAGGAAGCAGCATACCACAACGACATGAAGACCCTATACAGCATAACTAGACAACTTTCCGGCAGAAGGAGCAACCCCAACAAACCAGTGAAGGACGTTGATGGTAGCACCCTCTCCAAACCAGAAGACCAGATGACAAGGTGGAAGGACCATTTCCAGGAACTACTCAGCGGTACACCTGTGACCAACCCACCAGACATAGCAGACGGACCAGAACTGGAAGTAGAGATGGGACAGATCACAAGGAATGAAGTGACAAGGGCCATCAACAAGATCAAAAATGGGAAAGCACCGGGGCCAGACAACATCCCACCCGAAGCACTGAAGGCATCGACTGAGACCACAGCAGCACTACTACTAGACCTTCTACAGCAAGTCTGGGATGAAGAAGTGGTTCCAGAAGAATGGAGAGTAGGGCACATCGTCAAGCTACCCAAGAAGGGTGACTTCAGCAACTGCCAGAATTGGAGGGGCATCCAGCTACTGTCTATCCCAAGTAAAGTCCTCACAAGACTCCTACTAGAAAGGATCAAGAATGCAGTGAACGCCAAGCTGAGGGAAGAACAGGCAGGATTCAGGGCAGGAAGATCATGCACGGATCAGATAGCAACACTCCGCATCATCGTTGAACAGTCCATCGATTGGCAGTCTCCATTCTACATCAACTTCATCGATTTCAAGAAAGCGTTTGACACGATTGATAGAGACGTCATATGGAGCATCTTCGGGCACTACGGCATACCAGGAAAGATCATCAACATTATTCGGAGCCTGTACAACAACACCACTTGCCATGTGATCCATGACATGAACCTTTCACAGCCATTTCCCGTCAGCACCGGCGTCCGTCAGGGCTGTATGCTCTCGCCTCTCATTTTCTCCGTCATACTGGACTGGATAATGAGAACGACAGTAGACAGACCAAGAGGAATACAGTGGACACTTACAGAGAAGTTGGAGGACCTCGACTTTGCGGACGATATAGGCCTCCTGTCCCACACACACCAACACATGCAACAGAAGTCAGAACGCTTACACACAGTTGCGAAGACTACAGGGCTGGAGATCAACATTAAGAAGACCAAGTGCCTCAGGGTAAACGCGGCAAGGAACATACCCATTCAGATAGATGGCCATCCAATCGATAATGTTGACTCCTTCACCTACCTCGGCAGTGTCATCAGCAAAACGGGGGGAACAGAAGAAGACATCCAAGCCCGTATTGGGAAAGCACGACATGCCTTTGTGACGTTGAAGCCAGTATGGAACAACAATAACATCCACCTCAAGACAAAGCTCAAACTGTTTGAGACGAATGTTAAGACAGTCCTCTTGTACGGAGCTGAGACCTGGAGATGCACCAAGGGCCTTGACCACAAACTACAGGTATTCATCAACAACTGCCTCAGACAGATCCTACACATCAGATGGCCAGAAAAGATCACCAACCAGGAGTTGTGGCGGCAAACAAGACAGGACCCCATCACAGACTCTATCACACAGAGGAAGTGGCGGTGGATAGGGCACACTCTACGACGAGACCAGCCCAACATAGCACGCCAAACACTGGATTGGAATCCACAGGGCACACGGAAAAGAGGTCGACCAGTTACGACATGGCGAAGGACTCTGGACAGTGAGCTGCGCCGAAGCAGGATGTCCTGGGGGGAAGCCAAAGCAGCAGCAACGGACCGGTCCAAGTGGAGAGCAGTGGTGAAGGCCATATACCCCAACCGGGGTGAAGAGGATTGATGATGATTGATTGCAGCTTCACATTTCACATGCCATCTTGTATTATTCGTCATTGTTTACATGTTTCATTATGCTATTATGTTTTAATTTATCGTGGAGGGCCTCGCGGTAGGTTGACTTAATTGTTAAATGATTTCTCCCGTTAAATAAAAACAGCTAAGCATCATCAAAGCTGTATGAAAGTTTAAAATGTGTAGATTATACATGTTTTGCCGGTTTATCGAATCTAATACAATTATAAAGTACCGAGTGTTAGATCTCTGAACTCTAGTCAGTATTTCACGTCAGACCGCGCAGGTCTAGTCAGTATTTCCCGTCAGACTGCGCAGATAATAACAGCGAGGAACTGATAACATAAGCGGTACGAAATATTTCCAAACATATGTATTAAACATGTTAAGTTACAATTATAAACTACCGAGTGTTCAATCAGAAAATTAGAGAAATAGGTCATGTAAACGGCATACTCTTAAATAGGTCCTGTAAACGGCATTTCAATTATAATAAAGATTGAAGCCTACCATGCGCAATTCTTGTAATATTCTGTCCATTCAGATCACTTGTGTAGATACCGCGGTTGGCCTTGTCATACCCGATATCCGACCAGAATAGCAGGTTACCGGCCAAATCCGCCGCTAAACCAACGATTCGATAGTCACTCTGAAATTAAGATGAATAGCCATTTTATTAGGAAATATCACTTTTTTATTAATAGTTGTATGTATGCAATTGTATTGAAAGCCTCAAGTGCGTTTACTTAGAATGTGCCGCACACCGAGATATAACATATCCCATTTATACTTTACTCTAACATTGTACAGCACACCGAGATATAACATATCCCATTTATACTTTACTCTAACATTGTACAGCACACCGAGATATAACATATCCCATTTATACTTTACTCTAACATTGTACAGCACACCGAGATATAACATATCCCATTTATACTTTACTCTAACATTGTACAGCACACCGAGATATAACATATCCCATTTATACTTTACTCTAACATTGTACAGCACACCGAGATATAACATATCCCATTTATACTTTACTCTAACATTGTACAGCACACCGAGATATAACATATCCCATTTATACTTTACTCTAACATTGTACAGCACACCGAGATATAACATATCCCATTTATACTTTACTCTAACATTGTACAGCACACCGAGATATAACATATCCCATTTATACTTTACTCTAACATTGTACAGCACACCGAGATATAACATATCCCATTTATACTTTACTCTAACATTGTACAGCACACCGAGATATAACATATCCCATTTATACTTTACTCTAACATTGTACAGCACACCGAGATATAATATATCCCATTTATACTTTACTCTAACATTGTGCCGCACACCGAGATAATGATTTGATATATATCACACCGCAGCATCATAAGGACATAACAGTAAAAACAAAGTATTACAACAACAATGTAAAATAAATCAACATACGTTCGGGATAAATTGAACTTTAGTTGTCAAGGGAGGTAATAGAAACACGAACAAAGTCGCGCAGTGATATGACATCACACTATATTGTACGTCTGTTAACAATATTGAAATCATAACTGTGGTAGATAAGTGAATGAATGTTCATAGAATACGTACATGTCCGAGTACAGCATGGATGTCCGGTCCTGTTCGTGTGTAGCTCACTATATGGGTGCCATTAGAAACGTACACAGGATGAAAACCTGTAAAACACAGTACTGTCTTACTATATCATATAGCAGTAGGTACAAATCAATAACAGATAACGTGCCTCAATAGGGATACGAAAATACAGTATATGTATACCATAATACAGTATATGTATACGTATACGAAAATACAGTATATGTATACGAAAATACAGTATATGTATACGAAAATACAGTATATGTATACGAAAATACAATATATGTATACCACAATACAGTATATGTATACGAAAATACAGTATATGTATACCACAATACAGTATATGTATACGTATACGAAAATACAGTATATGTATACGAAAATACAGTATATGTATACGAAAATACAATATATGTATACCAAAATACAGTATATGTATACGAAAATACAGTATATGTATACGAAAATACAGTATATGTATACCAAAATACAGTATATGTATACCAAAATACAGTATATGTATACCAAAATACAGTATATGTATACGAAGATATAGTATATGTATACCAAAATACAGTATATGTATACCAAAATACAGTATATGTATACCAAAATACAGTATATGTATACCAAAATACAGTATATGTATACCAAAATACAGTATATGTATACCAAAATACAGTATATGTATACCAAAATACAGTATATGTATACGAAAATACAGTATATGTATACCAAAATACAGTATATGTATACCAAAATACAGTATATGTATACCAAAATACAGTATATGTATACCAAAATACAGTATATGTATACCAAAATACAGTATATGTATACGAAGATATAGTATATGTATACCAAAATACAGTATATGTATACCAAAATACAGTATATGTATACGAAGATATAGTATATGTATACCAAAATACAGTATATGTATACGAAAATACAGTATATGTATACCAAAATACAGTATATGTATACGAAAATACAGTATATGTATACCAAAATACAGTATATGTATACGAAAATACAGTATATCTATACCAAAATACAGTATATGTATACGAAAATACAGTATATGTATACGAAGATATAGTATATGTATACCAAAATACAGTATATGTATACGAAGATATAGTATATGTATACCAAAATACAGTATATGTATACGAAGATATAGTATATGTATACCAAAATACAGTATATGTATACTAAAATACAGTATATGTATACGAAGATATAGTATATGTATACCAAAATACAGTATATGTATACCAAAATACAGTATATGTATACGAAGATATAGTATATGTATACCAAAATACAGTATATGTATACCAAAATACAGTATATGTATACCCAAATACAGTATATGTATACCAAAATACAGTATATGTATACCACAATACAGTATATGTATACCCAAATACAGTATATGTATACCAAAATACAGTATATGTATACCAAAATACACAAAATACAGTATATGTATACCAAAATACAGTATATGTATACCAAAATACAGTATATGTATACCAAAATACAGTATATGTATACTTCAAAATCCCTATAGCGTAGTGGAAGAATAGTAGATTTTTTCATTTCTGAATAAAAAATTCAAATGATTTACGTAGATAAAAATAAAACGATTTATATGAAATAAAACAGAGCAAACTACTATGGGACTTAAACATGAGGAAGGTGATTGTATTCAATAATATAAGGCTATATGTAGAGCTATTATAAATGTACATTATAGTATGAGATGGCAATCTCTCATGAATTACTGCATTATTGATGATTATATCTAAACAAATAATCAATTCTTCGTCCAAAATAGTGTTTGATATATGTTAGACATGGAGAGAGGTTATCGATCTTCTAAGAGTAATATCATCACAAGAAGTTATAACAATGTAACTCATGACACTCCCTCGATATCTAATCTGTATGACGCTATGTTACGGTTTAAAGCACTGATGTTACTATAAAATGTGTGAGATTATGCTTTCAATGAAATATAATCGATACAGTAACTGTTAGTTTGACAACAACTGGGAGTGAAGTGTTCTAACACTCCTCTATGTACAGCCCATTGTACATGTTGGGAGATATTGGTTAGTTACTGCCCCCTAACATATACATATAACACTACCCTATGTACAACCCATTGTACATGTTGGGAGATATTGGTTAGTTACTACCCTCTAACATATACATATAACACTACCCTATGTACAATCCATTGTACATGTTGGGAGATATTGGTTAGTGACTGCCCTCTAACATATACATATAACACTACCCTATGTACAATCCATTGTACATGTTGGGAGATATTGGTTAGTTACTGCCCCCTAACATATACATATAACACTACTATGTACAATCCATTGTACATGTTGGGAGATATTGGTTAGTTACTGCCCCATAACATATACATATAACACTCCTCTATGTACAACCCATTGTACATGTTGGGAGATATTGGTTAGTGACTGCCCTCTAACATATACATATAACACTCCTCTATGTACAACCCATTGTACATGTTGGGAGATATTGGTTAGTGACTGCCCTCTAACATATACATATAACACTGTCCTATGTACAATCCATTGTACATGTTGGGAGATATTGGTTAGTTACTGCCCCCTAACATATACATATAACACTACTATGTACAATCCATTGTACATGTTGGGAGATATTGGTTAGTTACTGCCCCCTAACATATACATATAACACTGTCCTATGTACAACCCATTGTACATGTTGGGAGATATTGGTTAGTTACTGCCCTCTAACATATACATATAACACTACCCTATGTACAATCCATTGTACATGTTGGGAGATATTGGTTAGTTACTGCCCCCTAACATATACATATAACACTACTCTATGTACAATCCATTGTACATGTTGGGAGATATTGGTTAGTTACTGCCCCCTAACATATACATATAACACTACTCTATGTACAATCCATTGTACATGTTGGGAGATATTGGTTAGTTACTGCCCCCTAACATATACATATAACACTGTCCTATGTACAACCCATTGTACATGTTGGGAGATATTGGTTAGTGACTGCCCTCTAACATATACATATAACACTACTATGTACAATCCATTGTACATGTTGGGAGATATTGGTTAGTTACTGCCCCCTAACATATACGTATAACACTGTCCTATGTACAATCCATTGTACATGTTGGGAGATATTGGTTAGTTACTGCCCCCTAACATATACGTATAACACTGTCCTATGTACAATCCATTGTTCATTGGGAGATATTGGTTAGTTACTGCCCTCTAACATATACATATAACACTACCCTATGTACAATCCATTGTACATGTTGGGAGATATTGGTTAGTTACTGCCCCCTAACATATACATATAACACTACTCTATGTACAACCCATTGTACATGTTGGGAGATATTGGTTAGTTACTGCCCCCTAACATATACATATAACACTACCCTATGTACAATCCATTGTACATGTTGGGAGATATTGGTTAGTTACTGCCCTCTAACATATACGTATAACACTACTATGTACAATCCATTGTACATGTTGGGAGATATTGGTTGGTTACTGCCCCCTAACATATACGTATAACACTGTCCTATGTACAATCCATTGTACATGTTGGGAGATATTGGTTAGTTACTGCCCCCTAACATATACGTATAACACTGTCCTATGTACAATCCATTGTTCATTGGGAGATATTGGTTAGTTACTGCCCTCTAACATATACATATAACACTACCCTATGTACAATCCATTGTACATGTTGGGAGATATTGGTTAGTTACTGCCCCCTAACATATACATATAACACTACTATGTACAATCCATTGTACATGTTGGGAGATATTGGTTAGTTACTGCCCCCTAACATATACATATAACACTACTCTATGTACAACCCATTGTACATGTTGGGAGATATTGGTTAGTTACTGCCCCCTAACATATACGTATAACACTGTCCTATGTACAATCCATTGTACATGTTGGGAGATATTGGTTAGTTACTGCCCCCTAACATATACGTATAACACTGTCCTATGTACAATCCATTGTTCATTGGGAGATATTGGTTAGTGACTGCCCCCTAACATATACGTATAACAATATCCTATGTACAACCCATGATCAGTTACCTCCCCTGTATACTCTTTATGGAATAATGGTCCTCTTAATTGGTTCATTGTTTTGTTTGCACAACATGCTATCAAATACATCTGTTTTTTCATCTTATAATTATTAAATTCCTATATCTCGACAAATATACTATAGTATATCCAGTGGATGCTTTACTGTAAGCACATTTATCATACCGCAACATCTATGTATGGTACAGCAGTAAAAGCAAACGACTCCAGTGAAATGGTCCAATATACAGACAGAGTAAAACTGTCTTTATCTGCCAAGGGAGGTAATAGAAAGACGAGTGTCGCTAATGAGAGACGTTACTGGTTTTTTTATTACCTCCCTTGATGGATAAGTCAGATTTATCCCGAAATGTATATTGGTCCTTTTAGTTGGAATCCTTTGTTTTTACTGTTGTCGTCTAACCAGATGTTGCGTTAGGATAAATGTAATTTTATCAAAATCATGTTAATTAATTGAACCAATTTTTACAATAAGATATCCAATGGACATGCTAAAGGATATACATGTATGTCGAGATTTAATAATTTCATAATTATAAGAGGAGAATACGGATGAAAATGGAAAACATGTGGACCAAAGGAAACAACGATAAAAACAGAGGAAACCAATTAAGAGGACCAATATACTTTAGGAGTATTCAGGGGCAGTAACTGACTAATGTTTCTCATTATTATTGTGTCTTCAAAAGGAAAAAAGGAAACTATATTAGTGTCACGATTAGTAAACCACCATTTTAAAAAGTCATTAATGGCTTTAGAAAACAATTCATAAAGGGGGGTAATTTACAAATAATACTTTGATACACGTTTAATTGTGGACATATCTTCAACACTTGTCTTAAATTCTGATTGAATTATTACTGAAAGAGTGGATATTGAAAGACATTAATCACTTGACCTAATAATCAGTTTCATATTATATGCAAACGCGTAATAAGTTTTAAACATATTTAAGATATTCTTAGACATATTTGAATTTCAATATTGCATAAACTATAAACTACAATGATAAATAATGTTGATAGGATCACGTCAGATGTAATTAGGCACAGCTGATATAAAATCCAGAAGTAATCCTCAGGGCTTTAGTACACTTGATAAGATTAACAAGTTTTGTAAAAGTTCAAATGATAAACACAGCTTACGTCTTATGTCGACTTTCCAGCACTTATTGGTGGAGGAAGACTTCGGGTGCCCCTTCGAGCAGTATTTCAGGCGCAGGCGTACACCCAGGTAGAACCACCGAACATATACAAACATGCTAGACTGCGGGCTGGCGGCTGGCTGGCGGGCGGGTAGGCGGGCGGGTGGACGGACAGACAGACAGACGGACAGACAGACAGACGGACAGACAGACAGACAGGACGGACAGGACAGGACAGACAGACAGACAGACAGACAGACAGACAGACAGGACAGGACGGACGGACGGACGGACGGACGGACGGACGGACGGACGGACGGACGGACGGACGGACAGACAGACAGACAGACATTTTCATCAGGCTATACAATGAACATTACATAGAATACCTATATGTTCAAAATATTATCAATTCACAGTAACAGTTGATGAGTAAAACACAACTTGGCCCTTATTGTAGTGGGTTTTCATTTCAAACTCAATTGATGGGCAACTTTATAAACATATAAGAATAAATCGTGCTCTCACCATAAACACAAATGATCAAGTCCAACACTAATAGATAGATTAACTCGAGATTCATGTTTTAAGCCTTGTCTACACCATATTTCCTTTTAGTTCACTTCTAAAGCTATGATCACTATTTAGTTTCCTTTTCCTTTCTATAGTAAATATTCACTAGTCCTTTTCTGAATTTATTTTCGTCATTTTCAGATTGGCACATATTCCATGAAATTACTCAAATGCATTGTCGTGTGATATTGCTTGCTGCTAATCGATACAATCTGAGTCATCCCGCATGCTAATTCAGCTTCAGTAGAATTCCGGTCAACTACCCATCAGCCATGACGAAGCCATAATGCAAGACGATTGCCGTCATGAAAACATGAACACAGAAATCAATAGTATTCTATTTTACTCCGTACTCCGCTTGGTTGTAAACGAAGTATTGGTTCTGCGAATTGAAGCGATAGCAGCAACAAAGAAACACTGAGTGAAGCCATTATGTATTCATGTTTTGTCAATATATCTTGGCTCTGTGTGAGTCACCGAGCTGTAGCTCAGATACTTAGGTCCCTGGAGCAGCACATTTTCCAATACCTGGATTTGGATAATTTCAACTGACAAGGCATATACTAGATGGAGCTGTAGATAAAAACACGGAAATGAAAAAAAGATATTATAACAATAACCGTATGTTCCGTTCTGTATTGTTCTATATTATTCTGAAAGTACCGGAGAAGTATAGACATATAGAAAGGCTTACTGAATTGAATCAATTATACTGTGATGTGATTGATTATCTGTGAGGAAGCTATCCGGCTGGCTTAATGTAGGTCGGTGGTTCTACCCAGGTACCCGTTCGTGCCGGAAATACTGCCCATGGTGACACTCCGGCAATAATAACTGAAGAGCCGCCAGTGGTTCACAAGTGCAAATCCAGTAATCAAAGAGTGATCCCTCAACACATGGTGAAACCAGTTAAGTTGTGTTTACAGCTGTTAATTGTTGAGAAAGACCACCAATGCACATCCGAGCGGTATTTCAGGCACAGGCGGGCATCCCTAGTAGAACTACCGACCTTCCTGAAGCCATCTGGATAGCGTCCTCACCTGCAATAATGCCACATCCCCGAGTGGGATTCAAACTTACAGCAGTAAGGGGCACATGAGTCCAGGCTCCTAATCCAAAGATAAGGATTTGCATCTATATGTATAACGATGTAAGTGAAGATTAATGCCTCCCACAATCTAGGTCGTTCACAATATGTTGTATATGCCCGGTAAACCAATGAATTCCTAAGCTATGTTTTCTTTCTGTGTGTATCTACTCCCTTTCCAAACAATGAGGCGTCATGCTCCAAAATCTTGCTTACGGCGAGCGGTAAGACATGCACAGCTTATGCACAGTATATATGTCGACACTTGTGTCTATGTACAATATATGGCCTGTACACAGCTTATGCATAGTATATATGTCGACACTTGTGTCTATGTACAATATATGGCCTGTACACAGCTTATGTATAGTATATATGTCGACACTTGTGTCTATGTACAATATATGGCCTGTACACAGCTTATGTATAGTATATATGTCGACACTTGTGTCTATGTACAATATATGGCCTGTACACAGCTTATGTATAGTATATATGTCGACACTTGTGTATATGTACAATATATGGCCTGTACACAGCTTATGCACAGTATATATGTCGATACTTGTGTCTATGTACAATATATGGCCTGTACACAGAGTATATTGTATAGGACAACACATACATTCTTAGCTGCTATACAAGTCAGGCTGCAACCGTCCAAGGAAACTTGATGGAATATACATAACTGTGGTCACAAGATAACATACAGTCACGTACTGATACGTTTAAATACGTTAATATACAGTCACGTACTGGTATATATGTTTATATACGTTAATATACAGTCAGGTACTGGTAGATATGTTTATATACCTTAATATACAGTCACGTACTAGTAGATATGTTTATATACGTTAATATACAGTTACGTGCTGGTAGATATGTTTATATACGTTAATATACAGTCACGTACTGGTAGATATGTTCAGCTACGTTAGTATACAATTACATACCTAGTAGATCGCTACATATGCTTGTAGATTGTGCACATACATTAACACACAGTTTACGTGCTGGTAGATTGTGCACATACATTAACACACAGTTTACGTGCTTGTATATTGTGCACATACATTAACACACAGTTTACGTGCTGGTAGATTGTGCACATACATTAACACACAGTTTACGTGCTGGTAGATTGTGCACATACATTAACACACAGTTTACGTGCTTGTAGATTGTGCACATACATTAACACACAGTTTACGTGCTTGTAGATTGTGCACATACATTAACACACAGTTTACGTGCTTGTAGATTGTGCACATACATTAACACACAGTTTACGTGCTTGTAGATTGTGCACATACATTAACACACAGTTTACGTGCTGGTAGATTGTGCACATACATTAACACACAGTTTACGTGCTTGTAGATTGCACATACATTAACACACAGTTTACGTGCTTGTAGATTGTGCACATACATTAACACACAGTTTACGTGCTTGTAGATTGTGCACATACATTAACACACAGTTTACGTGCTTGTAGATTGTGCACATACATTAACACACAGTTTACGTGCTGGTAGATTGTGCACATACATTAACACACAGTTTACGTGCTTGTAGATTGCACATACATTAACACACAGTTTACGTGCTTGTATATTGTGCACATACATTAACACACAGTTTACGTGCTTGTAGATTGTGCACATACATTAACACACAGTTTACGTGCTTGTAGATTGTGCACATACATTAACACACAGTTTACGTGCTGGTAGATTGTGCACATACATTAACACACAGTTTACGTGCTTGTAGATTGCACATACATTAACACACAGTTTACGTGCTTGTAGATTGTGCACATACATTAACACACAGTTTACGTGCTTGTAGATTGTGCACATACATTAACACACAGTTTACGTGCTTGTAGATTGTGCACATACATTAACACACAGTTTACGTGCTTGTAGATTGTGCACATACATTAACACACAGTTTACGTGCTTGTAGATTGTCACATCATTAACACACAGTTTACGTGCTTGTAGATTGTGCACATACATTACACACAGTTTACGTGCTTGTAGATTGTGCACACATTAACACACAGTTTACGTGCTTGTAGATTGTGCACATACATTCACACAGTTTACGTGCTTGTAGATTGTGCACATACATTAACACACAGTTTACGTGCTGGTAGATTGTGCACATACATTAACACACAGTTTACGTGCTTGTATATTGTGCACATACATTAACACACAGTTTACGTGCTGGTAGATTGTGCACATACATTAACACACAGTTTACGTGCTTGTATATTGTGCACATACATTAACACACAGTTTACGTGCTGGTAGATTGTGCACATACATTAACACACAGTTTACGTGCTTGTAGATTGTGCACATACTTAACACACAGTTTACGTGCTTGTAGATGTGCACATACATTAACACACAGTTTACGTGCTTGTAGATTGTACACACATTAACACACAGTTTACGTGCTTGTATATTGTGCACATACATTAACACACAGTTTACGTGCTGGTAGATTGTGCACATACATTAACACACAGTTTACGTGCTTGTAGATTGTACACACATTAACACACAGTTTACGTGCTTGTATATTGTGCACATACATTAACACACAGTTTACGTGCTTGTAGATTGTGCACATACATTAACACACAGTTTACGTGCTTGTATATTGTGCACATACATTAACACACAGTTTACGTGCTGGTAGATTGTGCACATACATTAACACACAGTTTACGTGCTTGTATATTGTGCACATACATTAACACACAGTTTACGTGCTTGTAGATTGTGTACATACATTAACACACAGTTTACATGCTTGTAGATTGTACACACATTAACACACAGTTTACGTGCTTGTATATTGGGCACATACATTAACACACAGTTTACGTGCTGGTAGATTGTGCACATACATTAACACACAGTTTACGTGCTTGTAGATTGTACACACATTAACACACAGTTTACGTGCTTGTAGATTGTGCACATACATTAACACACAGTTTACGTGCTTGTAGATTGTGCACATACATTAACACACAGTTTACGTGCTTGTAGATTGTGCACATACATTAACACACAGTTTACGTGCTTGTAGATTGCACATACATTAACACACAGTTTACGTGCTTGTAGATTGTGCACATACATTAACACACAGTTTACGTGCTTGTAGATTGTGCACATACATTAACACACAGTTTACGTGCTTGTAGATTGTGCACATACATTAACACACAGTTTACGTGCTTGTAGATTGCACATACATTAACACACAGTTTACGTGCTTGTAGATTGTGCACATACATTAACACACAGTTTACGTGCTTGTAGATTGTGCACATACATTAACACACAGTTTACGTGCTTGTAGATTGTGCACATACATTAACACACAGTTTACGTGCTTGTAGATTGTGCACATACATTAACACACAGTTTACGTGCTTGTAGATTGTGCACATACATTAACACACAGTTTACGTGCTTGTAGATTGTGCACATACATTAACACACAGTTTACGTGCTGGTAGATTGTGCACATACATTAACACACAGTTTACGTGCTTGTAGATTGTGCACATACATTAACACACAGTTTACGTGCTTGTAGATTGTGCACATACATTAACACACAGTTTACGTGCTTGTAGATTGTGCACATACATTAACACACAGTTTACGTGCTTGTAGATTGTGCACATACATTAACACACAGTTTACGTGCTTGTAGATTGTGCACATACATTAACACACAGTTTACGTGCTTGTAGATTGTGCACATACATTAACACACAGTTTACGTGCTTGTAGATTGTGCACATACATTAACACACAGTTTACGTGCTTGTATATTGTGCACATACATTAACACACAGTTTACGTGCTGGTAGATTGTGCACATACATTAACACACAGTTTACGTGCTTGTAGATTGTGCACATACATTAACACACAGTTTACGTGCTTGTAGATTGTGCACATACATTAACACACAGTTTACGTGCTTGTAGATTGTGCACATACATTAACACACAGTTTACGTGCTTGTAGATTGTGCACATACATTAACACACAGTTTACGTGCTTGTAGATTGTGCACATACATTAACACACAGTTTACGTGCTGGTAGATTGTGCACATACATTAACACACAGTTTACGTGCTTGTAGATTGTGCACATACATTAACACACAGTTTACGTGCTTGTAGATTGTGCACATACATTAACACACAGTTTACGTGCTTGTAGATTGTGCACATACATTAACACACAGTTTACGTGCTTGTAGATTGTGCACATACATTAACACACAGTTTACGTGCTTGTAGATTGTGCACATACATTAACACACAGTTTACGTGCTTGTAGATTGTGCACATACATTAACACACAGTTTACGTGCTGGTAGATTGTGCACATACATTAACACACAGTTACGTGCTGGTAGATTGTGCACATACATTAAAAGTTACGTGCTGTATATTTGCACATACATTAACACACAGTTTACGTGCTGGTAGATTGTGCACATACATTAACACACAGTTTACGTGCTTGTATATTGTGCACATACATTAACACACAGTTTACGTGCTTGTAGATTGTGCACATACATTAACACACAGTTTACGTGCTTGTAGATTGTGCACATACATTAACACACAGTTTACGTGCTTGTAGATTGTGCACATACATTAACACACAGTTTACGTGCTTGTAGATTGTGCACATACATTAACACACAGTTTACGTGCTTGTATTGTGCACATACATTAACACACAGTTTACGTGCTTGTAGATTGTGCACATACATTAACACACAGTTTACGTGCTGGTAGATTGTGCACATACATTAACACACAGTTTACGTGCTTGTAGATTGTGCACATACATTAACACACAGTTTACGTGCTTGTAGATTGTGCACATACATTAACACACAGTTTACGTGCTTGTAGATTGTACACACATTAACACACAGTTTACGTGCTTGTAGATTGTGCACATACATTAACACACAGTTTACGTGCTTGTAGATTGTGCACATACATTAACACACAGTTTACGTGCTTGTAGATTGTGCACACATTAACACACAGTTTACGTGCTTGTAGATTGTGCACATACATTAACACACAGTTTACGTGCTTGTAGATTGTGCACATACATTAACACACAGTTTACGTGCTTGTAGATTGTGCACATACATTAACACACAGTTTACGTGCTTGTAGATTGTGCACATACATTAACACACAGTTTACGTGCTTGTAGATTGTGCACATACATTAACACACAGTTTACGTGCTTGTATATTGTGCACATACATTAACACACAGTTTACGTGCTGGTAGATTGTGCACATACATTAACACACAGTTTACGTGCTTGTATATTGTGCACATACATTAACACACAGTTTACGTGCTGGTAGATTGTGTACATACATTAACACACAGTTTACGTGCTTGTATATTGTGCACATACATTAACACACAGTTTACGTGCTTGTAGATTGTGTACATACATTAACACACAGTTTACGTGCTTGTAGATTGTACACACATTAACACACAGTTTACGTGCTTGTATATTGTGCACATACATTAACACACAGTTTACGTGCTGGTAGATTGTGCACATACATTAACACACAGTTTACGTGCTTGTAGATTGTACACACATTAACACACAGTTTACGTGCTTGTAGATTGTGCACATACATTAACACACAGTTTACGTGCTTGTAGATTGTGCACATACATTAACACACAGTTTACGTGCTTGTAGATTGTGCACATACATTAACACACAGTTTACGTGCTTGTAGATTGTGCACATACATTAACACACAGTTTACGTGCTTGTAGATTGTGCACATACATTAACACACAGTTTACGTGCTTGTAGATTGTGCACATACATTAACACACAGTTTACGTGCTTGTAGATTGTGCACATACATTAACACACAGTTTACGTGCTTGTAGATTGTACACACATTAACACACAGTTTACGTGCTTGTATATTGTGCACATACATTAACACACAGTTTACGTGCTTGTAGATTGTGCACATACATTAACACACAGTTTACGTGCTTGTAGATTGTGCACATACATTAACACACAGTTTACGTGCTTGTAGATTGTGCACATACATTAACACACAGTTTACGTGCTTGTAGATTGTGCACATACATTAACACACAGTTTACGTGCTTGTAGATTGTGTACATACATTAACACACAGTTTACGTGCTTGTATATTGTGCACATACATTAACACACAGTTTACGTGCTTGTAGATTGTGCACATACATTAACACACAGTTTACGTGCTTGTAGATTGTGCACATACATTAACACACAGTTTACGTGCTGGTAGATTGTGCACATACATTAACACACAGTTTACGTGCTTGTAGATTGTGCACATACATTAACACACAGTTTACGTGCTTGTAGATTGTGCACATACATTAACACACAGTTTACGTGCTTGTAGATTGTGCACATACATTAACACACAGTTTACGTGCTTGTAGATTGTGCACATACATTAACACACAGTTTACGTGCTTGTATATTGTGCACATACATTAGCATACTATCACGTGCTTGTATATATGTTCACATACTTTAGCATACAATTACAGACTAATTTCTATCTTAATGTATTATAGTATAATAATATATAACTAGTATGCTGCCTTGACATGCACTCATGTGACCTTTTGTACGATAATCCCGCAGTCCCGTCCCTGTCCTGCCTATCCCGTCCCGTCCCAAATTGTTCACGCTACGATAATCCCTCAATCCCGTCCCTGTCCCGCCTATCCCGTCCGTCCCAATTGTTCAAGTACGATAATCCTCAATCGTCCCTGCCCGCCTACCCGTCCCGTCCCAAATTGTTCACGCTACGATAATCCCTCAATCCCGTCCCTGTACCGCCTATCCCGTCCCGTCCCAAATTGTTCACGCTACGATAATCCCTCAATCCCGTCCCTGTACCGCCTATCCCGTCCCGTCCCAAATTGTTCAAGCTACAAATACCATTTACATCACAATATCATTATATCATTACAATAAAACGTTGCACCATAGATCAGAACTTTCACCATTGACATATCTGTAGCAATTTCAAAAGTGCAATCATCTATAATTGAACGTTTTCATAACATTGTATCTTTTATTCAAGTACATCACACATGTTTGTTCTAAGCAGCCAATGATATTCGCTTTAAAACTATGCTTTCTTTACAATTGCAATGTAAATGCTTCGTTTACATTTTCAAAACCTTCTTTGACATTTGCCAGTTTTACTGATGCTCCCTCCTACCGTATGACATTTCCTACATTTATGTATGACAAAAGCTTCCGTTTAATCGCATATCTATTTACTTATCATAAGTTCCTTTATGTCGAATGGTTATCATGAAAATAAGTAGAAAATAAGTCAAATAAGTCCGAATATTCCCTGTAATTGCATAATGAACGCCAGTAGACACCGTTACATACATTACTACACTTAAGGAAAGAGCCAACTATACCATATTTAATCTTGAATAACTTTTTTATTTATTAATATCTTTGCACGAAATTCGAACATTGTCTATCTAGGCCATTAGAATTATAATCATGCTTTCACATTTATCGATATTTTAACGCTCTGCACCGAGCCGTGAAACGTATAAAATCACATGCACGAGAAAATTGTGGGTTGGTGCGAACAAAAATTGCACGTGGTCGTTTTGGAAGCTATATCGATTATCACATCCAAAAAACACAAAATGGGCCGGATGTCAATTCAGCAGTGCGGAATAGCCATCGGGCTAATTACCGCCGGGGTTTCCCAGCGAGAGGTGGGTTTCATTTTCAACGTATTTAAATTATTTTTTAATAATTGTATCAATTTATTTTAGCTGATATTCGTAGTAGGTCAATCGTAACCATAAACAAAATATTACATCAATTATTTTATTAGTAATGTCACTATTATTATTCGCAATATTTTTATGTATACATGCTCACCATGTAATAAATCGTTTTGTCCGTATATTTTGCAGGTTGCTAGACGAATGGGAGTAAACCGTCACACAATCATTGGGCTGGTGAGAAAGTACAGGGCGTCGGGCACCGTGGACGACCTCCATCGCCGCAAACGTGGACGTATAACTACTGCCGCCCAAGACCAGCATATACTGCAGATCCACCGTCAACAGCGATGGCGCACAGCTGCTTTAACAGCAAGGGAAACACTCGGCACTCACGGGCGCTACATCTCTGCGAGAACCGTACGGAATCGACTTCTTACCATGGCTAACATGCGATGTAGACGACCGTTTAAAGGTATCGTTCTTACACCGAGGCATAGGGGTCTGAGAGATCGTTGGGCACGGCGTAATCGCAGAGTAACACAAGCGGCCTGGGCCCAAGTTCTTTTCACGGACGAAAAGAGGTTTCGTTTACAGGAGAATGATTGCCGTACACGGGTATATCGCGAAAGGGGAGAGAGATTCAACGACAACTGCGTGATCGAGCGTGATAGGTACGGTGGAGGGTCCGTTATGGTCTGGGCGGGAGTGGCTATGCACAACAAGACTAACATTGTCTTTATAAATGGCAATCTTACTGCAGCCAGATATCGAGATGAAGTCCTTCAGCCAGAAGTAGTTCCGATGATGAGAAACAACCGTGGTTTGAGCTTTCTCCAAGACGGTGCGCCTGCTCACACAGCCAGGGCTACGTTAGCGTTTCTCAATGCTAATAACGTAAGCATAAAGGCACTTCCAGCCAGGTCTCCCGATCTTAACGTGATTGAGAACATCTGGGATGAACTCAACCGACGCGTTAGAAGAAATGATATCGCGCCACAGACCATCCCACAGCTGAGAGCGAAAATTGCTCAGGAGTGGGCCAACCTACCCCAGAATTACATTCATCGGTACGTCACATCCATGCGCAGACGTTGTATTGCTGTGATTAATGCCCAGGGAGGACATATCCGTTACTAGACCCGGGACTAGACCCTTATGTAACAGATCGAATTTGGTGAACAGAGTGTAGTGACTTTTTGTGACTTTTAGGTTTCGCGCAACAGGACAGGAAACGACACAGCTGCTTTAATTTGTATTCTGATCAAATGAATATTTAATTATGATCTCACATGTCATATTGTTATATTTTGAAAATTTCAGCAAGATCTGACCTATATTCGCTGAGTTATGGGTAGTTTTATACTGGTATAGTTAGCTCTTTGTATAGCTGAAATCTTATTGCATAATGTACGCCAGTAGAAACCGTTACATACATTACTACAGCTAAAATCTTATTGCATAATGCACGCCAGTAGACACCGTTACATACATTACTATAGCTGAAATCTTATTGCATAATGAACGCCAGTAGACACCGTTACATACATTACTATAGCTGAACTCTTATTGCATAATGCACGCCAGTAGACACCGTTACATACATTACTATAGCTGAAATCTTATTGCATAATGCACGCCAGTAGACACCGTTACATACATTACTATGCTGAAATCTTATTGCATATGAACGCCAGTAGACACCGTTACATACATTACTATAGCTGAAATCTTATTGCATAATGAACGCCAGTAGACACCGTTACATACATTACTATAGCTGCAATCTTATTGCATAATGAACGCCAGTAGACACCGTTACATACATTACTATAGCTGAAATCTTATTGCATAATGAACGCCAGTAGACACCGTTACATACATTACTATAGCTGAAATCTTATTGCATAATGAACGCCAGTAGACACCGTTACATACATTACTATAGCTGAAATCTTATTGCATAATGCACGCCAGTAGACACCGTTACATACATTACTATAGCTGAAATCTTATTGCATAATGCACGCCAGTAGACACCGTTACATACATTACTATAGCTGAAATCTTATTGCATAATGAACGCCAGTAGACACCGTTACATACATTACTATAGCTGAAATCTTATTGCATAATGAACGCCAGTAGACACCGTTATACATTACTATAGCTGAAATATATTTATCCTAGGTTTACAGTAATTCGGGTAATGGTGTGTAATCAAGTGTTGTGTTTATATGCACGATTATTTCGTGCATTTTCGGTTAGTATAAACAGTGGAATGTAGATAGTTATCTCCATTCGAAGTCGTTTGCATTACACTATACACGTCAGTTTATTGGCCCCCGCCCACCCACCCTGAATTGAATACGTCAGTCTCGAAAGATTAAGGTTCTGTTTTTGATGAAAATATTCTGTTTTGCAATGGCAGCAAGTGGAGGGTATTGATCGTTGCAGATCTTGGGGTACCTGGTAATTCTATTAAAATCTGAATTTATTTATCAACAGTTCGACGCCCTTTACCAGGATTATCCAAGCGTTTATATCCAGTGATTGATTACAGAGACGAATCTTCAGGAATGGCATCTACATAAATGGCGGCTTAGAAAATTAATTTCGGACTTTAGCTTTATGTTTTTACTTTGTCACCTAGCTACTCTCAATTACATTGTATGTGATTTAAGTTCTAAGACTGTTAGTTCAGACATGTTATATTAGGTTTAATCTACGTTGCGGTACCGATTTGAGCCGAAAACAAAAATGATATAATAGATGTTAACAGTTTTTAGCCTCTTAATTTATGATACCATTTATTGTTATACTGCTCGTTGGGAGTCACGGGGCAGCAAAGAAGGCTTTTTCACACTGGATAGTTGCATGGTTTCTTTCTACCTCCCCCTCCTCCTCCTCCACAAAAAGAAATAATAGAAAAAGATGAGGAGATTATATTATATATAATATAATTAGGGGAGTGGGTTGGGGCAGCCGGCACTACAGTTTCGTATTTACGTGGCTGTCTTATATCGAGATGTATACATTTAACACAGAGTATGGTGTACTTTACATCACACACTGATTTATTTATGTTGTGAGGTTTTTAAGCATCCATATTCGCACAAAGTTATTTTTATGGTCGCAGGTTTAAAATTGAAGAGAATGTTTATACATGTATATATTAATAAATGATTAACATGGTAATGCAAATGGCTCATCCTAAAATCTTGTTTGTGATTCTTTCCCCCATAGAATTACTAGATTATGGGATAAATGATTTATTTACGTTTGAGCGGAGCGAATTAGGGAATGAATCTTATTGCATAATGAACGCCAGTAGACACCGTTACATACATTACTATAGCTGAAATCTTATTGCATAATGAACGCCAGTAGACACCGTTACATACATTACTATAGCTGAAATCTTATTGCATAATGAACGCCAGTAGACACCGTTACATACATTACTATAGCTGAAATCTTATTGCATAATGAACGCCAGTAGACACCGTTACATACATTACTATAGCTGAAATCTTATTGCATAACGCACGCCAGTAGACACCGTTACATACATTACTATAGCTGAAATCTTATTGCATAATGAACGTCAGTAGACACCGTTACATACATTACTATAGCTGAAATCGTATTGCATAATGCACGCCAGTAGACACCGTTACATACATTACTATAGCTGAAATCTTATTGCATAATGAACGCCAGTAGACACCGTTACATACATTACTATAGCTGAAATCTTATTGCATAATGAACGCCAGTAGACACCGTTACATACATTACTATAGCTGAAATCTTATTGCATAATGAACGCCAGTAGACACCGTTACATACATTACTATAGCTGAAATCTTATTGCATAATGCACGCCAGTAGACACCGTTACATACATTACTATAGCTGAAATCTTATTGCATAATGAACGCCAGTAGACACCGCTACATACATTACTATAGCTGCAATCTTATTGCATAATGAACGCCAGTAGACACCGTTACATACATTACTATAGCTGAAATCTTATTGCATAATGAACGCCAGTAGACACCGTTACATACATTACTATAGCTGAAATCTTATTGCATAACGCAGACACCGTTACATACATTACTATAGCTGAAATCTTATTGCATAATGAACGCCAGTAGACACCGTTACATACATTACTATAGCTGAAATCTTATTGCATAATGAACGCCAGTAGACACCGTTACATACATTACTATAGCTGAAATCTTATTGCATAATGAACGCCAGTAGACACCGTTACATACATTACTATAGCTGAAATCTTATTGCATAATGCACGCCAGTAGACACCGCTACATACATTACTATAGCTGAAATCTTATTGCATAATGCACGCCAGTAGACACCGTTACATACATTACTATAGCTGAAATCTTATTGCATAATGAACGCCAGTAGACACCGTTACATACATTACTATAGCTGAAATCTTATTGCATAATGAACGCCAGTAGACACCGTTACATACATTACTATAGCTGAAATCTTATTGCATAATGAACGCCAGTAGACACCGTTACATACATTACTATAGCTGAAATCTTATTGCATAATGAACGCCAGTAGACACCGTTACATACATTACTATAGCTGCAATCTTATTGCATAATGAACGCCAGTAGACACCGTTACATACATTACTATAGCTGAAATCTTATTGCATAATGAACGCCAGTAGACACCGTTACATACATTACTATAGCTGAAATCTTATTGCATAACGCACGCCAGTAGACACCGTTACATACATTACTATAGCTGAAATCTTATTGCATAATGAACGCCAGTAGACACCGTTACATACATTACTATAGCTGAAATCTTATTGCATAATGCACGCCAGTAGACACTGCTACATACATTACTATAGCTGAAATCTTATTGCATAATGAACGCCAGTAGACACCGTTACATACATTACTATAGCTGAAATCTTATTGCATAATGAACGCCAGTAGACACCGTTACATACATTACTATAGCTGAAATCTTATTGCATAATGAACGCCAGTAGACACCGTTACATACATTACTATAGCTGAAATCTTATTGCATAATGAACGCCAGTAGACACCGTTACATACATTACTATAGCTGAAATCTTATTGCATAATGCACGCCAGTAGACACCGTTACATACATTACTATAGCTGAAATCTTATTGCATAATGCACGCCAGTAGACACCGTTACATACATTACTATAGCTGAAATCTTATTGCATAATGCACGCCAGTAGACACCGTTACATACATTACTATAGCTGAAATCATATTGCATAATGAACGCCAGTAGACACCGTTACATACATTACTATAGCTGAAATCGTATTGCATAATGCACGCCAGTAGACACCGTTACATACATTACTATAGCTGAAATCTTATTGCATAATGCACGCCAGTAGACACCGTTACATACATTACTATAGCTGAAATCTTATTGCATAATGAACGCCAGTAGACACCGTTACATACATTACTATAGCTGAAATCTTATTGCATAATGAACGCCAGTAGACACCGTTACATACATTACTATAGCTGAAATCTTATTGCATAATGAACGCCAGTAGACACCGTTACATACATTACTATAGCTGAAATCTTATTGCATAATGAACGCCAGTAGACACCGTTACATACATTACTATAGCTGAAATCTTATTGCATAATGCACGCCAGTAGACACCGTTACATACATTACTATAGCTGAAATCTTATTGCATAATGCACGCCAGTAGACACCGTTACATACATTACTATAGCTGAAATCTTATTGCATAATGCACGCCAGTAGACACCGTTACATACATTACTATAGCTGAAATCGTATTGCATAATGCACGCCAGTAGACACCGTTACATACATTACTATAGCTGAAATCTTATTGCATAATGAACGCCAGTAGACACCGTTACATACATTACTATAGCTGAAATCTTATTGCATAATGAACGCCAGTAGACACCGTTACATACATTACTATAGCTGAAATCTTATTGCATAATGCACGCCAGTAGACACCGTTACATACATTACTATAGCTGAAATCTTATTGCATAATGAACGCCAGTAGACACCGTTACATACATTACTATAGCTGAAATCTTATTGCATAATGAACGCCAGTAGACACCGTTACATACATTACTATAGCTGAAATCTTATTGCATAATGAACGCCAGTAGACACCGTTACATACATTACTATAGCTGAAATCTTATTGCATAATGAACGCCAGTAGACACCGTTACATACATTACTATAGCTGAAATCTTATTGCATAATGCACGCCAGTAGACACCGTTACATACATTACTATAGCTGAAATCTTATTGCATAATGCACGCCAGTAGACACCGTTACATACATTACTATAGCTGAAATCTTATTGCATAATGAACGCCAGTAGACACCGTTACATACATTACTATAGCTGAAATCGTATTGCATAATGAACGTCAGTAGACACCGTTACATACATTACTATAGCTGAAATCTTATTGCATAATGCACGCCAGTAGACACCGTTACATACATTACTATAGCTGAAATCTTATTGCATAATGAACGCCAGTAGACACCGTTACATACATTACTATAGCTGAAATCTTATTGCATAATGAACGCCAGTAGACACCGTTACATACATTACTATAGCTGAAATCTTATTGCATAATGAACGCCAGTAGACACCGTTACATACATTACTATAGCTGCAATCTTATTGCATAATGAACGCCAGTAGACACTGCTACATACATTACTATAGCTGCACTCTTATTGCATAATGAACGCCAGTAGACACTGCTACATACATTACTATAGCTGCAATCTTATTGCATAATGAACGCCAGTAGACACCGTTACATACATTACTATAGCTGAAATCTTATTGCATAATGAACGCCAGTAGACACCGTTACATACATTACTAAAGCTGAAATCGTATTGCATAATGAACGCCAGTAGACACCATTACATATATTACTATAGCTGAAATCTTATTGCATAATGAACGCCAGTAGACACCGTTACATACATTACTATAGCTGCAATCTTATTGCATAATGAACGCCAGTAGACACTGCTACATACATTACTATAGCTGCAATCTTATTGCATAATGAACGCCAGTAGACAGCGTTACATACATTAATATAGCTGAAATCGTATTGCATAATGAACGCCATTAGACACCGTTACATACATTACTATAGCTGAAATCTTATTGCATAACGCACGCCCATATACACCGTTACATACATTACTATAGCTGAAATCTTATTGCATAATGCACGCCAGTAGACACCGTTACATACATTACTATTGCTGAAATCTTATTGCATAACGAACGCCAGTAGACACCGTTACATACATTACTATAGCTGAAATCTGATTGCATAATGAACGCCAGTAGACACCGTTACATACATTACTATAGCTGCAATCTTATTGCATAATGAACGCCAGTAGACACTGTTACATACATTACTATAGCTGAAATCTTATTGCATAATGCATGCCAGTAGACACCGTTACATATATTACTATAGCTGAAATCTTATTGCCTAATGAACACCAGTAGACACCGTTACATACATTACTATAGCTGAAATCTTATTGCATAACGAACGTCAGTAGACACCGTTACAAACATTACTATAGCTGAAATCTTATTGCATAATGCACGCCAGTAGACATCGTTACATACATTACCATAGCTGAAATCCTATTGCATAATGCACGCCAGTAGACACTGCTACATACTTTACTATAGCTGAAATCTTATTGCATAATGAACGCAAGTAGACACCGATACATACATTACTATAGCTTAAATCTTATTGCATAATGAACGCCAGTAGACACCGTTACATATATTACTATAGCTGAAGTATTATTGCATAATGAACGTCAGTAGACACCGTTACATACATTACTATAGCTGAAATCTTATTGCATAATGAACGCCAGTAGACACCGTTACATACATTACTATAGCTGAAATCTTATTGCATAATGAACGCCAGTAGACACCGTTACATACATTACTATAGCTGAAATCTTATTGCATAATGCACGCCAGTAGACACCGTTACATACATTACTATAGCTGAAATCTTATTGCATAATGAACGCCAGTAGACACCGTTACATACATTACTATAGCTAAAATCGTATTGCATAATGCACGCCATTAGACACCGTTACATACATTACTATAGCTGAAATGTTATTGCATAATGCACGCCAGTAGAAACGTTACATACATTACTATAGCTGAAATCTTATTGCATAATGAACGTCAGTAGACACCGTTACATACATTACTTTAGCTGAAATCTTATTGCATAATGCACGCCAGTAGACACCGTTACATACTTTACTATAGCCGAAATCGTATTGCATAATGCACGCCAGTAGACACCGTTACATACATTACTATAGCTGAAATCTTATTGCATAATGAACGCAAGTAGACACCGATACATACATTACCATAGCTGAAATCTTATTGCATAATGCACGCCAGTAGACACTGCTACATACTTTACTATAGCTGAAATCTTATTGCATAACGCATGCCAGTAGACACCGTTACATACATTACTAGAGCTGAAATCTTATTGCCTAATGAACGCCAGTAGACACCGTTACATACATTACTATAGCTGAAATCTTATTGCATAATGAACATCAGTAGAAACCGTTACATACATTACTATAGCTGAAATCTTTTTGCATAATGAACGCCAGTAGACACCGTTACATACATTACTATAGCTGAAATCTTATTGCATAATGAACGCCAGTAGACACCGTTACATACATTACTATAGTTGCAATCTTATTGCATAATGAACGCCAGTAGACACTGCTACATACATTACTATAGCTGCACTCTTATTGCTTAATGAACGCCAGTAGACACTGCTACATACATTACTATAGCTGAAATCTTATTGCATAATGAACGCCAGTAGACACCGTTACATACATTACTATAGCTGAAATCTTATTGCATAATGAACGCCAGTAGACACCGTTACATACATTACTATAGCTGAAATCTTATTGCATAATGAACGCCGGTAGACACCGTTACATACATTACTATAGCTGAAATCTTATTGCATAGCGCACGCCAGTAGACACCCTTACATACATTATTATAGTTGAAATCATATTGCATAATGAACCAGTAGACACCGTACATACATTACTATAGCTGAAATCTTATTGCATAATGAACGCCAGTAGACACCGTTACATACATTACTATAGCTGAAATCTTATTGCATAATGAACGCCAGTGGACACCGTTACATACATTACTATAGCTGCAATCTTATTGCATTGAACGCCAGTAGACACTGCTACATACATTACTATAGCTGAAATCTTATTGCATAATGCACGCCAGTAGACACCGTTACATACATTACTATAGCTGAAAACTTATTGCATAATGAACGCCAGTAGACACCGTTACATACATTACTATAGCTGAAATCTTATTGCATAATGAACGCCAGTGGACACCGTTACATACATTACTATAGCTGCAATCTTATTGCATTGAACGCCAGTAGACACTGCTACATACATTACTATAGCTGAAATCTTATTGCATAATGCACGCCAGTAGACACCGTTACATACATTACTATAGCTGAAAACTTATTGCATAATGAACGCCAGTAGACACCGTTACATACATTACTATAGCTGAAATCTTATTGCATAATGAACGCCAGTGGACACCGTTACATACATTACTATAGCTGCAATCTTATTGCATTGAACGCCAGTAGACACTGCAACATACATTACTATAGCTGAAATCTTATTGCATAATGCACGCCAGTAGACACCGTTACATACATTACTATAGCTGAAATATTATTGCACAATGCACGCCAGTAGACACCATTACATACATTACTATAGCTGAAATCTTATTGCATAATGAACGCCAGTGGACACCGTTACATACATTACTATAGCTGCAATCTTATTGCATTGAACGCCAGTAGACACTGCAACATACATTACTATAGCTGAAATCTTATTGCATAATGCACGCCAGTAGACACCGTTACATACATTACTATAGCTGAAATATTATTGCACAATGCACGCCAGTAGACACCATTACATACATTACTGAAGCTGAAATCGTATTACATAATGAACGACAGTAGACACCGTTACATACATTACTATAGCTGAAATCGTATTATATAATGAACGCCAGTAGACACCGTTACATACATTACTATAGCTGAAATCTTATTGCATAATGAACGCCAGTAGACACCGTTACATACATTACTATAGCTGAAATCTTATTGCATAATGAACGCCAGTAGACACCGTTACATACATTACTATAGCTGCAATCTTATTGCATAATGAACGCCAGTAGACACTGCTACATACATCACTATAGCTGCACTCTTATTGCATAATGAACGCCAGTAGACACTGCTACATACATTACTATAGCTGCAATCGTATTGCATAATGAACGCCAGTCGTTACATACATTACTATAGCTGCAATCTTATTGCATAATGAACGCCAGTAGACACTGCTACATACGTTACTATAGCTGCAATCTTATTGCATAATGAACGCCAGTAGACACCGTTACATACATTACTATAGCTTAAATCTGTTTGTATAATGCACGCCAGTAGACACCGTTACATACATTACTATAGCTGAAATTTTATTGCATAATGCACGCCAGTAGACACCGTTACATACATTACTATAGCTGAAATCTTATTGCATAATGCACGCCAGTAGACACCGTTACATACTTTACTATAGCCGAAATCGTATTGCATAATACACGACAGTAGACACCGTTACATACATTACTATAGCTGAAATCTTATTGCATAATGAACGCAAGTAGACACCGATACATACATTACTATAGCTGAAATCTTATTGCATAATGAACGCCAGTATACACTGTTACATACATTACTATAGCTGAAATCTTATTGCATAATGCACGCCAGTAGACACCGTTACATACATTACTATATCTGAAATCGTATTGCCTAATGAACGCCAGTAGACACCGTTACATACATTACTATAGCTGAAATCTTATTGCCTAATGAACGCCAGTTGACACCGTTACATACATTACTATAGCTGAAATATTATTGCATAATGAACGCCAGTAGACACCGTTACATACATTACTATAGCTGAAATCTTATTGCATAATGAACGCCAGTAGACACCGTTACATACATTACTATAGCTGCAATCTTATTGCATAATGCACGCCAGTAGACACTGCTACATACATTACTCTAGCTGCACTCTTATTGCATAATGAACGCCAGTAGACACTGCTACATACATTACTATAGCTGCAATCTTATTGCATAATGAACGCCAGTAGACACCGTTACATACATTACTATAGCTGAAATCTTATTGCATAATGAACGTCAGTAGACACCGTTGCATACATTACTATAGCTGAAATCGTATTGCATAATGGACGCCAGTAGACACCGTTACATACATTACTATAGCTGAAATCTTATTGCATAATGCACGCCAGTAGACACCGTTACATACATTACTATAGCTGAAATCTTATTGCATAATGCACGCCAGTAGACACCGTTACATACATTACTATAGCTGAAATCTTATTGCATAATGAACGCCAGTAGACACCGTTACATACATTACTATAGCTGAAATCTTATTGCATAATGAACGCCAGTAGACACCGTTACATACATTACTATAGCTGAAATCTTATTGCATAATGAACGCCAGTAGACACCGTTACATACATTACTATAGCTGAAATCTTATTGCATAATGAACGCCAGTAGACACCGTTACATACATTACTATAGCTGAAATCTTATTGCATAATGAACGCCAGTAGACACCGTTACATACATTACTATAGCTGAAATCTTATTGCATATGCGCCAGTAGACCGTTACATACATACTATAGCTGAAATCTTATTGCATAATGAACGCCAGTAGACACCGTTACATACATTACTATAGCTGAAATCTTATTGCATAATGAACGCCAGTAGACACCGTTACATACATTACTATAGCTGAAATCTTATTGCATAATGAACGCCAGTAGACACCGTTACATACATTACTATAGCTGAAATCTTATTGCATAATGAACGCCAGTAGACACCGTTACATACATTACTATAGCTGAAATCTTATTGCATAATGCACGCCAGTAGACACCGTTACATACATTACTATAGCTGAAATCTTATTGCATACTGAGCGCCAGTAGACACCGTTACATACATTACTATAGCTGAAATCTTATTGCATACTGAGCGCCAGTAGACACCGTTACATACACTATAGCTGAAATCTTATTGCATAATGAACGCCAGTAGACACCGTTACATACATCACTATAGCTGAAATCTTATTGCATAATGCACGCCAGTAGACACCGTTACATACATTACTATAGCTGAAATCTTATTGCATAATGAACGCCAGTAGACACCGTTACATACATTACTATAGCTGAAATCTTATTGCATAATGAACGCCAGTAGACACCGTTACATACATTACTATAGCTGAAATCTTATTGCATAATGCACGCCAGTAGACACCGTTACATACATTACTATAGCTGAAATCTTATTGCATAATGCACGCCAGTAGACACCGTTACATACATTACTATAGCTGAAATCTTATTGCATAATGAACGCCAGTAGACACCGTTACATACATTACTATAGCTGAAATCTTATTGCATAATGCACGCCAGTAGACACCGTTACATACATTACTATAGCTGAAATCTTATTGCATACTGAGCGCCAGTAGACACCGTTACATACATTACTATAGCTGAAATCATATTGCATACTGAGCGCCAGTAGACACCGTTACATACATTACTATAGCTGAAATCTTATTGCATACTGAGCGCCAGTAGACACCGTTACATACATTACTATAGCTGAAATCTTATTGCATACTGAGCGCCAGTAGACACCGTTACATACATCACTATAGCTGAAATCTATGCTTAACATATAAATTTTATATGTAAAATAGGTCTTTAATATTATTATTATTATCTCGTGATTTTGCACGTGCTATCTATTGTAGTGTATCATTTTGAAGTGGCAGCCAGGCACCGCGTAAGTTAGTAATTTTCTGTTTGTCGTAGTGAATACTGGTGTCCGAGATCCAGTGGTAGAGCGTCGGATTTGGAACCGATGGGTTCCGGATTCGATAATCGCTCACGACACGTATGTAGTATCATTGAGCAAGGCACCTCACACACATTACTTAGCACTGGACAGGGGGTTTGACATCATTATATGGAATCATATGGAGAAAATAGGTTGAGCAGAATATTAGTGCTGCTGTCTTGTAGAATAACTGTACTAAACTCATTATAGCCCTGCCTTTGTAAGTTTTATCCTCAGAGACGACAAGCGAGAAATGTATATACATCGATATGTAATAGAACAACAGTTATATACCTAATTGTATAACAAAGTTTCAAAGTTTTATTTGTTTAAATCCAGAAGGTCTCAGACCCATGTGGCATACATGTACATATACACAAATATGGCGACAGCAATTCACTATATCAATATATCTAATTAATTATGTAACACTAAAGTAAATATTTATATGTGATAATATGTGATAATATAGAAGAAGAATGCTTTAATAACATATGCATACCATGTTAACTTACTTTTAATGCTTTTATTTTTTATAAGTAACACACCAAACATCTTTCATGCAATTATTAAGAATGTATTAAGTAAATATTAAATTTATTACTAGTATATAAATAATATTATTTTAGTATACAGATTAACATTCTGAAAACTAAAATATATAACCAATTGGACTTGATCGTGTACGACTATTCCACTTAAGGTTTGAAAAGCCAACTGAAAATATTTTCAAAAACCAGTTTATATTTCAATGTGGGCATCGTATTGCAGCGATCTCCTGCAAGATACAATATGTGGGCATCGTATTGCGGCGTTCTCCTGCAAGATACAATATGTGGGCATCGTATTGCGGCGTTCTCCTGCAAGATACAATATGTGGGCATCGTATTGCGGCGACCTCCTGCAAGATACAATATGTGGGCATCGTATTGCGGCGATCTCCTGCAAGATACAATATGTGGGCATCGTATTGCAGCGATCTCCTGCAAGATACAATATGTGGGCATCGTATTGCAGCGATCTCCTGCAAGATACAATATGTGGGCATCGTATTGCGTCGATCTCCTGCAAGATACAATATGTGGGCATCGTATTGCGGCGATCTCCTGCAAGATACAATATGTGGGCATCGTATTGCGTCGATCTCCTGCACGATACAATATGTGGGCATCGTATTGCGGCGATCTCCTGCAAGATACAATATGTGGGCATCGTATTGCGGCGATCTCCTGCAAGATACAATATGTGGGCATCGTATTGCGGCGAACTCCTGCAAGATACACAGCTTTATGCTGTCAACTGTTTTTGTTTCTATGCCGAATATTTAAGCATGACGTCACACTGACTAGAATATCACCACAGAAGAAGTATAATCCTGTATATTGGTAAATACAGTTTGGAAACACAGTTACCTACCTTCTATCGCATACTGTTGGCGTTCCACAGTCCAGTGTGAACCGAATGAAAATATTCTAATCATTTATAACATGGCTCGCTATTTTATCTGTATACGCAAATAAGAAATTGTACCGTGCTTAAATCTGCAATATAACACGATTTGTAGTTTTATGACGTCATTTAACCACTCTAAAAATAACACCAACTATTTTTACGCTTTTGGTATATTTTGGTTATGTTAGAATAAAAATAGTAGGCCCTATATGTATTTGTGTTATTTATAGTCGAGTCGTTCTGAGCGCAGGTGTAACGTTTATTTGTCACCCACATCGGAAAGTGACCCCCGGTCATTATTCGCTGTAAAAATGTGACTCCCCTCTGTAAAATATAGACCCCTTCCGGCCCTCGTGAAATGTTGACTCCACTCGTAGGAAAGTTATCCCCCGCTGCAAGGTCATATCTTGAAAGTTATCCCCCGCTGCAAGGTCATATCTTGAAAGTTATCCCCCTCTGCAAGGTCATATCTTGACATTCTTTAAGTTTATTGGTGACCACATATCAAACCTGGCGTATGTTATTACCACCAGGGGCGTAGCTAGGTCCGTTCTAATGTATACACAAACGAGCTATGGGGGTCCGGGAACATGCCCCTCTGAATTTTATTTTATAGTCTATACAAATTTATTTGAGCTCGATTGCGAAACAAGTTCTTACAACTTATATTAATCACTCTCGAGATCTCATTCCTGATGAAATCCATCGCCATGAGGGAGAGAAAAGAGGCAACGTGGAATTTAAATGCCTTGCTTAAGGGCACAATCGTAACGGCTCCAGCGGGGCTCGAACACCGGACAGTTCGCACCTGAAGCAAACGCACTACTACTGCGCTAGCACGACGTCCACCTCCTCTGAATTGTGTTTGCTAACACGTCTGTTGTGCATTCTAGAGCCGTTTCAGCAGCAGAATAAGATATAATGTGTCTCTACTAATGTGTTAAATCTTTTTATTGCATATTAATTAATTAATATAATATGTTTAACTTTTTATTTTTGCAATATTTTGAACAATGTGTACGCAGCTACGCGCCTGACCACTCCAGGTCAGCTGCATGCAGTCAGTGACATAGCTACCGTTAGGCCTGTGCACATCATTTCCACAAGCATAGTGAAATGAATTAATTTTATCTCACAATTTATGCCCAAATATAGTTACCTAAGCGCACCACAGACGTTCTATAACTTAAACATGTTCAGGGAGACCATGTCCCCGGACCCCCTAGCCTTTTCGGCCTGCACATCGGAATGACTCTAGCTACGCCCCTGGCAGTTATCTACCCCTGCATTATATGTGATTTGTGGGTAATTCTGTGCTATAATACAATACAATACAATACAATATTTATTGCATTAAACATCAGAAGATGCTTATAGCATCACATATATACACAGTTTACAGAGAAGCATGAAATATAACAGTATAATAGCAATGTAAGGAATGATGGTAATTATCTATTGATTTCTTTTGTGATTTGCATAATAAATATATTTAGCAAGGTTTAAGATCTGCTTAGGGCATGAGGGCCGCGTAGGGTACGCTATCCTAGTACATAAATAGTCATAGACTGCGGGGAAAGGCCTGGTGTGGTACAGGGACAATATAATGATCTGGTTGTACCTAAATAGGCTGTGGAAGGGCTTGATATGGTACATTAGTACTTAAATATTCTGTGGGAAAGGCCTAGTGGCTACCCTAGTGCTTTAATAGGTTAGCAATGGTGTGGTGGGGTACTCTGTACTTAAATTGTTGGGGAAGGACCTTGTGGGTACTCTAGTACTTAAAAGGCAATAACGGTCCTGGTAAGGTACCAATGCTTCAGTATGGTGAATGAAGGACCTGATGCGGTACCACGGTGCTTTAATAGACTGGGAAGGATCTGATGGGTATCCTAGTGTTACAAGTGGCTATGGTTTGGTCGGGTACCCAAATGGTTAAATAGGCTGGTGAATGGTTTGGTGTGGAAGGGTCTTGTGTGGTACCCCAGTATTTAAATAGACTAGGGAATGGCCTGGTGGGATACCCCAGTACTTACGTAGACTACGGACTGGCCTGGTGGGTACCCCAGAAACTAAATTGACTAGGAACAGGTCTGGTGGGTGTAACCCAGTATATAAATAGGATGGAGAAGGACCTGATGGAATACTCCAGTACTTATTTTGGCTGAAAAGGTCCTGCTGGGGTTCCCCAGTGCTTTTAATAGGCTGGCAATGGTCCTGGTAGACGCTTAAATAAGCTAGGGGAAGGGCCTGATACGTTACCCCCAGTGCTTTATTAGGCTGGCAATGGTCTGGTGTGGTACACAATACTTAAACAAGCTGGTCCTGTTACAGTACTAAGCGCTTACATATATAGGCATTGGGAATGGTCGTGTGCTAAAATAGACAGTACTTAATGCTTATAGTGAGAATGGCCTGGTGTAAGTAGATACAGTGCATTAAGAAGAGGAAGGTTATGTGCATTTAAGTTTATTTATCGTCGCTATCGGTTGCCCACATGACGCCTCCTGGAGAGATTAGTCATTTTAGGGTTTGGAGGATAGTGCAGTGGTTCTAAAACGTGTTATTACTCATTTTAGTATGGTGTAGCAGACTAGCAGGGGATCGAACCTACAATCCCTAGATTACGAATCAAGCGTATTGCCACTGGACCACTGTTCCGCTAGTGGTGGAAGGGTATGGTGGGTATCCAGTGCTTTATACTGTATAGGCTGGAGAAGGGTGATGTGGGTCAACATGATCGGGGGGGAGTCAAGTGATACATTACACTGATCCTATTTCTTTCCGGAATTGATTCAGTCAACCAATCAGCTGCAGCAGAGTATCGATTGTTTTGTTGGTTAGTTGGTTGGTTGGTTGGTTAGTTGGTTGGTTAGTTGGTTGGTTAGTTGGTTGGTTGGTTGATTGGTGGGGTTTGGTTGGTTGGTTGGTTGGTTGGTTGGTTGTTGGTTGGTTGGTTGGTTGGTTGGTTGGTTGGTTGGTTGGTTGGTTGGTTGGTTGTTGGTTGGTTGGTTGGTTGGTTGGTTGGTTGGTTGGTTGGTTGGTTGGTTGGTTGGTTGGTTGGTTGGTTGGTTGGTTAGTTAGTTGGTTGGTTGATTGAATGGTTGATTGATTAGGCCTACTGCAATCATTTTCCGATGTTCACTACCTGCCCATTGTAGTAATATTCCATCCACATAGTTCCAATAAAATACTTCATGGTATCGAGTCGTTACCTGGTGAGGACAACAATAGTTTATATTTAGAAGTACAAACATATATAAAAAGAATGCATCGTTTTTTGTAGCACTGCTCACCTGTAAATCATATGTATTGTAACTGTTTTATGTATGACGTATGATTGGTTGGTATGCAATAAAATATGATTAAACTAAACTAATAATAATAATAATATATTTATTGTTCCTCCAATATTGAAGAGTTTAACATATATACATGCAAGACAATATTAATGAACATACATATTTACATCAATGAAAATGTACAAGAATGTCATTTACAACATACATTTTTAACACAGAATCGTATGCGACAACACTCGAGTGCAGTTGGAGTTCTGATATAGGTGTGTATACTGTATCCTAAGGACTGACGAAAATGAAACCATTTAGTGAGATATTAATTAACACTATCTAAAACTACTGTCAAAAATAAACTCAACAAAATGAAAGATTGCTTTGGACCTGAAAACGAAAGTTAAATCTAAAGTATTGGCATAGATTAAATTATTAAATATTCATTTAGTACCATAACTCTTACCGAAATCTTAACACGAAACGAAATAGCAAGAATATGCGGCACAGGCGACTATGTACTAATAGAATGTTTGGTTAGTTGGTGTCAATAACTTACATCTCATAACCAAAACAAAAAGAAACAACTTTAAATTCTTATACGACATTGGAAATATACAACCATTTCGAAACAATGACATCTTAAGTAATACACATACATTCACTATATAATAATACTATTCAAAATAGAAACATTACAACTTGTATAAGGCATACAAAACACAAACACATCGGATATATGAATTGCCGCAGTTGTCATAATGACTGTGTACGTTGACATTAGAAGTACGTCACATACATGATGTAACTATTGACTACTGAGTCATACATTTCACTATAACTGTTTAATGCATGATGCGCCAACGCTATAATGAGTCAAGCAGTATCCGTCGGTATCTGCAGCCATTGTAATATAAAACCAACACTGTTCCTGAATGAAACATTAACTAAACATTTTTTTCTTCATCTGAATTTCACTGTCCATGTGTGAGCTATGCAATGTGCGGCATCTTACTTAAGACGTCCTTTGATCTTGCCGCTAGAATCTGGGTCTATTTAGGTACTGTTGTGTCCCATAGAGGCATTCCTTAGAGTATTTAAGTACCGGGGTGTCCCACCAGTCTCTTCTCTAATATAACAAGAGATTGTAATACAGTTACTGATGTACCACACCAAAGTTTGGTCACCGAACGGTAATAATTATTCGATGGCAATAACTGAGATACGATTAGACTGTTTATCGAACCTGCCTAAGATATTATGCTACTAATCATTGTGACAATGTTTGAAGAAGATTGGATAATATTAACCATCCAAAGGCCTTAAACTCAAGTGTTACTGTCAGCAATAGTCAGTACGTGTATATATATCAGCCAGCAACGAGCAGCAGTGTATCATGTCTGTACATGTATACATCTCAGCCAGCAACGAGCAACAGTGTGTCATGTTAGTACATGTATATATCTCAGCCAGCAACGAGCAGCAGTATGTCCCGTCAGTACTTGTATACATCTCAGCCAGCAACGAGCAACAGTGTGTCATGTTAGTACATGTATATATCTCAGCCAGCAACGAGCAGCAGTGTGTCACGTCAGTACATGTATGCATCTCAACCAGCAACGAGCAGCAGTGTGTCACGTCAGTACATGTATATCTCAGCCAGCAACGAGCAGCAGTGTGTCACGTCAGTACATGTATACAACCAGCAACGAGCAGCAGTATGTCACGTCAGTGCATGTATGCATCTCAACCAGCAACGAGCAGCAGTGTGTCACGTCAGTGCATGTATGCATCTCAGCCAGCAACGAGCAGCAGTGTGTCACGTCAGTACATGTATACAACCAGCAACGAGCAGCAGTGTGTCACGTCAGTACATGTATACATCTCAGCCAGCAACGAGCAGCAGTGTGTCACGTCAGTGCATGTATGCATCTCAGCCAGCAACGAGCAGCAGTGTGTCACGTCAGTACATGTATACAACCAGCAACGAGCAGCAGTGTGTCACGTCAGTACATGTATACATGTCAGCCAGCAACGAGCAGCAGTGTGTCATGTCAGTGCATGTATACATCTCAGCCAGCAACGAGCAGCAGTATGTCATGTCAGTACATGTATATATCTCAGCCAGCAACGAGCAACAGTGTGTCACGTCAGTACATGTATACATCTCAGCCAGCAACGAGCAACAGTGTGTCACGTCAGTATATGTATACAGCTCAGCCAGCATCGAGCAGCAGTGTGTCACGTCAGTACATGTATACATCTCAACCAATAATCTCGTTCGAACGTCTGTTCGTCACAGAGCATATATGTTCAACCTATCTAAATTATGTTGGGGAATGGCCTTGTGGGGAACACCAGTCCATAAATGCGCTAGAATAGGGTCTATTGAGGATCACCAGTGCCTAAATATACTAAGAAAGAACCTGATGGGGGAAGCCCAGTGTTTAAATAGACTTGGGGAAGGTCCGGGTGGGTTACGCCGTTGCTTTAATATACTAAGGTATGGTGGGAATTCCACAATACTTATAAAGTACCACACAAGGACCTGGTGGTGGTACTCCAATACTGAAGTATAAATATACCTTATTTCTCGTCACATCCTGACTTTAAAATGTCCCAGAATGCAGCTGCGGTGATATAGACCGTCTGAACGTTCTGGTCTTAAAGGTGCATAAACATGTATCAAGACCAAGCTACGTCTTTGATATGATTCCGTATACCGTTCCTTACTGCCAACATGACTACTCTGCGACAGTGCATTAATTGTGTATACATATTTATTTTAACTCGATTGCGAAACAAGTTATTACAACTTATATTAACAACTCACGAGACCTCATTCCATTAATGTAGATAGTTATACCATATACCATAGTGCGGTATATGCAGACCCCTGGAGCACACCGCTATCAACATTAATGTAGATAGTTATACCATAGTGCGGTATATGCAGACCCCAGGAGCACACCGCTATCAACATTAATGTAGGTAGTTATACCATAGTGCGGTATATGCAGACCACAGGAGCACACCGCTATCAACATTAATGTAGGTAGTTATACCATAGTGCGGTATATGCAGACCCCAGGAGCACACCGCTATCAACATTAATGTAGGTAGTTATACCATAGTGCGGTATATGCAGACCCCTGGAGCACACCGCTATCAACATTAATGTAGGTAGTTATACCATAGTGCGGTATATGCAGACCCCGGAGCACACCGCTATCAACATTAATGTAGGTAGTTATACCATAGTGCGGTATATGCAGACCCAGGAGCACACCGCTACCACATTAATGTAGGTAGTTATACCATAGTGCGGTATATGCAGACCCAGGAGCACACCGCTATCAACATTAATGTAGGTAGTTATACCATAGTGCGGTATATGCAGACCCCTGGAGCACACCGCTATCAACATTAATGTAGGTAGTTATACCATAGTGCGGTATATGCAGACCCCTGGAGCACACCGCTATCAACATTAATGTAGATAGTTATACCATAGTGCGGTATATGCAGACCCCTGGAGCACACCGCTATCAACATTAATGTAGATAGTTATACCATAGTGCGGTATATGCAGACCCGGAGCACACCGCTATCAACATTAATGTAGGTAGTTATACCATAGTGCGGTATATGCAGACCCCTGGAGCACACCGCTATCAACATTAATGTAGATATATACCATAGTGCGGTATATGCAGACCCCTGGAGCACACCGCTATCAACATTAATAGTTATATATACCATAGTGCGGTATATGCAGACCCCTGGAGCACACCGCTATCAACATTAATGTAGGTAGTTATACCATAGTGCGGTATATGCAGACCCCTGGAGCACACCGCTATCATTAATGTAGGTATTATACCATATGCGGTATATGCAGACCCCGGAGCACCCGCTATCAACATTAATGTAGGTAGTTATACCATAGTGCGGTATATGCAGACTATACCATAGTGCGGTATATCAGACCCTGGAGCACATCGCTATCAACATTAATGTAGGTAGTTATACCATAGTGCGGTATATGCAGACCCCAGGAGCACACCGCTACCAACATTAATGTAGATAGTTATACCATATACCATAGTGCGGTATATGCAGACCCCTGGAACACACCGCTATCAACATTAATGTAGATAGTTATACCATAGTGCGGTATATGCAGACCCCTGGAGCACACCGCTATCAACATTAATGTAGATAGTTATACCATAGTGCGGTATATGCAGACCCCAGGAGCACACCGCTATCAACATTAATTTAGATAGTTATACCATAGTGCGGTATATGCAGACCCCTGGAGCACATCGCTATCAACATTAATTTAGATAGTTATACCATAGTGCGGTATATGCAGACCCCTGGAGCACATCGCTATCAACATTAATGTAGGTAGTTATACCATAGTGCGGTATATGCAGACCCCTGGAGCACATCACTATCAACATTAATGCAGATAGTTATACCATAGTGCGGTATATGCAGACCCTGGAACACACCGCTACCAACATTAATGTAGATAGTTATATACCATAGTGCGGTATATGCAGACCCTGGAACACACCGATACCATATACCATAGTGCGGTATATGCAGACCCTGGAACACACCGATATCAACATTACTGTAGATAGTTATACCATAGTGCGGTATATGCAGACCCCTGGAGCACATCGCTATCAACATTAATGTAGATAGTTATACCATAGTGCGGTATATGCAGACCCCTGGAGCACATCGCTATCAACATTAATGTAGATAGTTATACCATAGTGCGGTATATGCAGACCCCTGGAGCATACCGCTATCAACATTAATGTAGATAGTTATACCATAGTGCGGTATATGCAGACCCCTGGAGCACACCGCTATCAACATTAATGTAGATAGTTATACCATAGTGCGGTATATGCAGACCCAGTGCAGTATTGTCAATCACAAACACACAATCAAATGCTATGTTAATTGCTATATCGGTTTATGTACAATTCTGACTTCATTCTGTTCTCTAACCTCGAAATCATTCATACAGATTAGATGTATATATATTTACCATCGCTACCGGTTGCCCATAATGAGCGACGCCACCTGACGAGATTAGTCATTTTAGGTTGTTGGAAGATAGTGCAATGATACAGACAGAGACCTATTCCAGAGTCTCCTCTGGTTCTTTTACGTGAACGGTGTAGAGCACCGACACGAGACCTCGGTTTACAGTCCCATCAGAAAGACTGTTCATTTTATTAGGGTCCGACGGTGGATCGAAGCTGCGATCCCTGGATTACCAGTCCAACGTGTTTCCACTGAACTACTTATCCGCCTGTTTTGGTAGATACTTTTGAAAAATGCTCATACATATATACTAAGTGTAAATAAATACGGAACAG
>CM026395.1:36480016-36502420 GCA_014843695.1 Archivesica marissinica
TCATCTCTCACCACCAGCAATTCACTGTAAAACAGCCCGTTCATCTCTCACCACCAGCAATTCACTGTAAAACAGCCCGATCATCTCTCACCACCAGCAATTCACTGTCAAACAGCTCATTCATCTCTCACCACCAGCAATTCACTGTAAAACAGCTCATTCATCTCTCACCACCAGCAATTCACTGTCAACAGCCCTTCATCACCAACAATCACTGTAAAACAGCCCGTTCATCTCTCACCACCAACAATTCACTGTAAAACAGCTCATTCATCTCTCACCACCAACAATTCACTGTCAAACAGCCCTTCATCACCAACAATGCACTGTAAAACAGCCCGTTCATCTCTCACCACCAGCAATTCACTGTAAAACAGCTCGTTCATCTCTCACCACCAACAATTCACTGTAAAACAGCTCGTTCATCTCTCACCACCAGCAATTCACTGTAAAACAGCTCATTCATCTCTCACCACCAGCAATTCACTGTCAAACAGCCCTTCATCTCTCACCACCAACAATTCACTGTAAAACAGCCGTTCATCTCTCACCACCAACAATTCACTGTAAACAGCTCGTTCATCTCTCACCACCAGCAATTCACTGTAAAACAGCTCATTCATCTTCACACCAACAATGCACTGTAAAACAGCTTGTTCATCTCTCACCACCAGCAATTCACTGTAAAACAGCTCATTCATCTCTCACCACCAACAATTCACTGTAAAACAGCTTTCATCTCTCACCACCAGCAATTCACTGTAAAACAGCTCATCATCTTCACCACCAACAATTCACTGTAAAACAGCTGTTCATCTCTCACCACCAGCAATTCACTGTAAACAGCTATTCATCTCTCACCACCAGCAATTCACTGTCAAACAGCCCTTTCATCTCTCACCACCAACAATTCACTGTAAAACAGCTTGTTCATCTCTCACCACCAGCAATTCACTGTAAAACAGCCCTTCATCTCTCACCACCAGCAATTCACTGTAAAACAGCTCATTCATCTCTCACCACCAACAATTCACTGTAAAACAGCTTGTTCATCTCTCACCACCAGCAATTCACTGTCAAACAGCCATTCATCTCTCACCACCAACAATTCACTGTAAAACAGCCCGTTCATCTCTCACCACCAACAATTCACTGTAAAACAGCTTGTTCATCTCTCACCACCAACAATTCACTGTAAAACAGCCCGTTCATCTCTCACCACCAGCAATTCACTGTAAAACAGCTTGTTCATCTCTCACCACCAGCAATTCACTGTAAAACAGCTCGTTCATCTCTCACCACCAGCAATTCACTGTAAAACAGCCCTTTCATCTCTCATCACCAACAATCACTGTAAAACAGCCTTCATCTCTCACCACCAACAATCACTGTAAAACCGTTCTCTCACACCAACAATCACTGTAAAACAGCTCGTTCATCTCTCACCACCAAATTCACTGTCAAACAGCCTTTCATCTCTCACCACCAACAATTCACTGTAAAACAGCTCGTTCATCTCTCACCACCAACAATTCACTGTAAAAAGCTCGTTCATCTCTCACCACCAGCAAATCACTGTAAAACAGCCGTTCATCTCTCACCACTAACAATTCACTGTAAAACAGCACGTTCATCTCTCACCACCAGCAATTCACTGTAAAACAGCTCGTTCATCTCTCACCACCAGCAATTCACTGTAAAACAGCTCGTTCATCTCTCACCACCAGCAATTCACTGTAAAACAGCCCGTTCATCTCTCACCACCAGCAATTCACTGTAAAACAGCCCGTTCATCTCTCACCACCAGCAATTCACTGTAAAACAGCCCGTTCATCTCTCACCACCAGCAATTCACTGTAAAACAGCCCGTTCATCTCTCACCACCAGCAATTCACTGTAAAACAGCTCATTCATCTCTCACCACCAGCAATTCACTGTAAAACAGCTCATTCATCTCTCACCACCAACAATTCACTGTCAAACAGCCCTTTCATCTCTCACCACCAACAATGCACTGTAAAACAGCTCGTTCATCTCTCACCACCAGCAATTCACTGTAAAACAGCTCATTCATCTCTCACCACCAACAATTCACTGTAAAACAGCCCGTTCATCTCTCACCACCAACAATGCACTGTAAAACAGCTTGTTCATCTCTCACCACCAGCAATTCACTGTAAAACAGCTCATTCATCTCTCACCACCAGCAATTCACTGTCAAACAGCTCATTCATCTCTCACCACCAGCAATTCACTGTAAAACAGCCCTTTCATCTCTCATCACCAACAATTCACTGTAAAACAGCTTGTTCATCTCTCACCACCAGCAATTCACTGTCAAACAGCTCATTCATCTCTCACCACCAGCAATTCACTGTCAAACAGCCCTTTCATCTCTCACCACCAACAATTCACTGTAAAACAGCTTATTCATCTCTCACCACCAACAATTCACTGTAAAACAGCTCGTTCATCTCTCACCACCAGCAATTCACTGTAAAACAGCTCATTCATCTCTCACCACCAACAATTCACTGTAAAACAGCTCGTTCATCTCTCACCACCAGCAATTCACTGTAAAACAGCCCGTTCATCTCTCACCACCAGCAATTCACTGTAAAACAGCTCATTCATCTCTCACCACCAGCAATTCACTGTAAAACAGCTCATTCATCTCTCACCACCAGCAATTCACTGTAAAACAGCTCATTCATCTCTCACCACCAGCAATTCACTGTCAAACAGCTCATTCATCTCTCACCACCAGCAATTCACTGTAAAACAGCTCATTCATCTCTCACCACCAGCAATTCACTGTAAAACAGCTCGTTCATCTCTCACCACCAACAATTCACTGTAAAACAGCTGTTCATCTCTCACCACCAGCAATTCACTGTTAAACAGCCCTTTCATCTCTCATCACCAACAATGCACTGTAAAACAGCCGTTCATCTGCCACCACCAGCAATGCACTGTAAAACAGCTCGTTCATCTCTCACCACCAACAATTCACTGTAAAACAGCTCGTTCATCTCTCATCACCACAATTCACTTAAAACAGCTCATCTCTCACCACCAACAATTCACTGTAAACAGCCTTCATCTCTCATCACCAACAATTCACTGTAAAACAGCTTGTTCATCTCTCACCACCAACAATTCACTGTAAAACAGCCGTTCATCCTCACCACCAACAATTCACTGTAAAACAGCCCGTTCATCTCTCACCACCAGCAATTCACTGTAAAACAGCCCGTTCATCTCTCACCACCAGCAATTCACTGTAAAACAGCTCATTCATCTCTCACCACCAGCAATTCACTGTAAAACAGCTCATTCATCTCTCACCACCAGCAATTCACTGTAAAACAGCCCTTTCATCTCTCATCACCAACAATTCACTGTAAAACAGCTCGTTCATCTCTCACCACCAGCAATTCACTGTCAAACAGCATATTCATCTCTCACCACCAGCAATTCACTGTCAAACAGCCCTTTCATCTCTCATCACCAACAATTCACTGTAAAACAGCTTGTTCATCTCTCACCACCAACAAATCACTGTAAAAAAGCTCGTTCATCACTCACCACCAACAATTCACTGTAAAACAGCTTGTTCATCTCTCACCACCAACAATTCACTGTAAAACAGCCCGTTCATCTCTCACCACCAGCATTTCACTGTATAACAGCCCTTTCATCTCTCACCACCAGCAATTCACTGTAAAACAGCCCGTTCATCTCTCACCACCAGCAATTCACTGTATAACAGCCCGTTCATCTCTCACCACCAACAATTCACTGTCAAACAGCTCATTCATCTCTCACCACCAGCAATTCACTGTCAAACAGCCATTTCATCTCTTATCACCAAAAATGCACTGTAAAACAGCCCGTTCATCTCTCACCACCAACAATGCACTGTAAAACAGCTCGTTCATCTCTCACCACCAGCAATTAACTGCAAAACAGCCCTTTCATCTCTCATCACCAACAATGCACTGTAAAACAGCTCATTCATCTCTCACCACCAACAATGCACTGTATAAAAGCTCCTACATCTCTCACCACCAACAATTCATTGTAAAACAGCTCATTCATCTCTCACCACCAACAATTCACTGTCAAACAGCCCGTTCATCTCTCACCACCAACAATTCACTGTAAAACAGCTTGTTCATCTCTCACCACCAACAATTCACTGTAAAACAGCTCGTTCATCTCTCACCACCAGCAAATCACTGTAAAACAGCCCGTTCATCTCTCACCACTAGCAATTCACTGTAAAACAGCCCGTTCATCTGTCACCACCAGCAATTCACTGTAAAACAGCACGTTCATCTCTCACCACCAGCAATTCACTGTAAAACAGCCCGTTCATCTCTCACCACCAGCAATTCACTGTAAAACAGCTCATTCATCTCTCACCACCAGCAGTTCACTGTAAAACAGCTCATTCATCTCTCACCACCAACAATTCACTGTCAAACAGCCCTTTCATCTCTCATCACCAACAATGCACTGTTAAACAGCCCGTTCAGCTATCACCACCACCAATGCACTGTAAAACAGCTTGTTCATCGCTCACCACCAGCAATTCACTGTAAAACAGCTCATTCATCTATCACCACCAACAATTCACTGTCAAACAGCCCTTTCATCTCTCATCACCAACAATGCACTGTAAAACAGCTTGTTCATCTCTCACCACCAGCAATTCACTGTAAAACAGCTCATTCATCTCTCGTCACCAACAATGCACTGTAAAACAGCCCGTTCATCTCTCACCACCAACAATGCACTGTAAAACAGCTTGTTCATCTCTCACCACCAGCAATTCACTGTAAAACAGCTCATTCATCTCTCACCACCAGCAATTCACTGTCAAACAGCTCATTCATCTCTCACCACCAGCAATTCACTGTAAAACAGCCCTTTCATCTCTCATCACCAACAATTCACTGTAAAACAGCTTGTTCATCTCTCACCACCAGCAATTCACTGTCAAACAGCATATTCATCTCTCACCACCAGCAATTCACTGTCAAACAGCCCGTTCATCTCTCACCACCAGCAATTCACTGTAAAACAGCCCTTTCATCTCTCACCACCAGCAATTCACTGTAAAACAGCCCGTTCATCTCTCACCACCAGCAATTCACTGTAAAACAGCCCGTTCATCTCTCACCACCAACAATTCACTGTCAAACAGCTCATTCATCTCTCACCACCAGCAATTCACTGTCAAACAGCCATTTCATCTCTTATCACCAACAATGCACTGTAAAACAGCCCGTTCATCTCTCACCACCAACAATGCACTGTAAAACAGCTCGTTCATCTCTCACCACCAGCAATTAACTGCAAAACAGCCCTTTCATCTCTCATCACCAACAATGCACTGTAAAACAGCTCATTCATCTCTCACCATCAACAATGCACTGTATAAAAGCTCCTACATCTCTCACCACCAACAATTCATTGTAAAACAGCTCATTCATCTCTCACCACCAACAATTCACTGTCAAACAGCCCTTTCATATCTCACCACCAACAATTCACTGTAAAACAGCTTGTTCATCTCTCACCACCAACAATTCACTGTAAAAAAGCTCGTTCATCACTCACCACCAACAATTCACTGTAAATCAGCTTGTTCATCTCTCACCACCAACAATTCACTGTAAAACAGCCCGTTCATCTCTCACCACCAGCATTTCACTGTATAGCAGCCCTTTCATCTCTCACCACCAGCAATTCACTGTAGAACAGCCCGTTCATCTCTCACCACCAGCAATTCACTGTATAACAGCCCGATCATCTCTCACCTCCAGCAATTCACTGTCAAACAGCTCATTCATCTCTCACCACCAGCAATTCACTGTCAAACAGCCCGTTCATCTCTCACCACCAACAATTCACTGTCAAACAGCATATTCATCTCTCACCACCAGCAATTCACTGTCAAACAGCCCTTTCATCTCTCATCACCAACAATTCACTGTAAAACAGCTTGTTCATCTCTCACCACCAACAAATCACTGTAAAAAAGCTCGTTCATCACTCACCACCAACAATTCACTGTAAAACAGCTTGTTCATCTCTCTCCACCAACAATTCACTGTAAAACAGCCCGTTCATCTCTCACCACCAGCATTTCACTGTATAACAGCCCTTTCATCTCTCACCACCAGCAATTCACTGTAAAACAGCCCGTTCATCTCTCACCACCAGCAATTCACTGTATAACAGCCCGTCCATCTCTCACCACCAACAATTCACTGTCAAACAGCTCATTCATCTCTCACCACCAGCAATTCACTGTCAAAGAGCCATTTCATCTCTTATCACCAACAATGCACTGTAAAACAGCCCGTTCATCTCTCACCACCAACAATGCACTGTAAAACAGCTCGTTCATCTCTCACCACCAGCAATTAACTGCAAAACAGCCCTTTCATCTCTCATCACCAACAATGCACTGTAAAACAGCTCATTCATCTCTCACCACCAACAATGCACTGTATAAAAGCTCCTACATCTCTCACCACCAACAATTCATTGTAAAACAGCTCATTCATCTCTCACCACCAACAATTCACTGTCAAACAGCCCTTTCATATCTCACCACCAACAATTCACTGTAAAACAGCTTGTTCATCTCTCACCACCAACAATTCACTGTAAAAAAGCTCGCTCATCACTCACCACCAGCAAATCACTGTAAAACAGCCCGTTCATCTCTCACCACTAGCAATTCACTGTAAAACTGCCCGTTTATCTGTCACCACCAGCAATTCACTGTAAAACATCCCGTTCATCTCTCACCACTAACAATTCACTGTAAAACAGCACGTTCATCTATCACCACCAGCAATTCACGGTCAAACAGCACGTTCATCTCTCACCACCAGCAATTCATTGTAAAACAGCGCGTTCATCTCTCACCACCAGCAATTCACGGTCAAACAGCACGTTCATCTCTCACCACTAGCAATTCATTGTATAGCAGCACCTTCATCTCTCACCACCAGCAATTCACTGTCAAACAGCTCGTTCATCTCTCACCACCAACAATTCACTGTCAAACAGCACGTTCATCTCTCACCACAAACAATTCACTGTAAAACAGCTCGTTCATCTCTCACCACCACCAATTCACTGTAAGACTGCTCGTTCATCTCTCACCTCCAGTAATTCTCTGTCAAACAGCGCATTCATCTCTCACCACCAGCAATTCACAGTGAAACAGTGCGCTCATCTCTCACCACCAGCAATTCACAGTCAAACAGCTTGTTCATTTCTCACCACCAGCAATTCACTGTCAAACAGCGCATTCATCTCTCACCACCAGCAATTCACTGTCAAACTGCGCGTTCATCTCTCACCACCAGCAATTCACTGTAAAACAGCGCGTTCATCTCTCACCACCAGCAATTCACTGTCAAACAGCTTGTTCATCTCTCACCACCAGCTTGTTAAGCAGACTAAAAATGTATTTGATACTTTTATGAACACGATTATCTGCACCTACGGCCGTTAATAAACATGCATGGGACCTTTAATAAACATTCATGGGACCTTTAATAAACATGCATGGGACCTTTAATAAACATTCATGGGACCTTTAATAAACATTCATAGGACATTTAATAAACATGCATAGGACCTTTAATAAACATTCATGGGACCTTTAATAAACATTCATGGGACCTTTAATAAACATGCATGGGACCTTTAATAAACATGCATGGGACCTTCAATAAACATTCACGGGGCCGTTAATAAACATTCACGGGGCCGTTAATAAACATTCATGGGACCTTTAATAAACATTCACGGGACCTTTAATAAACATTCATGGGACCTTTAATAAACATTCATAGGACATTTAATAAACATGCATGGGACCTTTAATAAACATTCATGGGACCTTTAATAAACATTCATGGGACCTTTAATAAACATGCATGGGACCTTTAATAACATGCATGGGACCTTCAATAAACATTCACGGGGCCGTTAATAAACATTCATGGGACCTTTAATAAACAATCACGGGGCCGTTAATAAACATTCATGGTACCTTCAATAAACATTCACGGGACCTTTAATAAACATTCATGGGACCTTTAATAAACATTCACGGGACCTTTAATAAACATTCATGGGACCTCTAATAAACATTCATGGGACCTTTAATAAACATTCATGGGACCTTTAATAAACATTCATGGGACCTTTAATAAACATTCATGGGACCTTTAATAAATATTCACGGGGCCGTTAATAAAATTCATGGGACCTTTAATAAACATTCACGGGACCTTTAATAAACAGTCATGTGACCTGTAATAAACATTCACGGAAGCTGTAATAAACATTCATGAGACCTTTAATAAACATTCATGAGACCGTTAATAAACATTCACAGGACCTTTAATAAACATTCATGGGACCTTTAATAAACATTCACGGGGCCGTTAATAAACATGCATGGGACTTTTAATAAACATTCACGGGACCTTTAATAAACATTCATGGGACCTTTAATAAACATTCATGGGACCTTCAATAAAAATTCACGGGACCTTCAATAAACATTCATGGGACCTTCAATAAACATTCATGGGACCTTCAATAAACATTCACGGGACCTTCAATAAACATTCACGGGACCTTCAATAAACATTCACGAGACCTTCAATAAACATTCATGGGACCTTCAATAAACATTCACGGGACCTTCAATAAACATTCACGAGACCTTCAATTAACATTCATGGGACCTTCAATAAACATTCACGAGACCTTCAATAAACATTCATGGGACCTTCAATAAACATTCATGGGACCTTCAATAAACATTCACGGGACCTTCAATAAACATTCACGGGACCTTCAATAAACATTCACGGGACCTTCAATAAACATTCACGGGACCTTCAATAAACATTCATGGGACCTTCAATAAACATTCATGGGACCTTTAATAAACATTCATGGGACCTTTAATAAACATTCACGGGGCCGTTAATAAACATTCATGGGACCTTCAATAAACATTCATGGGACCTTCAATAAACATTCACGGGACCTTTAATAAACATTCATGGGACCTTCAATAAACATTCATGGGACTTTCAATAAACATTCATGGGACCTTCAATAAACATTCATGGGACCTTCAATAAACATTCATGGGACCTTCAATAAACATTCACGGGACCTTCAATAAACATTCACGAGACCTTTAATAAACATTCACGAGACCTTCAATAAACATTCACGGGACCTTCAATAAACATTCACGAGACCTTCAATAAACATTCACGGGACCTTCAATAAACATTCACGAGACCTTTAATAAACATTCACGAGACCTTCAATAAACATTCACGAGACCTTCAATAAACATTCACGAGACCTTTAATAAACATTCATGGGACCTTCAATAAACATTCACGAGACCTTCAATAAACATTCACGAGACCTTCAATAAACATTCACGAGACCTTTAATAAACATTCACGAGACCTTCAATAAACATTCACGGGACCTTCAATAAACATTCACGGGACCTTCAATAAACATTCATGGGACCTTCAATAAACATTCATGGGACCTTCAATAAACATTCACGGGACCTTCAATAAACATTCATGGGACCTTCAATAAACATTCACGAGACCTTCAATAAACATTCACGAGACCTTCAATAAACATTCACGAGACCTTCAATAAACATTATTTGCATAATTATATTATATGACCAGATTGAACTGATGTATTTGCATATGCAGTTTGTTTCCGTATTCTTTCCGTCGATTTCCGAATCAAACCGATCTCATTGAATGTGAATATAACACTTTAGAAACACAGCCCTTACCGTCTCGACTAGTAATGTAGTGGATACGTCCGTGATCTTGAAAGTTACAGGTTACGGGTTCGAGCCCGGTGAATGCCACTCTTTTTCTTCTTCAATACAATATGTAATTATATATGCGCAACCGACACGGCTAGTGAAGTGGCATGAAGTCCATGTTTACGATGTTATGTTTGCAATGTTGAAATGTTGAATTTTGTCAGTAGAAATGAAATAAAAAAGTTAAAAATATACATAAAAAAGAATGAATAAAAATATGAAAATATAAAGCAATTAAATTAAAAGAAATATAGGTAACGACAAAAGAAATAAAAAAAACAACAAAAAACAAATGTGAACAATTATGAAATACGAATAAAAATTGTTATGCCGTATGCTAGATTCGAACCAGCGATGTCAGATTTACAAGTTCATATCACTTTCCATTTGATAATCTGGTATCGATATTTAATTATTTATAAACGCTCGAAGAAACTTGCCGAAGATTAATTTTTATCAGTTCAATCTGGTCATACAATATGACATTTAATAAACACTGCACATGTGGTCTTTAATAAACATTCATAGGGCAGATAATAATAATTATCTGCATATATGGCCCTTGATCAAAATGATCTAAATGACCTTTAATAAACATGCATGGGACCTGTAATAAGACTATCTAGAGAACGTGGCTTTAATGATATAAACAATAACTTTCAGCACTATATATTGGTGTATATAGATTTGGTTTTGTTTGTTTGCTAGTTGTTAAATTGTATACATCGGTGTATTATTTACCTCACAGACGATATTTATCAGATTAAATACGAGCTATTAACTTGGAACGTCCTAACAATAGGTCAATAATCAATGCCGTATCATTGAAAGGATTTGTATTGTGTGAGCATTTAGTGCTGCGTTTTTTCCGCGGGTTTATTCTTCCTTTATTCAATGGTGAAATACCGAAAAGGTTATTTATGTTTATGAATCATGTAAATATTGTGCACGTATCCAATAGCGAGAGGTGGGCTGTTGTAGAGATATATGGGTCGGCACCAAGTCCGGATAGCTTCCGGGTCGTAGGCTACCAAATCAATACTTAATGAAACTCAAAGTGTGCAGTTTGCATGCATGCATCGGTATATATTTTAATTTCAGTGTATGTAAGGATTTATAATATTATTGACAGGATATGTAAGAACGCTCTATCTACTATATATAATACACGCACATACATCTATCTACTGTATATAATACAAACACATACATCTATCTACTATATACAATACAAACACATACATCTATCTACTGTATACAGTACAAACACATACATCTATCTACTATATATAATACACGCACATACATCTATCTACTGTATACAATACAAACACATACATATATCTACTGTATATAATACACGAACATACATCTATCTACTGTATACAATACAAACACATACATATATCTACTGTATATAATACACGCACATACATCTATCTACTGTATACAATACAAACACATACATCTATCTACTGTATATACAATACAAACACATACATCTATCTACTGTATACAATACAAACACATACATCTATCTACTATATATAATACACGCACATACATCTATCTACTGTATACAATACAAACACATACATCTATCTACTGTATACAATACAAACACATACATCTATCTACTATATACAATACAAACACATACATATATCTACTATATACAATACAAACACATACATCTATCTACTATATACAATACAAACACATACATCTATCTACTGTATATAATACAAACACATACATCTATCTACTGTATATAATACAAACACATACATCTATCTACTGTATATAATACAAACACATACATCTATCTACTATATATAATACAAACACATACATCTATCTACTGTATACAATACAAACACATACATCTATCTACTGTATACAATACAAACACATACATCTATCTACTATATACAATACAAACACATACATCTATCTACTATATACAATACAAACACATACATCTATCTACTATATACAATACAAACACATACATATATCTACTATATACAATACAAACACATACATATATCTACTATATACAATACAAACACATACATCTATCTACTATATACAATACAAACACATACATATATCTACTATATACAATACAAACACATACATCTATCTACTGTATATAATACAAACACATACATCTATCTACTATCTACAATACAAACACATACATCTATCTACTGTATATAATACAAACACATACATATATCTACTGTATATAATACAAACACATACACGATGATAGTGACATGTTCATCACTCGCGATGATGATAGTGACATGCTCATCACTGGCGATGATAGGTACATGCTCATCACTGGCGATGATAGGGACATGCTCATCACTGGCGATGATAGTGACATGTTCATCACTGGCGATGATAGTGACATGTTCATCACTGGCGATGATAGTGACATGTTCATCACTGGCGATGATAGTGACATGTTCATCACTCGCGATGATAGTGACATGTTCATCACTGGCGATGATAGTGACATGTTCATCACTCGCGATGATGATAATGACATGCTCATCACTCACGATGATTGTGACATGCTCATCACTCACGATGATGATAGTGACATGTTCATCACTGGCGATGATAGTGACATGCTCATCACTCGCGATGATGATAGTGACATGCTCATCACTCACGATGATAGTGACATGTTCATCACTCACGATGATAGGGACATGTTCATCACTCGCGATGATGATAGTGACATGCTCATCACTCACGATGATAGTGACATGTTCATCACTCACGATGATAGGGACATGTTCATCACTCACGATGATGATAGTGACATGCTCATCACTCGCGATGATAGTGACATGTTCATCACTCACGATGATGATAGTGACATGCTCATCACTGGCGATGATAGGGACATGTTCATCACTCACGATGATAGGGACATGCTCATCACTCACGATGATGATAGTGACATGTTCATCACTCGCGATGATAGTGACATGTTCATCACTCGCGATGATAGTGATATGCTCATCACTCACGATGATAGTGACATGCTCATCACTCACGATGATGATAGTGACATGCTCATCACTGGCGATGATAGTGACATGTTCATCACTCGCGATGATAGTGACATGTTCATCACTCGCGATGATAGTGACATGCTCATCACTCACGATGATAGTGACATGTTCATCACTCACGATGATGATAGTGACATGCTCATCACTGGCGATGATAGTGACATGTTCATCACTCACGATGATAGTGACATGTTCATCACTCACGATGATAGTGACATGCTCATCACTCACGATGATAGTGACATGTTCATCACTCACGATGATAGTGACATGCTCATCACTCACGATGATAGTGACATGCTCATCACTCACGATGATGATAGTGACATGCTCATCACTCGCGATGATAGTGACATGTTCATCACTCACGATGATAGTGACATGCTCATCACTCACGATGATAGTGACATGTTCATCACTCACGATGATGATAGTGACATGCTCATCACTGGCGATGATAGTGACATGTTCATCACTCGCGATGATAGTGACATGCTCATCACTCACGATGATAGTGACATGTTCATCACTCACGATGATGATAGTGACATGCTCATCACTGGCGATGATAGTGACATGTTCATCACTCACGATGATAGTGACATGTTCATCACTCACGATGATAGTGACATGCTCATCACTCACGATGATAGTGACATGTTCATCACTCACGATGATAGTGACATGCTCATCACTCACGATGATTGTGACATGCTCATCACTCACGATGATGATAGTGACATGCTCATCACTCGCGATGATAGTGACATGTTCATCACTCACGATGATAGTGACATGCTCATCACTCACGATGATAGTGACATGTTCATCACTCACGATGATAGTGACATGTTCATCACTCACGATGATGATAGTGACATGTTCATCACTCACGATGACAGTGACATGCTCATCACTCACGATGATGATAGTGACATGCTCATCACTCACGATGATAGTGACATGTTCATCACTCACGATGATTGTGACATGTTCATCACTCACGATGATAGGGACATGTTCATCACTCACGATGATGATAGTGACATGCTCATCACTCGCGATGATTGTGACATGCTCATCACTGGCGATGATAGTGACATGCTCATCACTCACGATGATAGTGACATGCTCATCACTCACGATGATAGTGACATGCTCATCACTCACGATGATAGTGACATGCTCATCACTCACGATGATAGGGACATGTTCATCACTCACGATGATAGGGACATGCTCATCACTCACGATGATAGGGACATGCTCATCACTCACGATAATAGGGACATGCTCATCACTCACGATGATAGGGACATGTTCATCACTCACGATGATGATAGTGACATGCTTATCACTCGCGATGATAGTGACATGTTCATCACTCACGATGATGATAGTGACATGCTCATCACTGGCGATGATAGGGACATGTTCATCACTCACGATGATAGGGACATGCTCATCACTGGCGATGATAGTGACATGCTCATCACTCACGATGATAGTGACATGTTCATCACTCGCGATGATAGTGACATGTTCATCACTCGCGATGATAGTGACATGCTCATCACTCACGATGATGATAGTGACATGCTCATCACTCACGATGATAGGGACATGTTCATCACTCACGATGATAGTGACATGTTCATCACTCGCGATGATAGTGACATGCTCATCACTCGCGATGATAGTGACATGTTCATCACTCACGATGATAGTGACATGTTCATCACTCGCGATGATAGTGACATGCTCATCACTCGCGATGATGATAGTGACATGTTCATCACTCACGATGATGATAGTGACATGCTCATCACTCGCGATGATGATAGTGACATATTCATCACTCACGATGATGATAGTGACATGTTCATCAATCACGATGATGATAGTGACATGTTCATCACTCACGATGATAGTGACATGTTCATCACTCACGATGATAGTGACATGTTCATCACTCACGATGATAGTGACATGTTCATCACTCACGATGATGATAGTGACATGCTCATCACTCGCGATGCTGATAGTGACATGTTCATCACTCACGATGATGATAGTGACATGTTCATCACTCACGATGATAGTGACATGCTCATCACTCGCGATGACGATAGTGAAATGCTCATCACTCGCGATGACGATAGTGACATGTTCATCACTCACGATGATGATAGTGACATGTTCATCAATCACGATGATGATAGTGACATGTTCATCACTCACGATGATGATAGTGACATGCTCATCACTCGCGATGATGATAGTGACATATTCATCACTCACGATGATGATAGTGACATGTTCATCAATCACGATGATGATAGTGACATGTTCATCACTCACGATGATAGTGACATGTTCATCACTCACGATGATAGTGACATGTTCATCACTCACGATGATAGTGACATGTTCATCACTCACGATGATGATAGTGACATGCTCATCACTCGCGATGATGATAGTGACATGTTCATCACTCACGATGATGATAGTGACATGTTCATCACTCACGATGATAGTGACATGCTCATCACTCGCGATGACGATAGTGACATGCTCATCACTCGCGATGACGATAGTGACATGTTCATCACTCACGATGATGATAGTGACATGCTCATCACTCGCGATGACGATAGTGACATGTTCATCACTCACGATGATGATAGTGACATGCTCATCACTCGCGATGACGATAGTGACATGCTCATCACTCGCGATGATGATAGGGACATGTTCATCACTCACGATGATGATAGTGACATGTTCATCAATCACGATGATGATAGTGACATGTTCATCACTCACGATGATAGTGACATGTTCATCACTCACGATGATGATAGTGACATGCTCATCACTCGCGATGATGATAGTGACATGTTCATCACTCACGGTGATGATAGTGACATGTTCATCACTCACGATGATAGTGACATGCTCATCACTCGCGATGACGATAGTGACATGCTCATCACTCGCGATGACGATAGTGACATGCTCATCACTCACGATGATAGTGGCATGTTCATCACTCACGATGATAGTGACATGTTCATCACTCACGATGATAGTGACATGTTCATCACTCACGATGACGATAGTGACATGCTCATCACTCACGATGATAGTGACATGTTCATCACTCACGATGATGATAGTGACATGCTCATCACTCGCGATGACGATAGTGACATGTTCATCACTCACGATGATAGTGACATGTTCATCACTCGCGATGATAGTGACATGTTCATCACTCACGATGATAGTGACATGTTCATCACTCACGATGATAGTGACATGTTCATCACTCACGATGATAGTGACATGCTCATCACTCACGATGATAGTGACATGCTCATCACTGGCGATGATAGTGACATGTTCATCACTGGCGATGATAGTGACATGTTCATCACTCGCGATGATGATAGTGACATGCTCATCACTGGCGATGATAGGTACATGCTCATCACTGGCGATGATAGGGACATGCTCATCACTGGCGATGATAGTGACATGTTCATCACTGGCGATGATAGTGACATGTTCATCACTGGCGATGATAGTGACATGTTCATCACTGGCGATGATAGTGACATGTTCATCACTCGCGATGATAGTGACATGTTCATCACTGGCGATGATAGTGACATGTTCATCACTCGCGATGATGATAATGACATGCTCATCACTCACGATGATTGTGACATGCTCATCACTCACGATGATGATAGTGACATGTTCATCACTGGCGATGATAGTGACATGCTCATCACTCGCGATGATGATAGTGACATGCTCATCACTCACGATGATAGTGACATGTTCATCACTCACGATGATAGGGACATGTTCATCACTCGCGATGATGATAGTGACATGCTCATCACTCACGATGATAGTGACATGTTCATCACTCACGATGATAGGGACATGTTCATCACTCACGATGATGATAGTGACATGCTCATCACTCGCGATGATAGTGACATGTTCATCACTCACGATGATGATAGTGACATGCTCATCACTGGCGATGATAGGGACATGTTCATCACTCACGATGATAGGGACATGCTCATCACTCACGATGATGATAGTGACATGTTCATCACTCGCGATGATAGTGACATGTTCATCACTCGCGATGATAGTGATATGCTCATCACTCACGATGATAGTGACATGCTCATCACTCACGATGATGATAGTGACATGCTCATCACTGGCGATGATAGTGACATGTTCATCACTCGCGATGATAGTGACATGTTCATCACTCGCGATGATAGTGACATGCTCATCACTCACGATGATAGTGACATGTTCATCACTCACGATGATGATAGTGACATGCTCATCACTGGCGATGATAGTGACATGTTCATCACTCACGATGATAGTGACATGTTCATCACTCACGATGATAGTGACATGCTCATCACTCACGATGATAGTGACATGTTCATCACTCACGATGATGATAGAGACATGCTCATCACTGGCGATGATAGTGACATGTTCATCACTCGCGATGATAGTGACATGCTCATCACTCACGATGATAGTGACATGTTCATCACTCACGATGATGATAGTGACATGCTCATCACTGGCGATGATAGTGACATGTTCATCACTCACGATGATAGTGACATGTTCATCACTCACGATGATAGTGACATGCTCATCACTCCGATAGTGACATGTCATCACTACGATGATAGTGACATGTTCATCACTCACGATGATGATAGTGACATGCTCATCACTGGCGATGATAGTGACATGTTCATCACTCACGATGATAGTGACATGTTCATCACTCACGATGATAGTGACATGCTCATCACTCACGATGATAGTGACATGTTCATCACTCACGATGATAGTGACATGCTCATCACTCACGATGATTGTGACATGCTCATCACTCACGATGATGATAGTGACATGCTCATCACTCGCGATGATAGTGACATGTTCATCACTCACGATGATAGTGACATGCTCATCACTCACGATGATAGTGACATGTTCATCACTCACGATGATAGTGACATGTTCATCACTCACGATGATAGTGACATGTTCATCACTCACGATGATAGTGACATGTTCATCACTCACGATGATAGTGACATGCTCATCACTCACGATGATAGTGACATGCTCATCACTGGCGATGATAGTGACATGTTCATCACTGGCGATGATAGTGACATGTTCATCACTCGCGATGATGATAGTGACATGCTCATCACTGGCGATGATAGTTACATGCTCATCACTGGCGATGATAGGGACATGCTCATCACTGGCGATGATAGTGACATGTTCATCACTGGCGATGATAGTGACATGTTCATCACTGGCGATGATAGTGACATGTTCATCACTCGCGATGATAGTGATATGCTCATCACTCACGATGATAGTGACATGCTCATCACTCACGATGATGATAGTGACATGCTCATCACTGGCGATGATAGTGACATGTTCATCACTAGTGATGATAGTGACATGTTCATCACTCGCGATGATAGTGACATGCTCATCACTCACGATGATAGTGACATGTTCATCACTCACGATGATGATAGTGACATGCTCATCACTCGCGATGATAGTGACATGTTCATCACTCACGATGATAGTGACATGTTCATCACTCACGATGATAGTGACATGCTCATCACTCACGATGATAGTGACATGTTCATCACTCACGATGATAGTGACATGTTCATCACTCACGATGATAGTGACATGCTCATCACTCACGATGATGATAGTGACATGCTCATCACTCACGATGATAGTGACATGTTCATCACTCACGATGATAGTGACATGCTCATCACTCACGATGATAGTGACATGTTCATCACTCACGATGATGATAGTGACATGCTCATCACTCGCGATGATAGTGACATGTTCATCACTCGCGATGATAGTGACATGCTCATCACTCACGATGATAGTGACATGTTCATCACTCACGATGATGATAGTGACATGCTCATCACTCGCGATGATAGTGACATGTTCATCACTCACGATGATAGTGACATGTTCATCACTCACGATGATAGTGACATGCTCATCACTCACGATGATAGTGACATGTTCATCACTCACGATGATAGTGACATGCTCATCACTCACGATGATAGTGACATGCTCATCACTCACGATGATGATAGTGACATGCTCATCACTCGCGATGATAGTGACATGTTCATCACTCACGATGATAGTGACATGCTCATCACTCACGATGATAGTGACATGTTCATCACTCACGATGATAGTGACATGTTCATCACTCACGATGATAGTGACATGTTCATCACTCACGATGATAGTGACATGTTCATCACTCACGATGATAGTGACATGCTCATCACTCACGATGATAGTGACATGCTCATCACTGGCGATGATAGTGACATGTTCATCACTGGCGATGATAGTGACATGTTCATCACTCGCGATGATGATAGTGACATGCTCATCACTGGCGATGATAGGTACATGCTCATCACTGGCGATGATAGGGACATGCTCATCACTGGCGATGATAGTGACATGTTCATCACTGGCGATGATAGTGACATGTTCATCACTGGCGATGATAGTGACATGTTCATCACTGGCGATGATAGTGACATGTTCATCACTCGCGATGATAGTGACATGTTCATCACTGGCGATGATAGTGACATGTTCATCACTCGCGATGATGATAGTGACATGCTCATCACTCACGATGATTGTGACATGCTCATCACTCACGATGATGATAGTGACATGTTCATCACTGGCGATGATAGTGACATGCTCATCACTCGCGATGATGATAGTGACATGCTCATCACTCACGATGATAGTGACATGTTCATCACTCACGATGATAGGGACATGTTCATCACTCGCGATGATGATAGTGACATGCTCATCACTCACGATGATAGTGACATGTTCATCACTCACGATGATAGGGACATGTTCATCACTCACGATGATGATAGTGACATGCTCATCACTCGCGATGATAGTGACATGTTCATCACTCACGATGATGATAGTGACATGCTCATCACTGGCGATGATAGGGACATGTTCATCACTCACGATGATAGGGACATGCTCATCACTCACGATGATGATAGTGACATGTTCATCACTCGCGATGATAGTGACATGTTCATCACTCGCGATGATAGTGATATGCTCATCACTCACGATGATAGTGACATGCTCATCACTCACGATGATGATAGTGACATGCTCATCACTGGCGATGATAGTGACATGTTCATCACTCGCGATGATAGTGACATGTTCATCACTCGCGATGATAGTGACATGCTCATCACTCACGATGATAGTGACATGTTCATCACTCACGATGATGATAGTGACATGCTCATCACTGGCGATGATAGTGACATGTTCATCACTCACGATGATAGTGACATGTTCATCACTCACGATGATAGTGACATGCTCATCACTCACGATGATAGTGACATGTTCATCACTCACGATGATGATAGAGACATGCTCATCACTGGCGATGATAGTGACATGTTCATCACTCGCGATGATAGTGACATGCTCATCACTCACGATGATAGTGACATGTTCATCACTCACGATGATGATAGTGACATGCTCATCACTGGCGATGATAGTGACATGTTCATCACTCACGATGATAGTGACATGTTCATCACTCACGATGATAGTGACATGCTCATCACTCACGATGATAGTGACATGTTCATCACTCACGATGATAGTGACATGCTCATCACTCACGATGATTGTGACATGCTCATCACTCACGATGATGATAGTGACATGCTCATCACTCGCGATGATAGTGACATGTTCATCACTCACGATGATAGTGACATGCTCATCACTCACGATGATAGTGACATGTTCATCACTCACGATGATAGTGACATGTTCATCACTCACGATGATGATAGTGACATGTTCATCACTCACGATGACAGTGACATGCTCATCACTCACGATGATGATAGTGACATGCTCATCACTCACGATGATAGTGACATGTTCATCACTCACGATGATTGTGACATGTTCATCACTCACGATGATAGGGACATGTTCATCACTCACGATGATGATAGTGACATGCTCATCACTCGCGATGATTGTGACATGCTCATCACTGGCGATGATAGTGACATGCTCATCACTCACGATGATAGTGACATGCTCATCACTCACGATGATAGTGACATGCTCATCACTCACGATGATAGTGACATGCTCATCACTCACGATGATAGGGACATGTTCATCACTCACGATGATAGGGACATGCTCATCACTCACGATGATAGGGACATGCTCATCACTCACGATAATAGGGACATGCTCATCACTCACGATGATAGGGACATGTTCATCACTCACGATGATGATAGTGACATGCTTATCACTCGCGATGATAGTGACATGTTCATCACTCACGATGATGATAGTGACATGCTCATCACTGGCGATGATAGGGACATGTTCATCACTCACGATGATAGGGACATGCTCATCACTGGCGATGATAGTGACATGCTCATCACTCACGATGATAGTGACATGTTCATCACTCGCGATGATAGTGACATGTTCATCACTCGCGATGATAGTGACATGCTCATCACTCACGATGATGATAGTGACATGCTCATCACTCACGATGATAGGGACATGTTCATCACTCACGATGATAGTGACATGTTCATCACTCGCGATGATAGTGACATGCTCATCACTCGCGATGATAGTGACATGTTCATCACTCACGATGATAGTGACCTGTTCATCACTCGCGATGATAGTGACATGCTCATCACTCGCGATGATGATAGTGACATGTTCATCACTCACGATGATGATAGTGACATGCTCATCACTCGCGATGATGATAGTGACATATTCATCACTCACGATGATGATAGTGACATGTTCATCAATCACGATGATGATAGTGACATGTTCATCACTCACGATGATAGTGAAATGCTCATCACTCGCGATGCTGATAGTGACATGTTCATCACTCACGATGATGATAGTGACATGTTCATCACTCACGATGATAGTGACATGCTCATCACTCGCGATGACGATAGTGACATGCTCATCACTCGCGATGACGATAGTGACATGTTCATCACTCACGATGATGATAGTGACATGTTCATCAATCACGATGATGATAGTGACATGTTCATCACTCACGATGATGATAGTGACATGCTCATCACTCGCGATGATGATAGTGACATATTCATCACTCACGATGAT
>CM026395.1:36503420-36555739 GCA_014843695.1 Archivesica marissinica
TGTTATTTGTTTGCAATGTGAGAAGGTTATTTGTTTGCAATGTGAGAGTGTTATTTGTTTGCAATGTGAGAGTGTTATTTGTTTGCAATGTGAGAGTGTTATTTGTTTGCAATATTAGAGTGTTATTTGTTTGCAATGTGAGAGTGTTATTTGTTGGCAATGTAAGAGTGTTATTTGTTTGCAATGTGAGAAGGTTATTTGCTTGCAATGTGAGAGTGTTATTTGTTTGCAATGTGAGAGTGTTATTTGTTTGCAATGTGGGAGTGTTATTTGTTTGCAATGTGCGAGTGTTATTTGTTTGCAATGTGGGAGTGTTATTTGTTTGCAATGTGGGAGTGTTATTTGTTTGCAATATGAGAGTGTTATCTGTTTGCAATGCGAGAGTGTTATTTGTTTGCAATATGAGAGTGTTATTTGTTTGCAATGTGAGAAGGTTATTTGTTTGCAATGCGAGAGTGTTATCTGTTTGCAATGTGAGAGTGTTATTTGTTTGCAATGTGAGAAGGTTATTTGTTTGCAATGCGAGAGTGTTATCTGTTTGCAATGTGAGAGTGTTATCTGTTTGCAATGTGAGAAGGTTATTTGTTTGCAATGTGAGAGTGTTATATGTTTGCAATGTGAGAGTGTTATCTGTTTGCAATGTGAGAGTGTTATCTGTTTGCAATGGGAGAGTGTTATTTGTTTGCTATGTGAGTAGGTTATTTGTTTGCAATGTGAGAGTGTTATTTGTTTGCAATGTGAGAGTGTTATTTGTTTGCAATGTGAGAGTGTTCTTTGTTTGCAATGTGAGAGTGTTATTTGTTTGCAATGTGAGAGTGTTAATTGTTTGCAATATGAGAGTGTTATTTGTTTGCAATATGAGAGTGTTAATTGTTTGCAATATGAGAGTGTTATTTGTTTGCAATGCGAGAATGTTATTGGAGATCCTATATAAAATGTTGTTATACTTAGCACAACACAATACACAAGGGATGTCACTAGGAATTGTACTGATACATTATGAAATGTTGCATTTTGCAGGAGTTCCATATATTTATCACACCTACACCAGATAGAACCGATCTTAGTATACAAGCAGGAAGATCCAATCAAGGAGTTGACGTTTGATTCACGCCGCCAACGCCTTTACTGGTCCAGCAAGTATAAAAATGTGTTAGGTTATTTCGTCTCAAGCATCAACATGAAGAAAGGGTTGGTGTCCAAGACGATGCTATTCTCTTACCACAAGACGATGAAGTCTCTGATACTGCACCCAAAGGCAAAGTAAGTGCTGCTGCTTCCTTTATAGTTAAACTCTTCGTTGGCACTTAAAATATGTTAAGCAGTATTGCATACCATTATTTAATCACAAAGTTTCGCTGTATGATTTTAGGAATATAAGCTGATAAGATCTCGTAATAGATAAGTGACCGAGAACTACCGAGAGTTCGCACCCGTGACATGTTCCTTTCAATCAGACAGGTTCTGATGACATGTTCCTGTCAATCAGACAGGTTCTGATGACATGTTCCTGTCAATCAGACAGGTTCTGATGACATGTTCCTTTCAATCAGACAGGTTCTGATGACATGTTCCTGTCAATCAGACAGGTTCTGATGAGATGTTCCTGTCAATCAGACAGGTCCTGGTGATTTAAACATTTCTTCTAAGTTTTACCATACATGGTATTTCAAAGCTTGAAGAGTTAACATTTAAAATGACATCGCTCAAACAACTCTAAAAAGGACAACCAAGTAGCCAAGAATAAGATTAGTTAATTATTGCGTTCTAAAAAAGCCACTGTGTCGTATTTAGCCAACCTCCGCCATGTTATATGATTTATGTTGTGTAGTCAATTGTAGTGTATCAAGAGAATTCAGCTAGAATAATAATAACATTACTTTCTTTATAGATGGCTCTATTGGATTGAGGAGGAGAATGAATTTGATGCAGCTGGAATTGGTTCTTGTAAAGTGAAACTCCCGGTTCGTTATAACAACGTTATAGAAGACGGTTTAATGTCCCCAACGGCATTGTTTGTGACAAAACACAAGATCTATTTTGCTGAAAACGACGGAAAACTATTAGTAGCTAACTTGGAAGGTAATATGTCTAGGCATACAAACGTTCGTGACATGAATCGAAGACTATCTAACGTTCGTGACATGAATCGAAGACTATCTAACGTTCGTGACATGAATCGAAGACTATCTAACGTTCGTGACATGAATCGAAGACTATCTAACGTTCGTGACATGAATCGAAGACTATCATCTAACGTTCGTGACATGAATCGAAGACTATCTAACGTTCGTGACATGAATCGAAGACTATCTAACGTTCGTGACATGAATCGAAGACTATCTAACGTTCGTGACATGAATCGAAGACTATCTAACGTTCGTGACATGAATCGAAGACTATCTAACGTTCGTGACATGAATCGAAGACTATCTTAACGTTCGTGACATGAATCGAAGACTATCTAACGTTCGTGACATGAATCGAAGACTATCTAACGTTCGTGACATGAATCGAAGACTATCTAACGTTCGTGACATGAATCGAAGACTATCTAACGTTCGTGACATGAATCGAAGACTATCTAACGTTCGTGACATGAATCGAAGACTATCTAACGTTCGTGACATGAATCGAAGACTATCTAACGTTCGTGACATGAATCGAAGACTATCTAACGTTCGTGACATGAATCGAAGACTATCTAACGCCAACACATCGCAGTTTTTGTATTTTCTACACACGCGATATGCAAAATAACGCCATGCTAGGTCTGGGTATATTTAGTTTTCCACATGCGCCTCATGTTTCCCACATGCACACGTAACAATGTATTGATAGTATAATGGGTTACTGAAATAACTGTGATTTGATAGAATAAGTTGGTTAAACAAAGTAAATAATTGGGGGAAAATATGCTTTATCTTTTCTATAAAAACAGCATCCATTATACAACTGAGTATTGCAGCGTTTGCCTGTGGTTTTTCCTTACATATATCTATGATAACTTATGATTTGCTAGCTTTAATATGGCTTTCCAAAAAGGGAGTCACCCGTTTGCAGTGGGTGTCCCATAAGCCGGAGACGATGTTCCAGGTTGTTGAATTGGCTGCGCGGTTACGATTTCACAGTTCCCAACACACTACTATGACCCCTTATTCGGTGTAGACGTTGTATCGCCATGTATGATATATGGTGTGTTCATACAAATCCCTAGCACAATCCGTGTTAGCGTTTATATGTCCAACATCTTTAAGTTGTTGTTTTACTTTTCCCAACCTTTCTATAATACATTTATTTATCATTTTCATATTTTTCATTCACAATATACAAATATTCAATTATTGACATATATGACTGTGGTACACAACTACTATATGTTTACGAAATATGTTACCCAAATATCTTTAAATTTCTTTCATAGAATGTTAACTTTTAGGGCTAGTCGAGTTTGTACTTTTAACGAACGATTCTGAACCGAAACAATGTTGTTCGGATTAATTGTGTATCCATTGACAAATTATTATATCCATGGGTCAGTGTCAATTGCACCAAGCCCATTCCAGCCAAAATGCAGGGTCAAATTCACACTGAATATTTGGCTTCCAGGTGCTATAAAACTTGTTAATACCAAATATGCAAGACCAGCAGCAACACGATATTCTGCAATTATTAAATCTCACGCAAACAAGTCGAGTCCATGTATCGATGCTACTACACAAACAAGTCAAGTTCATGTATCGATGCTACTACACAAACAAGTCAAGTTCATGTATCGATGCTACTACACAAACAAGTCAAGTTCATGTATCGATGCTACTACACAAACAAGTCAAGTTCATGTATCGATGCTACTACACAAACAAGTCAAGTTCATGTATCGATGCTACTACACAAACAAGTCAAGTTCATGTATCGATGCTACTACACAAACAAGTCAAGTTCATGTATCGATGCTACTACACAAACAAGTCAAGTTCATGTATCGATGCTACTACACAAACAAGTCAAGTTCATGTATCGATGCTACTACACAAACAAGTCAAGTTCATGTATCGATGCTACTACACAAACAAGTCAAGTTCATGTATCGATGCTACTACACAAACAAGTCAAGTTCATGTATCGATGCTACTACACAAACAAGTCCATGTATCGATGCTACTACACAAACAAGTCCATGTATCGATGCTACTACACAAACAAGTTCATGTATCGATGCTACTACACAAACAAGTTCATGTATCGATGCTACTACACAAACAAGTCCATGTATCGATGCTACTACACAAACAAGTCCATGTAACGATGCTACTACACAAACAAGTCCATGTATCGATGCTACTACACAAACAAGTCAAGTTCATGTATCGATGCTACTACACAAACAAGTCCATGTATCGATGCTACTACACAAACAAGGCAAGTTCATGTATCGATGCTACTACACAAACAAGTCAAGTCCATGTGTCGATGCTACAACACAAACAAGTCAAGTTGATGTATCGATGCTACTACACAAGCAAGTCAAGTTCATGTATCGATGCTACTACACAAGCAAGTCATGTTCATGTATCGATGCTACTACACAACCAAGTCAAGTTCATGTATCGATGCTACTACACAAACAGGTCATGTCCATGTATCGATGCTACTACACAAACAAGTCAAGTTCATGTATCGATGCTACTACACAAACAAGTCAAGTTCATGTATCGATGCTATTACATAAACAAGTCAAGTCCATGAATATATCGATGCTACTGCACAAACAAGTCATGCCCATGTATCGATGCTACTACACAAACAAGTCAAGTCCATGCATGTATCGATGCTACTACACAACCAAGTCAAGTTCATGTATCGATGCTACTACGCAAACAAGTCAAGTTCATGTATCGATGCTACTACACAAACAAGTCATGTCCATGTATCGATGCTACTACACAAACAAGTCAAGTTCATGTATCGATGCTACTACACAAACAAGGCAAGTTCATGTATCGATGCTACTACACAAACAAGGCAAGTTCATGTATCGATGCTACTACATACACAAGTCAAGTTCATGTATCGATGCTACTACACAAACAAGTCAAGTTCATGTATCGATGCTACTACACAAACAAGTCAAGTTCATGTATCGATGCTACTACACAAACAGGTCATGTCCATGTATCGATGCTACTACACAAACAAGACAAGTTCATGTATCGATGCTACTACACAAACAAGTCAAGTTCATGTATCGATGCTACTACACAAACAAGTCAAGTTCATGTATCGATGCTACTACACAAACAAGTTCATGTATCGATGCTACTACACAAACAAGTTCATGTATCGATGCTACTACACAAACAAGTCCATGTATCGATGCTACTACACAAACAAGTCCATGTAACGATGCTACTACACAAACAAGTCCATGTATCGATGCTACTACACAAACAAGTCAAGTTCATGTATCGATGCTACTACACAAACAAGTCCATGTATCGATGCTACTACACAAACAAGGCAAGTTCATGTATCGATGATACTACACAAACAAGTCAAGTCCATGTGTCGATGCTACAACACAAACAAGTCAAGTTGATGTATCGATGCTACTACGCAAGCAAGTCAAGTTCATGTATCGATGCTACTACACAAGCAAGTCATGTTCATGTATCGATGCTACTACACAACCAAGTCAAGTTCATGTATCAATGCTACTACACAAACAGTCATGTCCATGTATCGATGCTACTACACAAACAAGTCAAGTTCATGTATCGATGCTACTACACAAACAAGTCAAGTTCATGTATCGATGCTACTACACAAACAAGTCAAGTTCATGTATCGATGCTACTACACAAACAAGTTCATGTATCGATGCTACTACACAAACAAGTTCATGTATCGATGCTACTACATAAACAAGTCCATGTATCGATGCTACTACACAAACAAGTCCATGTAACGATGCTACTACACAAACAAGTCCATGTATCGATGCTACTACACAAACAAGTCAAGTTCATGTATCGATGCTACTACACAAACAAGACCATGTATCTATGCTACTACACAAACAAGGCAAGTTCATGTATCGATGCTACTACACAAACAAGTCAAGTCCATGTGTCGATGCTACAACACAAACAAGTCAAGTTGATGTATCGATGCTACTACACAAGCAAGTCAAGTTCATGTATCGATGCTACTACACAAGCAAGTCATGTTCATGTATCGATGCTACTACACAACCAAGTCAAGTTCATGTATCGATGCTACTACACAAACAGGTCATGTCCATGTATCGATGCTACTACACAAACAAGTCAAGTTCATGTATCGATGCTACTACACAAACAAGTCAAGTTCATGTATCGATGCTACTACACAAACAAGTCAAGTTCATGTATCGATGCTACTACACAAACAAGTTCATGTATCGATGCTACTACACAAACAAGTTCATGTATCGATGCTACTACACAAACAAGTCCATGTATCGATGCTACTACACAAACAAGTCCATGTAACGATGCTACTACACAAACAAGTCCATGTATCGATGCTACTACACAAACAAGTCAAGTTCATGTATCGATGCTACTACACAAACAAGTCCATGTATCGATGCTACTACACAAACAAGGCAAGTTCATGTATCGATGCTACTACACAAACAAGTCAAGTCCATGTGTCGATGCTACAACACAAACAAGTCAAGTTGATGTATCGATGCTACTACACAAGCAAGTCAAGTTCATGTATCGATGCTACTACACAAGCAAGTCATGTTCATGTATCGATGCTACAACACAAACAAGTCAAGTTGATGTATCGATGCTACTACACAAGCAAGTCAAGTTCATGTATCGATGCTACTACACAAGCAAGTCATGTTCATGTATCGATGCTACTACAAAAACAAGTCAAGTTCATGTATCGATGCTACTACATAAACACGTCAAGTCCATGAATGTATCGATGCTACTGCACAAACAAGTCATGCCCATGTATCGATGCTACTACACAAACAAGTCAAGTCCATGCATGTATCGATGCTACTACACACCCAAGTCAAGTTCATGTATCGATGCTACTACATAAACAAGTCAAGTCCATGAATGTATCGATGCTACTACACAAACAAGTCATGCCCATGTATCGATGCTACTACACAAACAAGTCAAGTCCATGCATGTATCGATGCTACTACACAACCAAGTCAAGTTCATGTATCGATGCTACTACGCAAACAAGTCAAGTTCATGTATCGATGCTACTACACAAACAAGTCATGTCCATGTATCGATGCTACTACACAAACAAGGCAAGTTCATGTATCGATGCTACTACACAAACAAGGCAAGTTCATGTATCGATGCTACTACACAAACATGGCAAGTTCATGTATCGATGCTACTACATACACAAGTCAAGTTCATGTATCGATGCTACTGCACAAACAAGTCACGTTCATGTATCGATGCTACTACACAAACAAGTCAAGTTCATGTATCGATGCTACTACACAAACAAGTCAAGTTCATGTATCGATGCTACTACACAAACAAGTTCATGTATCGATGCTACTACACAAACAAGTTCATGTATCGATGCTACTACACCAACAAGTCCATGTATCGATGCTACTACACAAACAAGTCCATGTAACGATGCTACTACACAAACAAGTCCATGTATCGATGCTACTACACAAACAAGTCAAGTTCATGTATCGATGCTACTACACAAACAAGTCCATGTATCGATGCTACTACACAAACAAGGCAAGTTCATGTATCGATGCTACTACACAAACAAGTCAAGTCCATGTGTCGATGCTACAACACAAACAAGTCAAGTTGATGTATCGATGCTACTACACAAGCAAGTCAAGTTCATGTATCGATGCTACTACACAAGCAAGTCATGTTCATGTATCGATGCTACTACACAAACAAGTCAAGTTGATGTATCGATGCTACTACACAAGCAAGTCAAGTTCATGTATCGATGCTACTACACAAGCAAGTCATGTTCATGTATCGATGCTACTACAAAAACAAGTCAAGTTCATGTATCGATGCTACTACATAAACACGTCAAGTCCATGAATGTATCGATGCTACTGCACAAACAAGTCATGCCCATGTATCGATGCTACTACACAAACAAGTCAAGTCCATGCATGTATCGATGCTACTACACAACCAAGTCAAGTTCATGTATCGATGCTACTACGCAAACAAGTCAAGTTCATGTATCGATGCTACTACACAAACAAGTCATGTCCATGTATCGATGCTACTACACAAACAAGGCAAGTTCATGTATCGATGCTACTACACAAACAAGGCAAGTTCATGTATCGATGCTACTACATACACAAGTCAAGTTCATGTATCGATGCTACTGCACAAACAAGTCACGTTCATGTATCGATGCTACTACACAAACAAGTCAAGTTCATGTATCGATGCTACTACACAAACAAGGCAAGTTCATGTATCGATGCTACTACACAAACAAGTCAAGTCCATGTATCGATGCTACTACACAAACAAGTCAAGTTCATGTATAGATGCTACTACACAAACAAGTCAAGTTCATGTATCGGTGCTACTACATACACAAGTCAAGTTCATGTATCGATGCTACTACACAAACAAGTCAAGTTCATGTATCGATGCTACTACACAAACAAGTCAAGTTCATGTATCGATGCTACTACACACACAAGTCAAGTTCATGTATCGATGCTACTACATAAACAAGTCAATTTCATGTATCGATGCTACTACACAAACAATTCAAGTTCATGTATCGATGCTACTACATAAACAAGTCAAGTCCATGAATGTATCGATGCTACTGCACAAACAAGTCATGCCCATGTATCGATGCTACTACACAAACAAGTCAAGTCCATGCATGTATCGATGCTACTACACAACCAAGTCAAGTTCATGTATCGATGCTACTACACAAACAAGTCAAGTTCATGTATCGATGCTACTACACAAACAAGTCAAGTTCATGTATCGATGCTACTACACAAACAAGTCAAGTTCATGTATCGATGCTACTACACAAACAAGTCAAGTTCATGTATCGATGCTACTACACAAACAAGTCAAGTTCATGTATCGATGCTACTACACAAACAAGTCAAGTCCATGCGATGCTACTACACAAACAAGTCAAGTTCATGTATCGATGCTACTACACAAACAAGTCAAGTTCATGTATCGATGCTACTACACAAACAAGTCAAGTTCATGTATCGATGCTACTACACAAACAAGTCAAGTTCATGTATCGATGCTACTACACAAACAAGTCAAGTTCATGTATCGATGCTACTACACAAACAAGTCAAGTTCATGTATCGATGCTACTACACAAACAAGTCAAGTTCATGTATCGATGCTACTACACAAACAAGTCAAGTTCATGTATCGATGCTACTACACACACAAGTCAAGTTCATGTATCGATGCTACTACACAAACAAGTCAAGTTCATGTATCGATGCTACTACACAAACAAGTCAAGTTCATGTATCGATGCTACTACACAAACAAGTCAAGTTCATGTATCGATGCTACTGCACAAGCAAGTCACGTTCATGTATAGATGCTACTACACAAACAAGTCAAGTTCATGTATCGATGCTACTACGCAAACAAGTCAAGTTCATGTATCGATGCTACTACACAAACAAATCAAGTCCATGTATCGATGCTACTGCACAAACAAGTCACGTTCATGTATAGATGCTACTACACAAACAAGTCAAGTTCATGTATCGATGCTACTGCACAAACAAGTCAAGTTCATGTATCGATGCTACTGCACAAACAAGTCAAGTTCATGTATCGATGCTACTACACAAACAAGTCAAGTTCATGTATCGATGCTACTACACAAACAAGTCATGTCCATGTATCGATGCTACTACACAAACAAGTCAAGTTCATGTATCGATGCTATTACACAAACAAGTCAAGATCATGTATCGATGCTACTACACAAACAAGTCAAGTTCATGTATCGATGCTACTGCACAAGCAAGTCACGTTCATGTATAGATGCTACTACACAAACAAGTCAAGTTCATGTATCGATGCTACTACACAAACAAGTCAAGTCCATGTATCGATGCTACTGCACAAACAAGTCACGTTCATGTATAGATGATACTACACAAACAAGTCAAATTCATGTATCGATGCTACTACACAAACAAGTCAAGTTCATGTATCGATGCTACTGCACAAACAAGTCAAGTTCATGTATCGATGCTACTACACAAACAAGTCAAGTTCATGTATCGATGCTACTACACAAACAAGTCATGTCCATGTATCGATGCTACTACACAAATAAGTCAAGTTCATGTATCGATGCTACTACACACACTCTTATATTGACAGTCATACACTAACCTCTCCAGGTCCACACACATTTCAGGCTTCTACACCAAATCAATACGCGCTAAATAAAATGCACATATTTTCCAATAATTATTGGTAGCGAAAGAGCTTATGTGCCAATCCGAAATACGCGCTAAATAAAATGCACATATTTTCCAATAATTATTGGTAGCGAAAGAGCTTATGTGCCAATCCGAAATACGCGCTAAATAAAATGCACATATTTTCCAATAATTATTGGTAGCGAAAGAGCTTATGTGCCAATTCGAAATACGCGCTAAATAAAATGCACATATTTTCCAATAATTATTGGTAGCGAAAGAGCTTATGTGCCAATCCGAAATACGCGCTAAATAAAATGCACATATTTTCCAATAATTATTGGTAGCGAAAGAGCTTATGTGCCAATCCGAAATACGCGCTAAATAAAATACACATATTTTCCAATAATTATTGGTAGCGAAAGAGCTTATGTGCCAATCCGAAATAATCGGCAGAGTTGAACACCCGGGTAGATTCACCGACTTTCCACAAACCAGCTGGATAGAGAAATAATTCGACCCTACTAGTGGGATTCGAACCTGATGCGCAAATGATTTGAAGCCAACGACCTCACTCACACTGAAACTAGTATATGTCATATGATAGATATATCTTTATTTCGTAATAAGCCATTTCTAGCCCATGAACAAAGCATCAATACAACACATTACGAAGTGAAACATGCATGGTGGTATGGTGACGGACACTAATCTCAACAGAGCATCAATACAAAACATTACAAAGTGAAACATGTATGGTAATATGGTGACGGACACTAATCTCAACAAAGCATCAATACAAAACATTACAAAGTGAAACATGTATGGTAATATGGTGACGGACACTAATCTCAACAAAGCATCAATACAAAACATTACAAAGTGAAACATGTATGGTCATATGGTGACGGACACTAATCTCAACAAAGCAGCAATACAAAACATTACAAAGTGAAACATGTATGGTAATATGGTGACGGACACTAATCTCAACAAAGCAGCAATACAAAACATTACAAAGTGAAACATGTATGGTCATATGGTGACGGACATTAATCTCAACAAAGCAGCAATACAAAACATTACAAAGTGAAACATGTATGGTAATATGGTGACGGACACTAATCTCATCAAAGCATCAATACAAAACATTACAAAGTGAAATATGTATGGTCATATGGTGACGGACACTAATCTCAATAAAGCAGCAATACAAAACATTACAAAGTGAAACATGTATGGTCATATGGTGACGGACACTAATGTCAACAAAGCATCAATGTAAAACATTACGAAGTGAAACATGTATGGTAATATAGTGACGGACACTAATCTCAACAAAGCATCAATGCAAAACATTACGAAGTGAAACATGTATGATGATATGGTGACGGACACTAACCTCAACAAACAATTATGGGAGACCCATAAAACAAAAACAACACACACATTAATAACAACTAAGAAAACAATATTAAGTAGATATGTTTAGATATTGACAAATGATCTACGACGTTCAAATACTTAAACAGAAACGTAAACAGATAATTTCCGAACTGCATTATCAGTTTCTAATTGCATTACCTTAACACATTTAACCATATTAGGTATATGTCAACACTATTACTTGATTGAATGTGTTCTTAAATCAGCATAGAGTAAGCATTCACTAATACAATGATATTCATCCTCTATATTGTTACATTCATTGCATTTTATGTATATCATGCTCGCTATGTCAGATTTACTGTCATATCTATTCTGCATTTTATTTGTGATACTTTCAGGGGAAATAATTGAGGTAATTTATACAGATTCCACAGATATCAGTTCGTTGGTTATTCATGGGGATCTTTTTATTGTTGCTGATACGAAGGACAACGCCATTAAAGTTACCGACATCAAGACTGGCGCATCTTCAATGCTAGCTACATATTTGGACAAACCGTCATCCATAGCATTTTACCATCCGTCTTCATTGTTAGGTAAATTTATATTATTTGTTTTATATTCATTCAGTACAAGCTCTCGGCAAAGGAATATAATCACTGGCAGTTAGTTCTTAGTGTAAGCTAAATGTATGTGTTCAACTGTCTGTACTGCATTGAAGAAAAATAGTTTTATTTCATCAACTACAACAAACCAATTTGAAATAGGTCAATAATGACCCTTAATAAGATATGGTATAATATACAGGTATTTCGGCGGTGATTTTAATAGTTAAACATTTAACATTTAATACTATTACTATGGACGTTGAAATTTATAAACATAAAAACATAGTGCTTATTTCAAGAATGCTGACACTGATATACATTTACGTATAGAATTTTAATGGAAAGACGTAATATTTTATATAAAACCTGAATCATGTATATAGAAATCAAACAGCTTTATAATACTATTACGATTTAACTTTCGTATACATATATGTAAATGCAACATTTTAACCTGGGATGTATAGTTTTACTGTTTTATAAATCTGTATTTATAAATTTAATCTATCTATCTATCTATCTATCTATCTATCTATCTATCTATCTATCTATCTATCTATCTATCTATCTATCTATCTATCTATCTATCTATCTATCTATCTATCTATCTATCTATCTATCTATCTATCTATCTATCTATCTATCTATCTATCTATCTATCTATCTATCTATCTATCTATCTATCTATCTATCTATCTATCTATCTATCTATCTATCTATCTATCTATCTATCTATCTATCTATCTATCTATCTATCTATCTATCTATCTATCTATCTATCTATCTATCTATCTATCTATCTATCTATCTATCTATCTATCTATCTATCTATCTATCTATCTATCTATCTATCTATCTATCTATCTATCTATCTATCTATCTATCTATCTATCTATCTATCTATCTATCTATCTATCTATATCTATCTATCTATCTATCTATCTATCTATCTATCTATCTATCTATCTATCTATCTATCTATCTATATATCTATCTATCTATCTATCTATCTATCTATCTATCTATCTATCTATCTATCTATCTATCTATCTATCTATCTATCTATCTATCTATCTATCTATCTATCTATCTATCTATCTATCTATCTTCTATCTATCTGTCTATCTGTCTATCTGTCTGTCTGTCTGTCTGTCTGTCTATAGATAACAATGTGAATCCACGACAGTTTCGTCATTGATCGTTATCTCATTTCAATTAATATCTTGTCGGGAAGGGCCGTAAATAATATCGCTAGAACGTGTGGTCCAACCCGTTTGCTTTTCTTGAACTTGTCATGTGTTGTAAAATGAATCGAGGAATAAATATGACATTATCGTGTAAGTCGTGATAGCACAGTGGTAGTGCGTTCCCTTGGGGTGCGAAAGGCCCACAGTTGATGCCCCGCTGCAGTCGTTACAAGAGTGTCCTTAGGCAAGGCATTTAAATTTAAGTTTACAACTTATATTAATCACTCTCGAGACTTCATTCCTGAAGGAATCCATCACCACCAGGGAGAGAGAAGAGACACATGGACTTTAAATTCTTTGTCTAATGGCATAAATGGCTCCCGCGGGCTCCAACACAGGGCCTTTCCCACCTGAAGTGAACGCGTTACCACTGCGCGATCAAGACTTCCACATAAATAATAATATAAGTAATAAATAATTGTTTGTATTATTTTTATATTATCAGATTCCTGCGATCACAGTGGCTGTTCTGATGACTGCGTGAATCTGCTACGTGGTGATTATGTGTGCACTTGTTCGAATGGTAAAGCTCTGCAAGACGATGAAAAAACATGCTTACTTGGTAAAATAATAATTTCTAAGTAAATAATATGCTTGATATCTGGTGATGTTTTGTATTGCTTAGACTTATGGGTTATATTCATTCTCTAAGCGTGTGTAAATGGAGATTTGCTAAAACTAATGTGGCTGTTAGATCGATTGTTCTTAAGGAACTGCTTCTTCTATCATTGGAACACTGATTCCTTCATGATTTAGTACATGATTTAGTACGTGATTTAGTACATGATGTAGTACATGATTTAGTACATGATTTAGTACATGATTTAGTACATGATGTAGTACATGATTTAGTACATGATTTAGTCCATCATTTAGTACATGATTTAGTACATCATTTAGTACGTGATTTAGTACATGATTTAGTACTCATTTAGTACGTGATTTAGTCCATCATTTAGTACGTGATTTAGTACATGATTTAGTACATGATGTAGTACATGATTTAGTACATGATTTAGTACGTGATTTAGTCCATCATTTAGTACGTGATTTAGTCCATCATTTAGTACTGTTTTTGATTTAGTACATGATTTAGTACATGATGTAGTACATGATTTAGTACATGATTTAGTACATTATTTATTGTTTTTGTTTTACATGATGTAGTACATTATTTAGTACATGATTTAGTACATTATTTAGTACATCATTTAGTACATCATTGTGTAGGTTGTCATTATTAAATATATCAATAACTTCAAATCACTTCACACTCAAGGTAGGTTCAAATCCCACTGGGTGTGTCGAATTATTTCACATGAGGAAGCTCTCGAGCTGGCTTGGTAGGTGTTTCTAACTAGGCGACCGTCAGTGCACGCAATGCTGCTTGGTGGAGCACCCGGGTCTTCCTCCGCCAATACTAGCGGGACACTCGGCATATGACCTAAGCTGTTGATGCGACATTAAACACCATAACACAAAGACACACGAATATATCGATATAGCTGTATGTTAGCATATCGATATAGCTGTGTGTTAGTATATCGATATAGCGGTATGTTAGCATCTCGATATAGCGGTATATTAGCATATCGATATAGCGGTATATTAGCATATCGATAGAGCGGTATGTTAGCATCTCGATATAGCGGTATATTAGCATATCGATATAGCGGTATATTAGCATATCGATATAGCTGTATGTTAACATCTCGATATAGCTGTATGTTAGCATCTCGATATAGCTGTATGTTAGCATATCGATATAGCGGTATGTTAGCATATCGATATAGCGGTATATTAGCATATCGATATAGCTGTATGTTAGCATATCGATATAGCGGTATGTTAGCATCTCGATATAGCGGTATATTAGCATATCGATATAGCTGTATATTAGCATATCGATATAGCTGTATGTTAACATTTCGATATAGCTGTGTGTTAGCATATCGATATAGCGGTATGTTAGCATATCGATATAGCTGTATGTTAGCATCTCGATATAGCGGTATGTTAGCATATCGATATAGCTGTATGTTAGCATCTCGATATAGCTGTATGTTAACATCTCGATATAGCTGTGTGTTAGCATATCGATATAGCTGTATGTTAGCATATCGATATAGCGGTATATTAGCATATCGATATAGCTGTATGTTAACATCTCGATATAGCTGTGTGTTAGCATATCGATATAGCTGTATGTTAACATCTCGATATAGCTGTGTGTTAGCATATCGATATAGCTGTATGTTAGCATATCGATATAGCTGTATGTTAACATCTCGATATAGCTGTATGTTAGCATATCGATATAGCTGTGTGTTAGCATATCGATATAGCTGTATGTTAGCATATCGATATAGCTGTGTGTTAGCATATCGATATAGCTATATGTTAGCATATCGATATAGCTGTATGTTAGCATATCGATATAGCTGTATGTTAGCATATCGATATAGCTGTATGTTAGCATATCGATATAGCTGTATGTTAGCATCTCGATATAGCTGTATGTTAGCATATCGATATAGCTGTATATTAGTATATCGATATAGCTGTATGTTAGCATATCGATATAGCTGTATGTTAGCATCTCGAAATAGCTGTGTGTTAACATCTCGATATAGCTGTGTGTTAGCATATCGATATAGCTGTGTATTAGCATATCGATATAGCTATATGTTAGCATATCGATATAGCTGTATGTTAGCATATCGATATAGCTGTATGTTAGCATATCGATATAGCTGTGTGTTAGCATATCGATATAGCTGTATGTTAGCATATCGATATAGCTGTATGTTAGCATATCGATATAGCGATACGTTAGCATATCGATATAGCTGTATGTTAGCATCTCGATATAGCGGTATATTAGCATCTCGATACAGCTGTATGTTAGCATCTCGATATAGCGGTATATTAGCATATCGATATAGCTGTATGTTAGCATCTCAATATAACTGTATATTAGCATCTCGATATATAGCGGTATATTAGCATCTCGATATAACTGTATATTAGCATCTCGATATAGCGGTATATTAGCATATCGATATAGCTGTATGTTAACATCTCGATATAGCTGTGTGTTAGCATATCGATATAGCTGTATGTTAACATCTCGATATAGCTGTGTGTTAGCATATCGATATAGCTGTATGTTAGCATATCGATATAGCTGTATTTTAGCATATCGATATAGCTGTGTGTTAGCATATCGATATAGCTATATGTTAGCATATCGATATAGCTGTATGTTAGCATATCGATATAGCTGTATGTTAGCATATCGATATAGCTGTATGTTAGCATATCGATATAGCTGTATGTTAGCATATCGATATAGCTGTATGTTAGCATATCGATATAGCTGTATATTAGTATATCGATATAGCTGTATGTTAGCATATCGATATAGCTGTATGTTAGCATCGATAGCTGTTGTTACATCTCGATATAGCTGTTGTTAGCATTCGATATAGCTGTTTTAGCATTCGATATAGCTTTGTTAGCATATCGATATAGCTGTATGTTAGCATATCGATATAGCTGTATGTTAGCATATCGATATAGCTGTGTGTTAGCATATCGATATAGCTGTATGTTAGCATATCGATATAGCTGTATGTTAGCATATCGATATAGCTGTATGTCAGCATATCGATATAGCTCTATGTTAGCATATCGATATAGCTGTGTGTTAACATCTCGATATAGCTGTATGTTAACATCTCGATATAGCTGTATGTTAGCACATCGATATAGCTGTATGTTAGCATCTCGATATATCTGTATGTTAGCATATCGATATAGCTGTATGTTAGCATCTCGATATAGCTGTATGTTAGCATATCGATATAGCTGTATATTAGTATATCGATATAGCTGTATGTTAGCATATCGATATAGCTGTATGTTAGCATCTCGAAATAGCTGTATGTTAACATCTCGATATAGCTGTGTGTTAGCATATCGATATAGCTGTATGTTAGCATATCGATATAGCTGTGTATTAGCATATCGATATCGCTATATGTTAGCATATCGATATAGCTGTATGTTAGCATATCGATATAGCGGTATGTTAGCATATCGATATAGCTGTATGTTAGCATCTCGATATAGCGGTATGTTAGCATATCGATATAGCTGTATGTTAGCATCTCGATATAGCTGTATGTTAACATCTCGATATAGCTGTGTGTTAGCATATCGATATAGCTGTATGTTAGCATATCGATATAGCGGTATATTAGCATATCGATATAGCTGTATGTTAACATCTCGATATAGCTGTGTGTTAGCATATCGATATAGCTGTATGTTAACATCTCGATATAGCTGTGTGTTAGCATATCGATATAGCTGTATGTTAGCATATCGATATAGCTGTATGTTAACATCTCGATATAGCTGTATGTTAGCATATCGATATAGCTGTGTGTTAGCATATCGATATAGCTGTATGTTAGCATATCGATATAGCTGTGTGTTAGCATATCGATATAGCTATATGTTAGCATATCGATATAGCTGTATGTTAGCATATCGATATAGCTGTGTGTTAGCATATCGATATAGCTGTATGTTAGCATATCGATATAGCTCTATGTTAGCATATCGATATAGCTGTGTGTTAGCATATCGATATAGCTGTATGTTAGCATATCGATATAGCTGTGTGTTAACATCTCGATATAGCTGTATGTTAGCACATCGATATAGCTGTATGTTAGCATCTCGATATAGCTGTATGTTAGCATATCGATATAGCTGTATGTTAGCATCTCGATATAGCTGTATGTTAGCATATCGATATAGCTGTATATTAGTATATCGATATAGCTGTATGTTAGCATATCGATATAGCTGTATGTTAGCATCTCGAAATAGCTGTATGTTAACATCTCGATATAGCTGTGTGTTAGCATATCGATATAGCTGTATGTTAGCATATCGATATAGCTGTGTATTAGCATATCGATATAGCTATATGTTAGCATATCGATATAGCTGTATGTTAGCATATCGATATAGCTGTATGTTAGCATATCGATAAAGCTGTATGTTAGCATATCGATATAGCTGTATGTTAGCATATCGATATAGCGATACGTTAGCATATCGATATAGCTGTATGTTAGCATCTCGATATAGCGGTATATTAGCATCTCGATACAGCTGTATGTTAGCATCTCGATATAGCGGTATATTAGCATATCAATATAGCTGTATGTTAGCATCTCAATATAACTGTATATTAGCATCTCGATATATAGCGGTATATTAGCATCTCGATATAACTGTATATTAGCATCTCGATATAGCGGTATATTAGCATATCGATATAGCTGTATGTTAACATCTCGATATAGCTGTGTGTTAGCATATCGATATAGCTGTATGTTAACATCTCGATATAGCTGTGTGTTAGCATATCGATATAGCTGTATGTTAGCATATCGATATAGCTGTATTTTAACATCTCGATATAGCTGTATGTTAGCATATCGATATAGCTGTGTGTTAGCATATCGATATAGCTGTATGTTAGCATATCGATATAGCTGTATGTTAGCATATCGATATAGCTGTATGTTAGCATATCGATATAGCTGTATGTTAGCATATCGATATAGCTCTATGTTAGCATATCGATATAGCTGTGTGTTAACATCTCGATATAGCTGTATGTTAACATCTCGATATAGCTGTATGTTAGCACATCGATATAGCTGTATGTTAGCATCTCGATATAGCTGTATGTTAGCATATCGATATAGCTGTATGTTAGCATCTCGATATAGCTGTATGTTAGCATATCGATATAGCTGTATATTAGTATATCGATATAGCTGTATGTTAGCATATCGATATAGCTGTATGTTAGCATCTCGAAATAGCTGTATGTTAACATCTCGATATAGCTGTGTGTTAGCATATCGATATAGCTGTATGTTAGCATATCGATATAGCTGTGTATTAGCATATCGATATAGCTATATGTTAGCATATCGATATAGCTGTATGTTAGCATATCGATATAGCTGTATGTTAACATATCGATATAGCTGTGTGTTAGCATATCGATATAGCTGTATGTTAGCATATCGATATAGCTGTATGTTAGCATATCGATATAGCGGTACGTTAGCATATCGATATAGCTGTATGTTAGCATCTCGATATAGCGGTATATTAGCATCTCGATACAGCTGTATGTTAGCATCTCGATATAGCGGTATATTAGCATATCGATATAGCTGTATGTTAGCATCTCAATATAACTGTATATTAGCATCTCGATATAGCGGTATATTAGCATCTCGATATAACTGTATATTAGCATCTCGATATAGCGGTATATTAGCATATCGATATAGCTGTATGTTAGCATCTCGATATAACTGTATATTAGCATCTAGATATAGCGGTATGTTAGCATCTCGATATAGCGGTATATTAGCATATCGATATAGCTGTATGTTAGCATCTCGATATAACTGTATATTAGCATCTCGATATAGCGGTATATTAGCATATCGATATAGCTGTATGTTAGCATCTCGATATAGCTGTATATTAACATCTCGATATAGCGGTATATTAGCATCTCGATATAACTGTATATTAGCATCTCGATATAGCGGTATATTAGCATATCGATATAGCTGTATGTTAGCATCTCGATATAACTGTATATTAGCATCTCGATATAGCGGTATATTAGCATATCGATTAGTGATATTAGCAGTAGCAGACCCATGCTTATATCATTCAACATTATCAAGATTTATTAATATTCTTAATTCAGGTTATTTTAATCTGCAGAATGAAGAAATATATGTATGGAATTAGAAGGACATTATTTTCGTGTGTACGTATTATTTGTAATGTGTATGTGGAAAAGTCATTCAGCTCTGAGAAACCGTCTTGCTTACATCGACAAATTTGCAGGCAAATACAAGTTTCAAATATATTATACTATTGCCATATAATAGTAGAGTTGACGTAGTTTAGTTAATGTAATATTACAATTACAATGCATCATCTGTTGCAGTTGTAAACAGTGCCACAACTAGTACACAAACAGTAACCACTAATGGAAAACCTACCACCCCTATGACAAAAACGACTATATCAGCCGTATCAACCACCCATATGACAAGCACGACCATATCAGCCGTATCAACCACCCATATGACAAGAACGACCATATCAGCCGTATCAACCACAGACAATCAAGTCAACGAACGTCTTACATACCAAATGGAACATAATCAACCAGAAACGTCGTCGGTTGACGTAGAAGATGTATCAAATGCAGAATTACAAAACATAACATCTGCCCCGACTTTGGACAGACTTTTATCAAGCAGTTCTTCGCCAGATAACAGACTATTCAATGTGCATACCGGGGAACCAAAGCCCTCACAGTCAACCGCTAGGGAAGAGATACGATATGCTACTGATCCGTCTGTAAAATACGGGGATGGACTAAAGTCAACGCTGTCAACATCACATGAAGATATACAATATGTAACTGATTCATCTGAAACCCACGAGACTCTACCAGGAATGAAAGCCGCATATGCTATAGCACACGAATATGTGGGGATAAAACATATAGGTGAAATGGAATGCTTATATTTTCAATTAAATACAGTTAGGACACAAATAATAACAACATTACACTGTAGGCTTCTTGTTGCAAACTTCTTTGGGACACTTGAAACACTAAAATAATTGAAACACAAACTGGTACCCATAATAAATATATGACTAATCGTATAACAACTCACACTAGTTAGAAAACGGCCCGTACTAATTAGGAAACTGCCCTCACTAGTTAGAAAACGGCCCACACTAATTAGAAAACTGCCAACACTAGTTAGAAAACAGCCCACACTAATTATAAAACAGCCCTCACTAGTTAGAAAACGCCCCCGCACTAATTAGAAAACTGCCAACACTAGTTATAAAACGGCCCGCACTAATTAGAAAACTGCCCTCACCAGTGCCCTCACTAGTTAGAAAACGCCCCGCACTATTTAGAAAACTGCCCTCACTAGTTAGAAAACGCCCCCGCACTAATTAGAAAACTGCCCTCACTAGTTAGAAAACGCCCCGCACTAATTAGAAAACTGCCCTCACTAGTTAGAAATAACTTAATGCAATTGAGGTGACGTAGTTAGTGACCAGACCGTGTAACGTATTGTCAAATTAATGAATTTTAGTTTCAGATGTACCTTACTTTGAGAACTGTCCATATGGTGAGACTATTATTGCCAACGTACCCGACATAGATAGTGTCTTAGAACTGCCAATTAAACCTGCAGGTGAGGAGATGGTTTATCTATATAACATTTGCATACTTAGTATATATACAAGTAATAACTCAAGTCCAAGTCTTGATAGCGCAGTAGTAGCGCGTTCGTTTCAGGTGTGAGAAGTGAGGTCCGGAGTTCGCACCAAGCTGTAGCAGTTACGAGTGTGCAAGCAAGGCAATACTACATTGCCTCTTCTCTCCCTCGTAGCGATGGATTCCATCAGGAATGAGGGTTCGAGAGCGATTAATCTAACGTTGTAAAACGTTGTTAAGATAAAGGTGTATAAACTAAACTCAAATTATAATTCGATACAGTAGTAATATATTTAACGAAATCGTTCTTAGATGGTTCAGTGAGTTAGCCTATTCATTAGTAAATCAACTGTATGTAAGCAATAGGCGTCACTGGTCATTTGTTTCTTTGTTTGTTTGTCGTGTATAAAGTCGCAGCAACAGCATATGTTATGCGGCGACACTGTAGCATTTATTAGTGAAGGAAGACCTTAGATGCCCCTCGATGCAGTAGTTCAGGCACGGGCGGACACCCGGGTGATGACACCGACCGAGCCAGTTGGATAGCTTTCCCATATGAAATAATTCAACACCCATAGTGGGACTCGAACCTACAGCTGTGAGAGGCAAGTGATCTTGAGTGAACGACCGTAACCACTCGGCCACTTGTGCATCGTCTCTGTTCTAGTGCTCTAGTAGATGTGCATCGTCTCTGTTCTAGTGCTCTAGTAGTTGTGCATCGTCTCTGTTCTAGTGCTCTAGTAGTTGTGCATCGTCTCTGTTCTAGTGTTCTAGTAGATGTGCATCGTCTCTGTTCTAGTGCTCTAGTAGTTGTGCATCGTCTCTGTTCTAGTGCTCTAGTAGATGTGCATCGTCTCTGTTCTAGTGCTCTAGTAGATGTGCATCGTCTCAGTTCTAGTGCTCTAGTAGTTGTGCATCGTCTCTGTTCTAGTAGATGTGCATTGTCTCTGTTCTAGTGCTCTAGTAGTTGTGCATCGTCTCTGTTCTAGTGCTCTAGTAGTTGTGCATCGTCTCTGTTCTAGTGCTCTAGTAGTTGTGCATCGTCTCTGTTCTAGTGCTCTAGTAGTTGTGCATCGTCTCTGTTCTAGTGCTCTAGTAGTTGTGCATCGTCTCTGTTCTAGTGCTCTAGTAGTTGTGCATCGTCTCTGTTCTAGTGCTCTAGTAGTTGTGCATCGTCTCTGTTCTAGTGCTCTAGTAGTTGTGCATCGTCTCTGTTCTAGTGCTCTAGTAGTTGTGCATCGTCTCTGTTCTAGTGCTCTAGTAGTTGTGCATCGTCTCTGTTCTAGTGCTCTAGTAGTTGTGCATCGTCTCTGTTCTAGTGCTCTAGTAGTTGTGCATCGTCTCTGTTCTAGTGCTCTAGTAGTTGTGCATCGTCTCTGTTCTAGTGCTCTAGTAGTTGTGCATCGTCTCTGTTCTAGTGCTCTAGTAGTTGTGCATCGTCTCTGTTCTAGTGCTCTAGTAGTTGTGCATCGTCTCTGTTCTAGTGCTCTAGTAGTTGTGCATCGTCTCTGTTCTAGTGCTCTAGTAGTTGTGCATCGTCTCTGTTCTAGTGTTCTAGTAGATGTGTATCGTCTCTGTTCTAGTGCTCTAGTAGTTGTGCATCGTCTCTGTTCTAGTGCTCTAGTAGATGTGCATCGTCTCTGTTCTAGTGCTCTAGTAGATGTGCATCGTCTCTGTTCTAGTGATCTAGTAGTTGTGCATCGTCTCTGTTCTAGTGTTCTAGTAGATGTGCATCGTCTCTGTTCTAGTGCTCTAGTAGTTGTGCATCGTCTCTGTTCTAGTGCTCTAGTAGTTGTGCATCGTCTCTGTTCTAGTGCTCTAGTAGTTGTGCATCGTCTCTGTTCTAGTGCTCTAGTAGTTGTGCATCGTCTCTGTTCTAGTGCTCTAGTAGTTGTGCATCGTCTCTGTTCTAGTGCTCTAGTAGTTGTGCATCGTCTCTGTTCTAGTGCTCTAGTAGTTGTGCATCGTCTCTGTTATAGTGCTCTAGTAGTTGTGCATCGTCTCTGTTCTAGTGTTCTAGTAGATGCGCATCGTCTCTGTTCTAGTGTTCTAGTAGTTGTGCATCGTCTCTGTTCTAGTGCTCTAGTAGTTGTGCATCGTCTCTGTTCTAGTGCTCTAGTAGTTGTGCATCGTCTCTGTTCTAGTGCTCTAGTAGTTGTGCATCGTCTCTGTTCTAGTGCTATAGTAGTTGTGCATCGTCTCTGTTCTAGTGCTCTAGTAGTTGTGCATCGTCTCTGTTCTAGTGCTCTAGTAGTTGTGCATCGTCTCTGTTCTAGTGCTCTAGTAGTTGTGCATCGTCTCTGTTCTAGTGCTCTAGTAGATGTGCATCGTCTCTGTTCTAGTGCTCTAGTAGTTGTGCATCGTCTCTGTTCTAGTGCTCTAGTAGTTGTGCATCGTCTCTGTTCTAGTGCTCTAGTAGTTGTGCATCGTCTCTGTTCTAGTGCTCTAGTAGTTGTGCATCGTCTCTGTTCTAGTGCTCTAGTAGTTGTGCATCGTCTCTGTTCTAGTGCTCTAGTAGTTGTGCATCGTCTCTGTTCTAGTGCTCTAGTAGTTGTGCATCGTCTCTGTTCTAGTGCTCTAGTAGTTGTGCATAGTCTCTGTTCTAGTGTTCTAGTAGTTGTGTATCGTCTCTGGTCTAGTGCTCTAGTAGTTGTGCATCGTCTCTGTTCTAGTGTTCTAGTAGATGTGCATCGTCTCTGTTCTAGTGCTCTAGTAGTTGTGCATCGTCTCTGTTCTAGTGCTCTAGTAGTTGTGCATCGTCTCTGTTCTAGTGCTCTAGTAGTTGTGCATCGTCTCTGTTCTAGTGCTCTAGTTGTTGTGCATCGTCTCTGTTCTAGTGCTCTAGTAGTTGTGCATCGTCTCTGTTCTAGTGCTCTAGTAGATGTGCATCGACTTAGTCCTAGTGCTCTAGTAGTTGTGCATCGTCTCTGTTCTAGTGCTCTAGTAGTTGTGCATCCTCTCTGTTTTAGTGCTCTAGTAGTTGTGCATCGTCTCTGTTCTAGTGTTCTAGTAGTTGTGCATCGTCTCTGTTCTAGTGCTCTAGTAGTTGTGCATCGTCTCTGTTCTAGTGCTCTAGTAGTTGTGCATCGTCTCTGTTCTAGTGCTCTAGTAGTTGTGCATCGTCTCTGTTCTAGTGCTCTAGTAGTTGTGCATCGTCTATGTTATAGTGCTCTAGTAGTTGTGCATCGTCTCTGTTCTAGTGTTCTAGTAGATGCGCATCGTCTCTGTTTTAGTGTTCTAGTAGTTGTGCATCGTCTCTGTTCTAGTGCTCTAGTAGTTGTGCATCGTCTCTGTTCTAGTGCTCTAGTAGTTGTGCATCGTCTCTATTCTAGTGCTCTAGTAGTTGTGCATCGTCTCTGTTCTAGTGCTCTAGTAGATGTGTATCGTCTCTGTTCTAGTGCTCTAGTAGTTGTGCATCGTCTCTGTTCTAGTGCTCTAGTAGTTGTGTATCGTCTCTGGTCTAGTGCTCTAGTAGTTGTGCATCGTCTCTGTTCTAGTGCTCTAGTAGTTGTGCATCGTCTCTGTTCTAGTGCTCTAGTAGTTGTGCATCGTCTCTGTTCTAGTGCTCTAGTAGTTGTGCATCGTCTCTGTTCTAGTGTTCTAGTAGTTGTGCATCGTCTCTGTTCTAGTGCTCTAGTAGTTGTGCATAGTCTCTGTTCTAGTGTTCTAGTAGTTGTGTATCGTCTCTGGTCTAGTGCTCTAGTAGTTGTGCATCGTCTCTGTTCAAGTGCTCTAGTAGTTGTGCATCGTCTCTGTTCTAGTGCTCTAGTAGTTGTGCATCGTCTATGTTCTAGTGTTCTAGTAGTTGTGCATCGTCTCTGTTCTAGTGTTCTAGTAGTTGTGCATCGTCTCTGTTCTAGTGTTCTAGTAGATGTGCATCGTCTCTGTTCTAGTGTTCTAGTAGATGTGCATCGTCTCTGTTCTAGTGCTCTAGTAGTTGTGCATCGTCTCTGTTCTAGTGCTCTAGTAGTTGTGCATCGTCTCTGTTCTAGTGCTCTAGTAGTTGTGCATCGTCTCTGTTCTAGTGCTCTAGTTGTTGTGCATCGTCTCTGTTCTAGTGCTCTAGTAGTTGTGCATCGTCTCTGTTCTAGTGCTCTAGTAGTTGTGCATCGTCTCTGTTCTAGTGCTCTAGTAGTTGTGCATCGTCTCTGTTCTAGTGCTCTAGTAGTTGTGCATCGTCTCTGTTCTAGTGTTCTAGTAGTTGTGCATCGTCTCTGTTCTAGTGCTCTAGTAGTTGTGCATCGTCTCTGTTCTAGTGCTCTAGTAGTTGTGCATCGTCTCTGTTCTAGTGCTCTAGTAGTTGTGCATCGTCTCTGTTCTAGTGCTCTAGTAGTTGTGCATCGTCTATGTTATAGTGCTCTAGTAGTTGTGCATCGTCTCTGTTCTAGTGTTCTAATAGATGCGCATCGTCTCTGTTCTAGTGTTCTAGTAGTTGTGCATCGTCTCTGTTCTAGTGCTCTAGTAGTTGTGCATCGTCTCTGTTCTAGTGCTCTAGTAGTTGTGCATCGTCTCTATTCTAGTGCTCTAGTAGTTGTGCATCGTCTCTGTTCTAGTGCTATAGTAGTTGTGCATCGTCTCTGTTCTAGTGCTCTAGTAGTTGTGCATCGTCTCTGTTCTAGTGCTCTAGTAGTTGTGCATCGTCTCTGTTCTAGTGCTCTAGTAGTTGTGCATCGTCTCTGTTCTAGTGCTCTAGTAGATGTGCATCGTCTCTGTTCTAGTGCTCTAGTAGTTGTGCATCGTCTCTGTTCTAGTGTTCTAGTAGATGTGCATCGTCTCTGTTCTAGTGTTCTAGTAGTTGTGCATCGTCTCTGTTCTAGTGCTCTAGTAGTTGTGCATCGTCTCTGTTCTAGTGTTCTAGTAGTTGTGCATCGTCTCTGTTCTAGTGTTCTAGTAGTTGTGCATCGTCTCTGTTCTAGTGTTCTAGTAGATGTGCATCGTCTCTGTTCTAGTGTTCTAGTAGTTGTGCATCGTCTCTGTTCTAGTGCTCTAGTAGTTGTGCATCGTCTCTGTTCTAGTGCTCTAGTAGTTGTGCATCGTCTCTGTTCTAGTGCTCTAGTAGTTGTGCATCGTCTCTGTTCTAGTGCTCTAGTAGTTGTGCATCGTCTCTGTTCTAGTGCTCTAGTAGTTGTGCATCGTCTCTGTTCTAGTGCTCTAGTAGATGTGCATCGTCTCTGTTCTAGTGCTCTAGTAGTTGTGCATCGTCTCTGTTCTAGTGCTCTAGTAGTTGTGCATCGTCTCTGTTCTAGTGCTCTAGTAGTTGTGCATCGTCTCTGTTCTAGTGTTCTAGTAGTTGTGCATCGTCTCTGTTCTAGTGCTCTAGTAGTTGTGCATCGTCTCTGTTCTAGTGCTCTAGTAGTTGTGCATCGTCTCTGTTCTAGTGTTCTAGTAGTTGTGCATCGTCTCTGTTCTAGTGTTCTAGTAGTTGTGCATCGTCTCTGTTCTAGTGTTCTAGTAGATGTGCATCGTCTCTGTTCTAGTGTTCTAGTAGTTGTGCATCGTCTCTGTTCTAGTGCTCTAGTAGTTGTGCATCGTCTCTGTTCTAGTGCTCTAGTAGTTGTGCATCGTCTCTGTTCTAGTGCTCTAGTAGTTGTGCATCGTCTCTGTTCTAGTGCTCTAGTAGTTGTGCATCGTCTCTGTTCTAGTGCTCTAGTAGTTGTGCATCGTCTCTGTTCTAGTGCTCTAGTAGTTGTGCATCGTCTCTGTTCTAGTGCTCTAGTAGTTGTGCATCGTCTCTGTTCTAGTGCTCTAGTAGTTGTGCATCGTCTCTGTTCTAGTGCTCTAGTAGTTGTGCATCGTCTCTGTTCTAGTGCTCTAGTAGTTGTGCATCGTCTCTGTTCTAGTGTCTAGTAGTTGTGCATCGTCTCTGTTCTAGTGTCTAGTAGTTGTGATCGTCTCTGTTCTATGTTAGTAGTGTGCATGTCTCTGTTCTAGTGTCTAGTAGTGTGCATCGTCTCTGTTCTAGTGCTCTAGTAGTTGTGCATCGTCTCTGTTCTAGTGCTCTAGTAGTTGTGCATCGTCTCTGTTCTAGTGCTCTAGTAGTTGTGCATCGTCTCTGTTCTAGTGTTCTAGTAGTTGTGCATCGTCTCTGTTCTAGTGCTCTAGTAGTTGTGCATAGTCTCTGTTCTAGTGTTCTAGTAGTTGTGTATCGTCTCTGGTCTAGTGCTCTAGTAGTTGTGCATCGTCTCTGTTCTAGTGCTCTAGTAGTTGTGCATCGTCTCTGTTCTAGTGCTCTAGTAGTTGTGCATCGTCTCTGTTCTAGTGTTCTAGTAGTTGTGCATCGTCTCTGTTCTAGTGTTCTAGTAGTTGTGCATCGTCTCTGTTCTAGTGTTCTAGTAGATGTGCATCGTCTCTGTTCTAGTGTTCTAGTAGATGTGCATCGTCTCTGTTCTAGTGCTCTAGTAGTTGTGCATCGTCTCTGTTCTAGTGCTCTAGTAGTTGTGCATCGTCTCTGTTCTAGTGCTCTAGTAGTTGTGCATCGTCTCTGTTCTAGTGCTCTAGTTGTTGTGCATCGTCTCTGTTCTAGTGCTCTAGTAGTTGTGCATCGTCTCTGTTCTAGTGCTCTAGTAGATGTGCATCGTCTCTGTTCTAGTGCTCTAGTAGTTGTGCATCGTCTCTGTTCTAGTGCTCTAGTAGTTGTGCATCGTCTCTGTTCTAGTGCTCTAGTAGTTGTGCATCGTCTCTGTTCTAGTGCTCTAGTAGTTGTGCATCGTCTCTGTTCTAGTGCTCTAGTAGTTGTGCATAGTCTCTGTTCTAGTGTTCTAGTAGTTGTGCATCGTCTCTGGTCTAGTGCTCTAGTAGTTGTGCATCGTCTCTGTTCTAGTGCTCTAGTAGTTGTGCATCGTCTCTGTTCTAGTGCTCTAGTAGTTGTGCATCGTCTCTGTTCTAGTGTTCTAGTAGTTGTGCATCGTCTCTGTTCTAGTGTTCTAGTAGTTGTGCATCGTCTCTGTTCTAGTGTTCTAGTAGATGTGCATCGTCTCTGTTCTAGTGTTCTAGTAGATGTGCATCGTCTCTGTTCTAGTGCTCTAGTAGTTGTGCATCGTCTCTGTTCTAGTGCTCTAGTAGTTGTGCATCGTCTCTGTTCTAGTGCTCTAGTAGTTGTGCATCGTCTCTGTTCTAGTGCTCTAGTAGTTGTGCATCGTCTCTGTTCTAGTGCTCTAGTAGTTGTGCATCGTCTCTGTTCTAGTGCTCTAGTAGATGTGCATCGTCTCTGTTCTAGTGCTCTAGTAGTTGTGCATCGTCTCTGTTCTAGTGCTCTAGTAGTTGTGCATCGTCTCTGTTCTAGTGCTCTAGTAGTTGTGCATCGTCTCTGTTCTAGTGCTCTAGTAGCAATGTCATAGAAAGATCGGAATTACGTGAGTTTGTGAGTAACTGTTATAATATGTCGACACGATGCATAATTCTCATTGAGCAGGGCATGTTACCTACACAACATAATATATTATGTTATATTTCGGGTTTTACGCCTGCATCAGCACCATTTTGGGCTATATCGCTGGCGGGCAGTTTACCTAACAACACCTTTTCCTGGGCAGGCTCCAGCAGTTAACCAGTACTTGGGTGCACCAACCTCCGTAAGAAACTGCCAACTTTGTCAAATAAATGAGACACGGCCTGAGCGTGGCTCGAACCCGTGACCATCAGTGATGATAGGTTACAGTGGTATACAAGTCAGCGACCTTAACCACTCGACCACGGAGGCGGACCTACACAACATAATACAACTACATTAAGGATATATATATATAAACGTTGGGGATTATATAAAGGCACTTGATTAGGTTTGCCTAGATGCTCAACATTGACCAAGTAGTGTGGATGGTGAACCCAGACCAGACAACGCATATGCTCCTTTTCGTTTAATCTTCTTCAGGGTATGCCAGCGGCGGCTCACCGTTACCTCTGCACTGTGACTACGCGATGACTGAAGACGGTGTGATTATACCGTGGACGGGAGAAGGAGAAGACAGCCGCCACAACGTCACCTTCTTTGTCACAGACTCGCTACAGCAAACTACAAAATGCACCTTTAATGTCATTCTTGAAGGTATGGTATGCTGGTTTGTTCGTGTTGGGGGTTTAATGTCGCATCAACAGATCATGGCGACTCTCAAGTTATTATTGGTGGAGGAAGACCCCGTGTGTCACCTCCCAGCAGTATTATTGATGGAGGAAGACCCCGTGTGTCACCTCCCAGCAGTAATATTGGTGGAGGAAGACCCGTGTGTCACCTCCCAGCAGTATTATTGGTGGAGGAAGACCCCGTGTGTCACCTCCCAGCAGTAATATTGGTGGAGGAAGACCCGTGTGTCACCTCCCAGCAGTATTATTGGTGGAGGAAGACCCGTGTGTCACTCCCAGAAGTAATATTGGTGGAGGAAGACCCCGTGTGTCACCTCCCAGCAGTAATATTGGTGGAGGAAGACCCGTGTGTCACCTCCCAGCAGTATTATTGGTGGAGGAAGACCCGTGTGTCACCTCCCAGCAGTATTTCAGACACGGACTAGCACCATTGTCGAACCACCGACCTTCCGCAAGTCAGACATAAATCGTGTGTTTGTAAATGTATGTATAGTCCAGGTTGTGAACGGACAATGTGTCATATTTAAATAAATGAGAACAATGGTATATGTACAAGAACTGTAATTCAAAATAGCATACATGTACATGGACTGTAGTTCAAATAGCATACATTTACATGAACTGTAGCACATATACAACGTCTGTTTAGCGTATACATGTACATGGACTGTAGTTCAAATAGCATACATGTACATGAACTGTAGCACATATACAACGTCTGTTTAGCGTATACATGTACATGAACTGTAGCACATATAAAACGTCTGTTTAGCATATACATGTACATGAACTGTAGCACATATACAACGTCTGTTTAGCATATACATGTACATGAACTGTAGCACATATAAAATGTCTGTTTAACATATACATGAACTGTAGCACATATAAAACGTCTGTTTAGCATATACATGTACATGAACTGTAGTACATATAAAACGTCTGTTTAGCATATACATGTACATGAACTGTAGTACATATAAAACGTCTGTTTAGCATATACATGTACATGAACTGTAGTAAAAATAAAACGTATGTTTAGCATATACATGTACATGAACTGTAGTAAAAATAAAACGTATATTTAGCATATACATGTACATGCACTGTAGTACATATAAAACGTATGTTTAGCATATACATGTACATGCACTATAGTACATATAAAACGTCTGTTTAGCATATACATGTACATGCACTATAGTACATATAAAACGTATGTTTAGCATATACATGTACATGCACTATAGTACATATAAAACGTCTGTTTAGCATATACATGTACATGAACTGTAGTAAAAATAAAACGTATGTTTAGCATATACATGTACATGCACTATAGTACATATAAAACGTATGTTTAGCATATACATGTACATGAACTGTAGTAAAAATAAAACGTATGTTTAGCATATACATGTACATGCACTATAGTACATATAAAACGAATGTTTAGCATATACATGTACATGCACTATAGTACATATAAAACGTATGTTTAGCATATACATGTACATGCACTATAGTACATATACAACGTATGTTAAGCGTATACATGTACATGAACTGTAGTACATATAAATTACATGTGCACGAAATGTCACATAAAACATCTGTTAAGCGTATATATGTACGCAGCAATGTATGCAGGGCTGCCTAGGTGTGATATTCACTGTGTATTCACATGTACTGCGTTAAAATACCATAGATGTTTTCAATCAACCTCAACATACTTTAAATTAATACCTGTTTGTGGTACGCTTATTTATCGCCACCCCTGGTTTATTGGGGTGACGCATTCAGAAGTATATTATTCATTTGATTGTTTGAATATAATGCAAGATACAGAAGACGATCTAATCCCAAAAGCATCCCTGGTTCATTTACATGCTCGGTGTATAGTAGCCTGGACAGTGAAATAAATATATTTTAACACCGAGACTATTAATTGGGCCGTATTGAGTTTCTGATCAAATCAACATTTTGCCAGAAGTTAAAAAGTGAAAATTCGACAGACTGGCACCCAGGCTAGGTGAATAGCACCGATACATGGGACCTCGAATGATAATCCCATCTGAAAGACGGTTACAACTATTGGGGTCAGACGGGGGATCGATACTGTGGATATACGCCTAGTTTCTGTATAGTTCTCATTAATTATTTTCAGATACCGACCCACCAGTGTTCACGTATTGTCCACAGTCCATCAAAATTCGCACATATGAAAATTCAAGAGTTGTCAATTGGACATTGCCAGAAGCCGTGGACAATGTGGGCTTGAAGTATGTAGAGAGTTCTCATTCGCCTGGGACTCACTTCCCTTCGGGCGAGAGTCAAGTGAATTATACGGCCATTGATCTGGCAGGCAACAAGGCCTACTGTTTCTTCAGCATATTTGTACTTCATGGTAAGCGTGACACAAAGAAAAGTAAATATTACTTCTTAATTTAAAGTCATATTCATGTTCAACCCGACTGTCACCATTTATTAAAAGGTAGCCATCATGTAGTTGTATTCTCTACAAAACCAGTAATATGAATAAGACAAAGCCTCAAAGCGAGCTCAATCATAGATCCATAGCATAGCTCAATCATAGATCCATATCATAGCTCAATCATAGATCCATAGCATAGCTCAATCATAGATCCATATCATAGCTCAATCATAGATCCATATCATAGCTCAATCATAGATCCATATCATAGCTCAATCATAGATCCATATCATAGCTCACTCATATATCCATATCATAGCTCAATCATAGATCCATAGCATAACTCAATCATAGATCCATAGCATAGATCCATATCATAGCTCAATCATAGATCCATATCATAGCTCAATCATTGATCCATATCATAGCTCAATCATAGATCCATATCATAGCTCAATCATAGATCCATATCATAGCTCACTCATAGATCCATATCATAGCTCAATCATAGATCCATATCATATATCCATATCATAGCTCAATCATAGATCCATATCATAGCTCAATCATAGATCCATATCAAAGCTCAATCATAGATCCATATCATAGCTCACTCATAGATCCATATCATATCTCAATCATAGATCCATATCATAGCTCAATCATAGATCCATATCATAGCTCAATCATAGATCCATATCATAGCTCACTCATAGATCCATATCATAGCTCAATCATAGATCCATATCATAGATCCATATCATAGCTCAATCATAGATCCATATCATAGATCCATAACATAGCTCAAGCATAGTCCATATCATAACTCAACCATAGATCCATATCATAGCTCAATCATAGATCCATATCATAACTCAATCATAGATCCATATCATAGCTCAATCATAGATCCATATCATAACTCAATCATAGATCCATATCATAACTCAATCATAGATCCATATCATAACTCAATCATATATGCATATCATAACTCAATCATAGATCCATATCATAGCTCAATCCGAATGATTTAATCAACGGCCGGGGCTAATAGCTCAGTATTTTATCCTGCTCACTGTCATGATTGTGTAATAGGAAACTTGCTATCTATGTAGCTCTCGACCTGCTAACTGTCATGATTGTGTAATAGGAACCTTGCTATCTATGTAGCTACCGACCTGCTCACTGTCATGCTTGTGTAATAGGAACCTTGCTATCTATGTAGCTCTCGACCTGCTCACTGTCATGATTGTGTAATAGGAACCTTGCTATCTATGTAGCTCTCGACCTGCTCACTGTCATGATTGTGTAATAGTAACCTTGCTATCTATGTAACTACCGACCTGCTCACTGTCATGGTTGTGTAGTAGGAACATTGCTATATATGTAGCTCTCGACCTGCTCACTGTCATGATTGTGTAATAGGAACCTTGCTATATATGTAACTCTCGACCTGCTCACTGTCATGCTTGTGTAATAGGAACCTTGCTATATATGTAACTCTCGACCTGCTCACTGTCATGATTGTGTAATAGGAACCTTGCTATCTATGTAGCTCTCGATCTGCTCACTGTCATGATTGTGTAATAAGAACCTTGCTATCTATGTAGCTCTCGACCTGCTCACTGTCATGATTGTGTAATAGGAACCTTGCTATCTATGTAACTCTCGACCTGCTCACTGTCATGGTTGTGTAATAGGAACATTGCTACCTATGTAGCTCTCGACCTGCTCACTGTCATGATTGTGTAATAGTAACCTTGCTATCTATGTAACTACCGACCTGCTCACTGTCATGTTTGTGTAGTAGGAACATTGCTATATATGTAGCTCTCGACCTGCTCACTGTCATGATTGTGTAATAGGAACCTTGCTATATATGTAACTCTCGACCTGCTCACTGTCATGATTGTGTAATAGGAACCTTGCTATCTGTGTAGCTCTCGACCTGCTCACTGTCATGATTGTGTAATATGAACCTTGCTATATATGTAGCTCTCGACCTGCTCACTGTCATGATTGTGTAATAGGAACCTTGCTATCTATGTAACTCTCGACCTGCTAACTGTCATGATTGTGTAATAGGAACCTTGCTATCTATGTAGCTCTCGACCTGCTCACTGTCATGATTGTGTAATATGAACCGTGCTATCGATGTAGCTCTCGACCTGCTCACTGTCATGATTGTGTAATATGAACCTTGCTATATATGTAGCTCTCGACCTGCTCACTGTCATGATTGTGTAATGGGAACCTTGCTATCTATGTAACTCTCGACCTGCTCACTGTCGTGATTGTGTAATAAGAACCTTGGTATCTATGTAACTCTCGACCTGCTCACGGTCATGATTGTGAAATAAGAACCTTGGTATCTATGTAACTCTCGACCTGCTCACTGTCATGATTGTGTAATAAGAACCTTGGTATCTATGTAGCTCTCGACCTGCTCACTCTCATGATTGTGTAATAAGAACCTTGCTATCTATGTAGCTCTCTACCTGCTCACTGTCATGATTGTGTAATAGGAACCTTGCTATCTATGTAGCTCTCGACCTGCTCACTGACATGATTGTATAATATGAACCTTGCTATATATGTAGCTCTCGACCTGCTCACTGTCATGATTGTGTAATAGGAACCTTGCTATCTATGTAGCTCTCGACCTGCTCACTGTCATGATTGTGTAATAAGAACCTTGGTATCTATGTAGCTCTCGACCTGCTCACTGTCATGATTGTGTAATAGGAACCTTTCTATCTATGTAGCTCTCGACCTGCTCACTGTCATGCTTGTGTAATAGGAACCTTGGTATATATGTAGCTCTCGACCTGCTCACTGTCATGATTGTGTAATATGAACCTTGCTATATATGTAGCTCTCGACCTGCTCACTGTCATGATTGTGCAATAGGAACCTTGCTATCTATGTAGCTCTCGACCTGCTCACTGTCATGATTGTGTAATAGGATCCTTGCTATCTATGTAGCTCTCGACCTGCACACTGTCATGATTGTGTAATAGGAAACTTGCTATCTATGTAGCTCTCGACCTGCTCACTGTCATGATTGTGTAATAGGAAACTTGCTATATATGTAGCTCTCGATTTATGACATGGGAACTTCGTCCTCGTTCGCAATTTGCTCTTCAGTCATTACTTCCAGACAAGTGTAATACTATGTGATTTCCGTCCATAGTCGACTATTTGCCCACATTCGACTGCTGTAATTTATAGCTGATGTTCAATATGTTCTAATAACTCTTACGATATATTCATTCCATTATATTTACAGATAAATTCTGCAACTTGCCGGATATTCATCACGGGGGTATCGTCTGTACCCATGGAAATGGCGTCACTGGCGATTGTCGAGTTATATGTGAAGAAGGTTATGCCATAAATCCTATCCGAACATTCAGACGTATGTTCAACTGTCGCCATCCAGATGACCTGGTAGCACTGAATGAAATTATGACAAGACAAGAGCCATGTCTACGTAAGCCATTTTCTAAGTAATGGTTCGCTTCAGGTGCGAAATGCCCGGAGTTCGAGCTGTAGCTGTTACGAGTGTGCCCCTAAGCACATCATATAAACTCCATTCCATCAGGAATGTGGTATCGTGAGTGACTAATATAAGTTGTAGGAACGTGTTTCTCAATCGAGCTAAACGAATTTTGTATATCAACTAAATAAACTTATGATCTTTTTTCGTCCTTAAAAAATGCATCAACTCTCTCATCATTTAAGAGTCAATTGTTCAAGCCACGATACGAAGTCCCAACTTTACTTTACTCAGGGAAACGAAGAAACCAGATTCTCCATGCCCAGCTCCGTATCAACTGCAGTATACTTGCTGACGATATTTTCTCTAAGAACATCATACAGTCACCTCTTTGCATATGCGGACAACGTGAAACTACTTATCACTTCTTCCTTCAATGCAGATTGTATGCCACAATCAGAGCATCACTGATAAACAACATCAATGCACACTGTAATGTTTCCATGCAAACCATTCTTTCTTGGAATACTTCTATACCAGAGCATCACTGACAAACAACATCAATGCACACTGTAATGTTTCCATAAAAACCATTCTTTCTGGGAATACTTCTATACCAGAGCATCACTGACAAACAACATCAATTCACACTGTAATGTTTCCATAAAAACCATTCTTTCTGGGAATACTTCTATACCAGAGCATCACTGACAAACAACATCAATGCACACTGTAATGTTTCCATAAAAAACATTCTGTCTTGGAATACTTCTATACCAGATGACGCTAACGAACATATCTACCTTGTCGTACACAAGTTCATAGAAAAGTCAAAACGATTTCACTGAGTTGTATAGTCCAAGACGTCTACTGTGAAATCAACTTCACAATCCGCCCCACCCCTATTTCTTACTCTCATTCAATACTACACGTCAATACTTCTAGATCTCATTTCTGCATAATTTATTCTATTCCATTTTCATCGTTATTTCCTATTTCTATTTCTAAGCCCTTAGCTACCAAATATTTATAAGCGTTTCGGTGCATTTCCAATTTGAACTAAACATATATAAGTTCTGGTCATTTTCGATATTACGCCAAGTTATTAAAATAGCCATATATACCTGGTATTAACATCTAGTACGCAGTGGAAAGAATTACCTTAAGCTTTTAGTTTTCAGTTCGATCCACATATCACGATATAAATGTGTGTTTCTGTATATTTCTCAATGTATATTACATGTATTCTGATAAATAAATATGTTTAAACCAAATAAACTTAGCTTTTTTCAATAACGTGCATCGCAATGTAGCTGTATATCAAAATTCATATTATTTGTATGTGACTGCTGTACCGGAGGCTACACAAAGCTCAAATGCTAGATCATGGCACAGATAATCAAATCATAATAAAAGCATATACTTAAAGATATAGTCCTGCTCATTAGAAAAGAAATTGCACTGAATGCGAGTGTCCAGTTTTTTATGCCAACAATATTTATAAAACATGCTAATTAAGAGTGATGTACGCACATTAATGTATTGCTGTTACGATTTGTTACGGTGATTTGTTACGGTGATTTGCTACGGTGATTTGGATTTACTAAGAGTCTAACGAACACTGACTAACGTATTCTAAATGAGATTATATATTTGTCAACAATTTTCAAGTACATTAAACATTTTTAAAAGGGTGGATTTCTTTACAGCAAAACTTATGTAACACTGACTTTGGGACGTATACACTTGTATGATAACATCTGTATTAGAAATTGTGACAGTTTGAACCGGAATATATGTTTAATGAGTTATATTCAACTTATATATTTTTAATTATTTTTTATTCAGTTCATTATTCAGTTTCAACGACTTTAATAATAGTTTATGTTTAATCGATTGTAGCAATAACGTGCAGTGTACTATTCCCCGAGTCTAATAGTCCCGCAATATGTGTCGACAGGTCAAACACTTCCTACCAACCAATGCGATAGCGGAAAGCTGTAATGTCGGTGAATTTCGGCCAATCGGGGGTAATGTGAGAAAGGTGTATTCAATAGAATGTTCTTGTTTGCTTACACAAGTATTTATCTTGATGAAAGGGCCTCTGTTTGAGCTACAGCCAGGGGTCCCATGCAACCTTAAACCGCCCCTGCCCTACTGTATACGTTATAGTGAAGCTACAACAACATCATACATACATACTATATTATGTTTGACTAGCTACCAATTACAGTCAATCCAGTACTATCCTTCGACTAAATCACATCTATCCATAAATATCATCATTTTGATGTCGTGTCATGCTATTTTATCACACAAATGGGTCACTTGTCCAGTCGGGTTAACACATTGGCCTATGCATCCACTGATCGAAACCAAGTACGAATATATAAACAGTGTGTCAGTACTAAGATTAATGTAAAGCAAATACCCTTAAAATGCTGTTTGTTCTAGATTTGGTTTGATATACCGGGTTAGGTTATATGGGATTATATACAGCTGTTATGTGTGGAGCGTGACACAAAATACCCACCCGAGCAGTATTTCAGATACGAACAGACTGTCGGATAGAACCACGCACATTCCGCATGAACATATTCGAACCTACAGCGGTTGTGTGCAAGTAATTTGAAGGCAATGAACGTAGCCGCTCTTATTGTTTAAGTATTGCATTACCTTGATGGTGTTTTGCAGAACGCAGCTATCCATCTCTGCTACGACAACGATTTAGTCTCTTGTTCAAGGGTCCGATCAATCTGCATAGGACAGAAGTAAAAGCTGATGTCAACACTGCCATCGTAAGCGACCTCGTAGAAGAAGAACTTTGCATAGGCGATGTCTGTGAGATTGGCAACATAAGTATGCATTGCGACCCGGACAAAGTCATTAATGAACATGACAATTATACATGCTTAGATGAAGAAGACAGAATGGAATTTTTCATAAGTTTTAATTTAACTCTCTCAAACAGGTAAATGCATGAAGCGTGTTTATCGAATGTCGATGCAATTGAATGCAAAACGTCAACCATTAAATTAAAGCAGATTGGAGCAACAACAAAAACCAAACTAATCTCAAGAGGTTTTAGTAACGTTGTTGTTCACACTAGATTTACTAATAACGAATTTACTATTATTGCAGATTGCTTCAAATATGCATTTACGCTTTAAATGGTAGACCTTTGCAAATGCTCATACTTTGAATACTAGTAGCTATGTTCCGTGCATGTATGCTTGTGTATGTGTTTCTATTAGTCACAATCAATGTTTATCAGTCCATAAAACTATGAATAATGAAAACATGAATACTGACCATAAAATGAAAACAGGTAATAATTGAATTAGCTCCACTGCTTGTGGAGGAGAGAAACAGTGAATAGTGGATATTGTTTGATCTTTATGTTGGGATATCAATAAGAATGTACTTAAATTAACATGATGGATATGTTTGACTGTATATTGCACCTTCCCTTACACATAATTATATACGCATAAGTCTTGCTGCAAACTTACACCGCTACAATCTAGCAGTCTAGCATTAACAAACCTCACCATTATACCACGGCAACAATATCGACACAATTGCACAATTAACGCTGACAAAGTCATGTGTCTTCAATGCATCGGAACGATGTCATGTTTCGTATGGTAACCCCTCTGACACTTCTCCGTGTGTGTCTACATGATGAGCAGCCAAATATCAGTGCCAGTGATATGTAGCTCAGTCTTTCTGATAAAATGTGTTTGTAGTTAAAATACTTGTACTTATACGTGCAGTTCTGGAGCAGATGTGGAACGAATCTTACATGATATACATCTCGAGTTGATATCTCTCGCCTCCATGTTACACCTACAAATAGACGGTCATATGTACGTTGCAAACGCAGAAAGTTTGTCGAAGACAGAAGGAGCATGGACATGTCCAATTGGCCAGATACAAGAAAATAGTATTTGCAGTACGTATATCCTGTAAACTATTCTATTTTGAGAATTGGTTGATGTAGTAGTTAATATACAGTCAAGTTTGCCTGAGTATGGACGTATGCACCGCATATGCGATGTGTGCTTGAGCCAGTCATTTTAGCCGACATTGTATATATGTATGTATGTTCCATTAATGTCAATCCCCTTGTGGGGACGGGGCCTGACATGTTTCCTGGGCAGGTTTAGCTGATCTAAGCGATTAACCAGTACTACGCAATGCGTGTGAGATGCCTTGCTCAGTGACACCACATACGTGCAACATTACCGAGTATCGAACGCGGTACCCTTCGATTCCAAATCCGACGTACTACCACTGGACAACGGATGTCACACTGACATTCCGTAAAACCTAGAAAATACGCTGTAGTGGGATGAATACGACCCATGGATAACTAGTCGATAGCCCAATTCGGAAGATATATATTGCAGATGATACGATTTTTACCCAGGGTTGTATCTGGGACTATGCTATGCCTATGTTAAATGCCTTTATTGATTCAGTACTTTCCTACGCAACAACTTTCATATAAACTGTAACAATCATTTTTAATAGGAATATGAGTTTAATAACAGACGACTGCCATTAACAATCGTATATAAATAATTATATATAATTCACAAGTAAATGTAAATACATTTAATCACAAACATGTTGTTATGGTTTTCATCAGATGGAATCCTGTGTGCTTTACTGAGGGTTTCGATTTATTTTAAGTGGGTATGTGTGTTTGTCGCCAGATGGAATCATGTATTATTGCGTTCATTCTTCTCGTAGGTCATATTTCCATTTCTTTTATTTACAGTTTCGTGTCCGCCGGGAACCTTCCACAATATCAGCTTGAACATATGTCAGTATTGCACTATGGGACACTACCAGGTGGATCCGGGTCAGACAACATGTGAACTGTGTGATCAGGGAAGTACCTCACCAGATGGAGCTACGTCTAATAATCAGTGTAAGCATCAGAATAGCTACTGCAGCTTTTGCTGCTTCATCTGCTGTTCTTTCTGCAGCTGATGCTGCGTCTGTTGCTGTTTCTGTTGCTGTATCTGCTGATAATGTCGCTGGTGCTGTTTCTGTTGCTGTATATGCTGATAATGTCGCTGGTGCTGTTTATGTTGCTGTATCTGCTGATAATGTCGCTGGTGCTGTTACTGTTGCTGTATCTGCTGATAATGTCGCTGGTGCTGTTACTGTTGCTGTATCTGCTGATAATGTCGCTGGTGCTGTTTATGTTGCTGTATCTGCTGATAATGTCGCTGGTGCTGTTTCTGTTGCTGTATCTGCTAATAATGTCGCTGGTGCTGTTACTGTTGCTGTATCTGCTGATAATGTCGCTGGTGCTGTTTCTGTTGCTGTATCTGCTGATAATGTCGCTGGTGCTGTTTCTGTTGCTGTATCTGCTGATAATGTCGCTGGTGGTGTTTTTGCTGCTGTTGCTGTTTCTGATGCTGATGTTTCTGCTGATGTTGCAGCTTCTGCCTATGTTCTACGAAAACCTATATGAATATAATAATTATATAAATACATCAGTCCGCCTCCGTAGTCGAGTGGTTATGGTCGCTGTCTTGATCCGCTCTTTATATGAAACAGTTGGCCGTTTCTTACGGAGATTGGTGCACCAAGTATTGGTTAATCACGCAATCTGTCCAGGAAAAGTGTTGTTAGGTAAACTGACCGTAGCTCATATGAGCAACCGGTTGCAACGTTAAATAAGCTTACAAGATTAAAGATGAATTGAATCCAGCATGCATATTCCTAGGCCCAAATATAAATTAATTATATTCAATTATATAACGTTATACATGTAACATAATCATAGCTTTACAAGTTTGCACTTTTATTATATTTAAGGTGTTATTTTCCTTTGTTCTATGCTTCGTATATACACATGCCATTATAATAAAACAAATACCTACTCATATGTTTATTATATTTTATCTCTAGGTCATACCATACCATCGATGAACGAAATGACACTATTTATAATAGTAATAACATGCTCGTTTGGTGTTGTATTCCTATGCATGTCCATCACGCTCTATCTACAGTTCCAACGTCAACAAAAGCGGAACCAACAAGCAGCGATGCAAAAGAAAACTCGCTATAACATGTCGCCAAATATTTATGTTGCACCGCCTCCTATACTAAAGTCAAAACTAGATGAAAACTACACACCCGGGCATAAAACGTACAGCATTGACAAGAAGAAGCCAATCAACATATACGGTAACCATGATTACGATGATGTAGACCGGAGTACCGTCACCGGACCCATGCCAACTTATCACACTGACCTGTTTGCAATGCTGCAATCAGGACAGAGTATGAATAGGGACTATTCACCTGGGGAAGAGGTCCCTACTGGGACTTTATCACGAGAAAACACTTTCTCCAACCCAACTTATTCACCTCAGTTTGGATTGAGAAGGAATGAAGTGGGGTCACTGCCACGCAGTGTCAACAACCATTCACCGGGACCACAGAGAAAACTGTCTTATGATAGCACATTTTCTAATCAGTCTCCGAGAATGATTCGTTCTCAAAGAACACCAACCAGCGATACACCTTTAATCACCCAATCGCCTCTACTCAGACTGAAACTCGCTGCATATAATTTAAATCACGAAGATTAGATGTATGATGCTATGAAAGATGTCAGAAGTAAGTAATTATTGTTGAAAATTACAACTATTACGGTTTTAAAAATAACACACGATGTCTGAGCGAACTGCGTTTTCATTGGTAACGGTTGCCAACAGCACACACGGGTAGGTGGAATAAATTAGACCCATATTAGAACAAGATTAGAACCAGATTAGAACCAGATACAATCGTGTGCAGAGGAAGGTATATTTAGGTGGATTCCCATTATGTGATCGTTTGGACAACCACTGCAAGTGCAATTTAGCAACCAGTTAATATATAAATATGTGTAAAACTATACGAGGAAGCTATACTAGTATTACGACACGTTCTGTAGATCGAGGGTATGAACTAAAATATGAATCATTCCATCATACTGATGTGGCTGTGTCAAAGATTTCCTTATACGGATTTGGATGATAAGCAACTGCTAGTTCGGAGGCTGCCATTGTCTTTGCCTCATTAGATTCATATAATGTCTTGTGTTATGGATACACAGATTACCATACGTAATTATAACCGATAGCTTCCAGTATATATATAACCGCAGCGGCGTCCTCTCAGGCTGCTTGTTTCACATTGTCTTGATCTGCATATGTGATTGTGTGCGTTGATTATATTTATATATGCTCCATATTCCATCGACGACATCTTACATTGTACCACCAAAGCAGCCACGAAATATGTCTAGACATGTACACTTGGAAGACGTGTGTATTAATTGCCAGTGGAAGTCCTGATAGCGCAGTGGATACGCGTTCGCTTCAGGTGCGAAAGGTCCGGAGTTCGAGCCCCGCTGGAGCCGTTACGATCGTGCTCTTAGGCAAGGCATTTAAATTCCACGTTGCCTCTTCTCTCTCCCTCGTGTCGATGGATTCCATCAGGAATGAGGTCTCGAGAGTGATTAATATACGTTTTAAGAACTTGTTTCGCAATCAAGCTAAAACAAATATGTATAAACTAATTGCCACCTGGGTTCTGGAAATTTACCGATATACCGTAGACCTATGGTATTGGAATCGGAAGATTTACAATGCAGTGGAGCAAACCAATCTTAGATTGGAACTCTTACAGATGCATATATAGTATACCATGCACTGGTTACGTCACAACATACAATACACTTATAGCTATCGTACAAACGTCAAGTACATTCACGGACACGTTTGCATTAAAACAGAATTAGTATCAATGCATCTTTTAGTTGGCTGCTTCTAGTCTATTTACAAAAGTTATAAAATGAAGACACATTTATATGCAATACGCGGTTAATAAATATTTTTACCTCCATGTAATCACTTGCATCAATTTAGAGCGATTGTATATCTTACCATGAACACTTCTAGAACTAAACTAGAAGTGTGTGACAGTGTATATATATACCGTTCAAGTCGCTTAGTGGTTACGGCATCCGCCTACGGAGCGAGAGGTCGATGCTTCGAACCTCTTCAGATGTTCATTCTGATATGGCTGTTGGTGTGCCGTCATCCTGTTAAATAATGGGTGCCGATTGCCAGGTACAGTTACAGTATGATTCTGGAAGTACTGATATTCAAAAGAGGTGTCTGATAAGTCATAAATGACTGTCCCTTATACTACGGGTGACACTCTTAACAAACAAACATGTTTGTAGATAGCAATGGCAACATAAATGTAAGAACAGATCATTCTGCTTTTCAGAAATTTGATTTTTTTCCCCTATAATCCCATATATCGTTGTAAATGTATAAAGATGTTTCATATGTGTCGTGTAGTTATGATGTAAGCATTAAACTATTTAACATGTATATGTGTTGATTGTTGTCATGAATCATACATTATATTAATATGGATTGAAAATCATTCTTAAAATCTATAATCTGTTGTTTATTATGTGGTCATTGTCAGATTTAGAATTTACATCAATGTGTGAGCGTAACTGAACATTCAATTTTTTAGATTTAACATTTACATAAATATCTCAGTGACACTGAACATATTTTACATGTACGTCAATGTCTGAGTGACACTGCATATATTTGACATTTACGTCAATGTCTGAGTGACACTGAACATATTGACATTTACGTCAATGTCTGAGTGAAACTGAACATATTTAACATTTATGTCAATGTCTGGGTGACACTGCATATATTTGACATTTACGTCAATGTCTGAGTGACACTGAACATATTGACATTTACGTCAATGTCTGAGTGAAACTGAACATATTTGACACTTACGTCAATGTCTGAGTGAAACTGAACATATTTGACATTTACGTCAATGTCTGAGTGACACTGAACATATTTAACATTTACGTCAATGTCTGAGTGACACTGCATATATTTGACATTTACGTCAATGTCTGAGTGAAACTGAACATATTTGACATTTACGTCAATGTCTGAGTGAAACTGAACATATTTGACATTTACGTCAATGTCTGAATGACACTGAACATATTTAACATTTACGTCAATGTCTGAGTGACACTGCATATATTTGACATTTACGTCAATGTCTGAGTGACACTGAATATATTGACACTTACGTCAATGTCTGAGTGAAACTGAACATATTTAACATTTACGTCAATGTCTAAGTGAAACTGAACATATTTAACAATAACGTCAATGTCTGAGTGAAACTGAACATATTTAACAATAACGTCAATGTCTGAGTGAAACTGAACATATTTGACATTTACGTCAATGTCTGAGTGACATTGAACATATTTGACATTTACGTCAATGTCTGAGTGAAACTGAACATATTTGACATTTACGTCAATGTCTGAGTGAAATTGAACATGTTTGACATGTATGTCAATGTCTGAGTGACACTGAACATATTTGACATTTACGTCAATGTCTGAGTGAAACTGAACATATTTAACATTTACGTCAATGTCTGAGTGAAACTGAACATATTTGACATTTACGTCAATGTCTGAGTGACACTGAACATATTTGACATTTACGTCAATGTCTGAGTGAAACTGAACATATTTGACATTTACGTGAAACTGAACATATTTAACATTAACGTCAATGTCTGAGAGAAATTGAACATATTTGACATTTACGTCAATGTCTGAGAGAAATTGAACATATTTGACATTTACGTCAATGTCTGAGAGAAATAGAACATACGTACCTGAACATTCAACCGTACATGTTTAACATATACGTCACTGTGTGGGCGTACCTGAACATTCAACCGTACATGTTTAACATATAAGCCACTGTGTGGGCGTACCTGAATATTCAACCATAGAGGTTTAACATATACGCTAATGTATGGGCTTACCTGAACATTCAACCGTACATGTTTAACATATACGCCACTGTATGGGCGTACCTGAATATTCAATCGTACATGTTTAACATATACGCCACTGTCTGGGCGTACCTGAACATTCAACCATACATGTTTAACATATACGTCACTGTGTGGACGTAACTGAACATTCAACCGTAGAGGTTTAACATATACGCTAATGTCTGGGCGTACCTGATCATTCAACCGTACATGTTTAACATATACGCTAATGTCTGGGCGTACCTGAACATTCAACCGTACATGTTTAACATATACGCTAATGTATGGATGTACCTGAACATTCAACCGTACATGTTTAACATATACGCTAATGTATGGGCGTACCTGAACATTCAACCGTACATGTTTGTCATATACGCCAATGTATGGGCGTACCTGAACATTCAACCATACATGTTTAACATATACGCTAATGTCTGGGCGTACCTGAACATTCAACCGTACATGTTTAACATACACCACTGTATGGGCGTACCTGAACATTCAACCGTACATGTTTAACATATACACCACTGTATGGGCGTACCTGAACATTCAACCGTACATGTTTAACATATACGCTAAAGTATGGGCGTACCTGAACATTCAACCGTACATGTTTAACATATACGCCACTGTATGGGCGTACCTGAACATTCAACCATAGAGGTTTAACATATACGCTAATGTATGGGCTTACCTGAACATTCAACCGTAGAGGTTTAACATATACGCCAATGTCTGGGCGTACCTGAACATTCAACCGTACATGTTTAACATATACGCTAATGTATGGGCTTACCTGAACATTCAACCGTACATATTTAGCATATACGCCACTGTGTGGGCGTACCTGAACATTGAACCGTACATGTTTAACATATACATCACTGTGTGGGCGTACCTGAACATTAAACCGTACATGTTTAACATATACACCACTGTATGGGCGTACCTGAACATTCAACCGTACATGTTTAACATATACACCACTGTATGGGCGTACCTGAACATTCAACCGTACATGTTTAACATATACGCTAAAGTATGGGCGTTCCTGAATATTCAACCGTACATGTTTAACATATACGCCACTGTATGGGCGTACCTGAACATTCAACCATAGAGGTTTAACATATACGCTAATGTATGGGCTTACCTGAACATTCAACCGTAGAGGTTTAACATATACGCCAATTTCTGGGCGTACCTGAACATTCAACCGTACATCTTTAACATATACGCCAATGTATGGGTGTACCTGAACATTAAACCGTACATGTTTAACATATACGATAATATATGAGCGTACCTGAACATTCAACTGTACATGTTTAACATATACGCCATTGTGTGGGCGTACCTGAACATTCAACCGTACATGTTTAACATATACATCACTGTATGGGCGTACCTGAACATTCAACCGTACATGTTTAACATATACGCTAATTTATGGGCGTACCTGAACATTCAACCGTACAAGTTTAACATATACGCTAATGTCTGGGCGTACCAGAACATTTAACCGTACATGTTTAACATATACGCCAATGTATGGGCGTACCTGAACATTCAAGCGTACATGTTTAACATATACGCCAATGTATGGGCGTACCTTAACATTCAACCGTACATGTTTAACGTATACGCTAATTTATGGGCGTACCTGAACATTCAACCGTACATGTTTAACATATACGCCAATGTATGGGCGTACCGGAACATGCAACCGTACATGTTTAACATATACGCCACTGTGTGGGCGTACCTGAACATTCAACCGTACATGTTTAACGTATACGCTAATTTATGGGCGTACCTGAACATTCAACTGTACATGTTTAACATATACGCCATTGTGTGGGCGTACCTGAACATTCAACCGTACATGTTTAACATATACATCACTGTATGGGCGTACCTGAACATTCAACCGTACATGTTTAACATATACGCTAATTTATGGGCGTACCTGAACATTCAACCGTACATGTTTAACATATACGCCAATGTATGGCCGTACCTGAACATGCAACCGTACATGTTTAACATATACGATAATGTCTGGGAGTACCAGAACATTCAACCGTACATGTTTAACATATTCGCCAATGTATGGGCGTACCTGAACATGCAACCGTACATGTTTAACATATACGCCAATGTATTGGCGTACCTGAACATTCAACCGTACATGTTTAACATATACGATAATGTATGGGCGTACCTGAACATTCAACGGTACATGTTTAACATATACGCCAATGTATGGGCGTACCTGAACATTCAACCGTACACGTTTAACATATACGATAATGTATGGGCGTACCTGAACATTCAACCGTACATGTTTAACATATACGCCAATGTATGGGCGTACCTGAACATGCAACCGTACATGTTTAACATATACGCCACTGTGTGGGCGTACCTGAACATTTAACCGTACATGTTTAACGTATACGCTAATTTATGGGCGTACCTGAACATTCAACCGTACATGTTTAACATTTACTTCAATGTCTGAGCGTGACTGAATAGTCGAGTAGTGATATATTTTGTCCACTTTTGCTTTAAATGTTTTGAAAATGTCTGAACGTTTTGAATGCTATATTATTATGGTCGGAGATGTTATACACATTGTTTATTTTGTCTGTTTACTTGCGTGTCGGAACTGAACCTTTAATTTGTATTACATGGTATTTGAAATATTGAACATTTGTTCATAATCAAACAGTTTATTATGTTATGTAGTGTGTGCTTTTAATTATCTGCGAATAAAATGTGTATACAGTGTGCTGCTGTCTTACGTTTGTTGTAGAGGAGAGCATATTGTCCCTTTATACACTTACTTAATAATATTAAACCGATTGTGTATTCATAAAAATAATGTGTATGCAATTTGGTTTGACGTTGGGTTAACTTTGCACGTTAATTCGATAATAAAAACTCATACACAATTAATTGTCGTCTACACATATCCCAATGTGCACATACGCAGACAAACCAATCCACACGCAGACAAATCACTCCACACACAGTCAAACAACTCCACATACAGACAAACCACTCCACACGCAGTCAAACCAATCCACATGCAGACAAACCAATCCACACGCAGTCAAACCACTCCACACAGTCAAACCAATCCACACGCAGTCAAACCACTCCACACACAGTCAAACCACTCCACATACAGTCAAACCAATCCACAAACAGTCAAACCACACCACATACAGACAAACCACTCCACACGCAGTCAAACCAATCCACATGCAGACAAACAAATCCACACGCAGTCAAACCACTCCACACGCAGTCAAACCAATCCACACGCAGTCAAACCAATCCATACGTAGACAAACCAATCCACACGCAGACAAATCACTCCACATGCAGACAAACCACTCCACACGCAGTCAAACCACTCCACATGCAGACAAACCACTCCACACGCAGTCAAACCACTCCACATGCAGACAAACAACTCAACACGCAGTCAAACAATCCACATGCAGACAAACCACTCCACACGCAGACAAACCACTCCACACGCAGTCAAACCACTCCACATGCAGTCAAACCACTCCACACGCAGACAAACCAATCCACATGCAGACAAACCACTCCACACGCAGACAAACCACTCCACATGCAGACAAACCACTCCACACGCAGAAAAACCACTCCACATGCAGACAAACCACTCCACACGGAGACAAACCACTCCACATGCAGACAAACCAATCCACACGCAGACAAACCACTCCACATGAAGACAAACCAATCCACACGCAGACAAACCAATCCACATGCAGACAAACCACTCCACACACAGACAAACCAATCCACACACAGACAAACAACTCCACACGCAGACAAACCACTCCACACGCAGACAAACCACTCCACATACAGACAAACCACTCCACACGCAGTCAAACCACTCCACACACAGACAAACCAATCCACATACAGACAAACCAATCCACACACAGACAAACCAATCCACATACAGACAAACCACTCCACATGCAGACAAACCATCCACATGCAGACAAACCAATCCACACGCAGTCAAACCACTCCACATACAGACAAACCACTCACATACAGACAAACCACCATATACAGACAAACCACTCCACATACAGACAAACCACTCCACATACAGACAAACCACTCCACACACAGTCAACACTCCACATACAGACAAACCACTCCACACGCAGTCAAACCACTCCACATACAGACAAACCACTCCACATACAGACAAACCACTCCACATACAGACAAACCAATCCACACGCAGTCAAACCACTCCACACACAGTCAAACCACTCCACATACAGACAAACCACTCCACACGCAGTCAAACCACTCCACACGCAGTCAAACCACTCCACACGCAGACAAACCAATCCACATGCAGACAAACCACTCCACACGCAGTCAAACCACTCCACATGCAGACAAACCACTCCACACGCAGACAAACCACTCCACATGCAGACAAACCACTCCACACGCAGACAAACCAATCCACATGCAGACAAACCAATCCACATGCAGACAAACCACTCCACACACAGTCAAACCAATCCACACACAGACAAACAACTCCACACGCAGACAAACCACTCCACACGCAGACAAACCAATCCACATACAGTCAAACCACTCCACACGCAGTCAAACCACTCCACACGCAGACAAACCAATCCACACGCAGTCAAACCACTCCACATACAGACAAACCACTCCACATACAGACAAACCACTCCACACGCAGTCAAACCAATCCACACACAGACAAACCAATCCACATACAGACAAACCACTCCACACGCAGTCAAACCAATCCACATACAGACAAACCAATCCACATACAGACAAACCACTCCACATGCAGACAAACCACTCCACACGCAGACAAACCAATCCACACGCAGTCAAACCACTCCACACACAGACAAACCACTCCACATACAGACAAACCACTCCACATACAGACAAACCACTCCACATACAGACAAACCACTCCACATACAGACAAACCACTCCACACGCAGTCAAACCACTCCACATACAGACAAACCACTCCACATACAGACAAACCACTCCACATACAGACAAACCAATCCACACGCAGTCAAACCACTCCACACAGAGTCAAACCACTCCACATACAGACAAACCACTCCACACGCAGTCAAACCACTCCACACGCAGTCAAACCACTCCACATACAGACAAACCAATCCACACGCAGTCAAACCACTCCAAACACAGACAAACCACTCCACACGCAGTCAAACCACTCCACATGCAGACAAACCACTCCACACGCAGTCAAACCACTCCACATGCAGACAAACCACTCCACACGCAGTCAAACCAATCCACATGCAGACAAACCACTACACGCAGAAAACCACTCCACATGCAGACAAACCACTCCACACGCAGACAAACCAATCCACATGCAGACAAACCACTCCACACGCAGACAAACCACTCCACATGCAGACAAACCACTCCACACGCAGACAAACCACTCCACATACAGACAAACCAATCCACACGCAGACAAACCACTCCACATGCAGACAAACTACTCCACACGCAAACAAACCACTCCACATGCAGACAAACCAATCCACACGCAGACAAACCAATCCACACGCAGACAAACCACTCCACACGCAGTCAAACCAATCCACATGCAGTCAAACCAATCCACATGCAGTCAAACCAATCCACATGCAGTCAAACCACTCCACATGCAGTCAAACCAATCCACATGCAGACAAACCACTCCACACGCAGACAAACCACTCCACAAGCAGACAAACCAATCCACACGCAGACAAACCACTCCACACGCAGACAAACCACTCCACACGCAGACAAACCACTCCACATTCAGACAAACCAATCCACACGCAGTCAAACCAATCCACATGCAGTCAAACCAATCCACACGCAGTCAAACCAATCCACACGCAGTCAAACCAATCCACACGCAGACAAACCACTCCACATACAGACAAACCACTCCACACGCAGACAAACCAATGCACACGCAGTCAAACCAATCTACACGCAGTCAAACCACTCCACACACAGTCAAACCACTCCACATACAGACAAACCACTCCACACGCAGACAAACCACTCCACATACAGACAAACCAATCCACACGCAGTCAAACCACTCCACACACAGATAAACCAATCCACACGCTGACAAACCACTCCACATACAGACAA
>CM026395.1:36556739-36675045 GCA_014843695.1 Archivesica marissinica
AAACCACTCCACACCCAGATAAACCAATCCACACGCAGTCAAACCAATCCACAGGCAGTCAAACCACTCCATACACAGTCAAGCCACTCCACATACAGACAAACCACTCCACACGCAGACAAACCACTCCACACGCAGTCAAACTAATCCACACACAGGCAAACCAATCCACATACAGACAAACCACTCCACACACAGACAAACCACTCCACACGCAGTCAAACCAATCCACACACAGACATACCAATCCACATACAGACAAACCACTCCACATGCAGACAACCCACTCCACGCGCAGACGAACCAATCCACACGCAGTCAAACCACTAACGCGCAGACAAACCACTAACGCGCAGACAAACCACTCCATACGCAGACAAACCGCTCCACACACAGACAAACCACTCCACATACAGACAAATAAATCAACACGCAGTCAAACCACTCCACATACAGACAAACCAATCCACACGCAGTCAAACCAATCCACACGCAGTCAAACCAATCCACACGCAGACAAACCACTCCACATACAGACAAACCACTCCAAACGCAGACAAACCAATGCACACACAGTCAAACCAATCTACACGCAGGCAAACCACTCCACACACAGTCAAACCACTCCACATACAGACAAACCACTCCACACGCAGACAAACCACTCCACATACTGACAAACCAATCCACACGCAGTCAAACCACTCCACACACAGATAAACCAATCCACACGCTGACAAACCACTCCACATACAGACAAACCAATCCACACGCAGTCAAACCACTCCACACGCAGACAAACCACTCCACACGCAGTCAAACAACTCCACATACAGACAAACCAATCCAAACGCAGACAAACCACTCCACATACAGACAAACCACTCCACATACAGACAAACCACTCCACACACAGTCAAACCACTCCACATACAGACAAACCACTCCACACGCAGTCAAACCACTCCACATACAGACAAACCACTCCACATACAGACAAACCACTCCACATACAGACACACCAATCCACACGCAGTCAAACCACTCCACACAGAGTCAAACCACTCCACATACAGACAAACCACTCCACACGCAGTCAAACCACTCCACACGCAGTCAAACCACTCCACACGCAGACAAACCACTCCACATGCAGACAAATCAATCCACACGCAGTCAATCCAAACCACAGGCAGTCAAACCACTCCACACACAGTCAAACCACTCCACATACAGACAAACCACTCCACACGCAGACAAACCAATGCACACGCAGTCAAACCAATCTACACGCAGTCAAACCACTCCACACACAGTCAAACCACTCCACATACAGACAAACCACTCCACACGCAGTCAAACCACTCCACACGCAGTCAAACCACTCCACATACAGACAAATCAATCCACACGCAGTCAAACCACTCCACACACAGACAAACCACTCCACACGCAGTCAAACCACTGCACACGCAGTCAAACCACTCCACATGCAGACAAACCAGTCCACACGCAGTCAAACCAATCCACACGCTGTCAAACCAATCCACATACAGCTAAACCAATCCACACGCAGTCAAACCAATCCACACGCAGTCAAACCACTCCACATGCAGAAAAACCACTCCACATGCAGTCAAACCAATCCACATGCAGTCAAACCAATCCACATGCAGACAAACCACTCCACAAGCAGTCAAACCAATCAAAATGCAGATAAACCAAACACACACGCAGACAAACCACTCACGCGTAGACAAACCACTCCACACGCTGTCAAACCAATCCACATACAGACAAACCACTCCACACGCAGTCAAACCACTCCACACACAGACAAACCAATCCACACGCAGTAAAACCACTCCACATACAGACAAACCACTCCACACACAGTCAAACCACTCCACATACAGACAAACCACTCAACACACAGTCAAACCACTCCACACACAGACAAACCACTCCACACGCAGTCAAACCACTCCACACGCAGTCAAACCACTCCACATCCAGACAAACCACTCCACACGCAGTCAAACCAATCCACAAGCAGTCAAAGCAATCCACATGCAGATAAACCAAACACACACGCAGACAAACCACTCACGCGCAGACAAACCACTCCATACGCAATCAAAGCAATCCACATGCAGAAAAACCAAACACACACGCAGAAAAACTACTCATGCGCAGACAAATCACTTACGCGCAGACAAACCACTCCATACGCAATCAAAGCAATCCACATGCAGAAAAACCAAACACACACGCAGACAAACTACTCACGCGCAGACAAATCACTCCACACACAAACACACCAATCGACACGCAGATAAATCACTCGACACGCAGACAAACAACTTCACACGCAGATAAACCACTCCATGTACATACACACCATTCAGCACGCAGACAAACCACTGCATGCACACACACACCATTCAGCACGCAGACAAACCATTTCATGCACATACACACCATTCAGCACGCAGACAAACCACTGCATGCACACACACACCATTCAGCACACAGACAAACATCTCCACACGCAGACAAACATATCCATGCACATACACACCATTCCACACGCAGACAAACCACTGCATGCACATATACACCGTTCAGCACGCAGCCAAACCACTGCATGCACATACACACCATTCAGCACGCAGACAAACCACTGCATGCACACACACACCATCCACACGCAGACAAACCACTTCATGCACATACACACCATTCCACACGCAGACAAACCACTGCATGCACATACACACCATTCAGCACGCAGACAAACCACTGCATGCACATACACACCATTCAGCACGCAGACAAACCACTGCATGCACACACACACAATTCAGCACGCAGACAAACCACTTCATGCACATACACACCATTCCACACGCAGAGAAACCACTTCATGCACATACACACCATTCCACACGCAGAGAAACCACTTCATGCACATACACACCATTCAGCACGCAGACAAACCACTGCATGCACATACACACCATTCAGCACGCAGACAAACCACTGCATGCACATACACACCATTCAGCACACAGACAAACCACTGCATGCACATACACACCATTCAGCACACAGACAAACCACTGCATGCACATACACACCATTCCACATGCAGAGAAACCACTTCATGCACATACACACCATTCAGCACGCAAACAAACCACTGCATGCACATACACACCATTCAGCACACAGACAAACCACTGCATGCACATACACACCATTCAGCACACAGACAAACCACTGCATGCACATACACACCATTCCACACGCAGAGAAACCACTTCATGCACATACACACCATTCAGCACTCAGACAAACCAGTGCATGCACATACACACCATTCAGCACACAGACAAACCACTTCATGCACATACACACCATTCAGCACACAGACAAACCACTTCATGCACATACACACCATTCAGCACACAGACAAACCACTTCATGCATATACACACCATTCAGCACACATACAAACCACTTCATGCACATACACACCATTCAGCAGGCAGACAAACCACTCCATACGCAATCAAAGCAATCCACATGCAGAAAAACCAAACACACACGCAGACAAACTACTCACGCGCAGACAAATAACTCCACACACAAACACACCAATCAACACGCAGATAAATCACTCGACACGCAGACAAACCACTCCACACGCAGATAAACCACTCCATGTACATACACACCATTCAGCACGCAGACAAACCACTGCATGCACACACACACCATTCAGCACGCAGACAAACCACTTCATGCACATATACACCATTCAGCACGCAGACAAACCGCTGCATGCACACACACACCATTCAGCACGCAGACAAGCCACTTCATGCACATACACACCATTCAGCACGCAGACAAACCACTGCATGCACATACACACCATTCAGCACGCAGACAAACCACTTCATGCACATACACACCATTCAGCACGCAGACAAACCACTGCATGCACATACACACCATTCAGCACACAGACAAACCACTGCATGCACATACACACCATTCAGCACACAGACAAACCACTGCATGCACATACACACCATTCCACACGCAGAGAAACCACTTCATGCACATACACACCATTCAGCATGCAGACAAACCACTGCATGCACATACACACCATTCAGCACACAGACAAACCACTGCATGCACATACACACCATTCAGCACACAGACAAACCACTGCATGCACATACACACCATTCAGCACACAGACAATCCACTGCATGCACATACACACCATTCAGCACACAGACAAACCACTGCATGCACATACACACCATTCAGCACACAGACAAACCACTGCATGCACATACACACCATTCCACACGCAGAGAAACCACTTCATGCACATACACACCATTCAGCACGCAGACAAACCACTGCATGCACATACACACCATTCAGCACACAGACAAACCACTGCATGCACATACACACCATTCAGCACACAGACAAACCACTGCATGCACATACACACCATTCCACACGCAGAGAAACCACTTCATGCACATACACACCATTCAGCACGCAGACAAACCACTGCATGCAGATACACACCATTCAGCACACAGACAAACCACTTCATGCACATACACACCATTCAGCACACAGACAAACCACTTCATGCACATACACACCATTCAGCACACAGACAAACCACTTCATGCACATACACACCATTCAGCAGGCAGACAAACCACTGCATGCACATACACACCATTCAGCACACAGACAAACCACTTCATGCACATACACACCATTCAGCACACAGACAAACCACTGCATGCACACACACACCATTCAGCACGCAGATAAACCACTTCATGCACATACACACCATTCAGCACACAGACAAACCACTTCATGCACATACACACCATTCAGCAGGCAGACAAACCACTGCATGCACATACACACCATTCAGCACACAGACAAACCACTTCATGCACATACACACCATTCAGCACACAGACAAACCACTGCATGCACACACACACCATTCAGCACGCAGATAAACCACTTCATGCACATAAACACCATTCAGCACGCAGACAAACCACTTCATGCACATACACACCATTCAGCACACAGACAAACCACTTCATGCACATACACACCATTCAGCACACAGACAAACCACTGCATGCACACACACACCATTCAGCACGCAGATAAACCACTTCATGCACATAAACACCATTCAGCACGCAGACAAACCACTTCATGCACATACACACCATTCAGCACGCAGACAAACCATTTCATGCACATACACACCATTCAGCACGCAGAGAAACCACTTCATGCACATACACACCATTCCACACGCAGACAAACCACTGCATGCACATACACACCATTCCACACGCAGACAAACCACTGCATGCACATACACACCATTCCACACGCAGACAAACCACTTCATGCACATACACACCATTCCACACGCAGACAAACCACTTCATGCACATACACACCATTCAGCAAGCAGACAAACCACTTGATGCACATACACACCATTCAGCACGCAGACAAACCTCTTCATGTACATAGACACCATTCAGCAAGCAGACAAACCAATGCATGCACAGACAAATCACTACACAAGCAGACAAACCACTTCATGCACATACACACCATTCAGCACGCAAACAAACCACTTCATGCACATACACACCATTCAGCACGCAGACAAACCACTTCATGCACATACACACCATTCAGCACGCAGACAAACCACTTCGTGTACATAGACACCATTCCACACGCAGAGAACCCACTTCATGCACATACACACCATTCAGCACGCAGACAAACCACTTCATGCACATACACACCATTCAGCACGCAGACAAACCACTGCATGCACATACACACCATTCAGCACGCAGACAAACCACTGCATGCACATACACACCATTCAGCACGCAGAGAAACCACTGCATGCACATACACACCATTCAGCACACAGACAAACCACTTCATGCACATACACACCATTCAGCAAGCAGACAAACCACTTCATGCACATACACACCATTCAGCAAGCAGACAAACCACTGCATGCACATACACACCATTCAGCACGCAGACAAACCACTGCATGCACATACACACCATTCCACACGCAGAGAAACCACTTCATGCACATACACACCATTCCACACGCAGACAAACCACTGCATGCACATACACACCATTCCACACGCAGACAAACCACTGCATGCACATACACACCATTCCACACGCAGACAAACCACTTCATGCACATACACACCATTCCACACGCAGACAAACCACTTCATGCACATACACACCATTCAGCACGCAGACAAACCACTTCATGTACATAGACACCATTCAGCACGCAGACAAACCACTGCATGCACAGACAAATCACTCCACAAGCAGACAAACCACTTCATGCACATACACACCATTCAGCACGCAAACAAACCACTTCATGCACATACACACCATTCAGCACGCAGACAAACCACTTCATGCACATACACACCATTCAGCACGCAGACAAACCACTTCATGTACATATACACCATTCCACACGCAGAGAACCCACTTCATGCACATACACACCATTCAGCACGCAGACAAACCACTTCATGCACATACACTCCATTCATCACGCAGACAAACCACTTCATGCACAGACAAACCACTCCAAACGCAGAAAAGCCACTCCAGACACATACAAACCAATCAACACGTAGACAAATCACTCCACACGCAGACAAACCACTGCACACACATACATTCCACTCCACACACATACACACCACTCAACATACAGACAAGCCACTACACTCATCCTCACCAATCGACAGGCAGACAAATGACCCACACACGTAGACAAACCACTCGGCACATAGACAAACCTCTCAGAAACGCACTGTAACAACTCCACACTCAATCAAACCACTCAACATGCAGTCAAACCACTGCACACACAGACAAAACACTGCACATGCAGGCAAAGCACTCTACACGCTGATCAGCCACTCCACCAGCCGACACATACTCATACATGTGCAGTATTTCTACAAGAAAATAGTTTGTTTGGCTACCCAAAGTCAAACAAGGATAGCCTACTATGAATCATGAGGCGATGTATATGGCGGTCGGGCAAGTAATTCACCCCACGCATATAACAGACCTCCAACATGAGATGTATAGGGCGGTCGGGCAAGTAATTCACCCCACGCATAAAACAGACCTCCAACATGAGATGTATAGGGCGGTCGGGCAAGTAATTCACCCCACGCATATAACAGACCTCCAACATGAGATATATAGGGCGGTCGGGCAAGTAATTCACCCCACGCATATAACAGACCTCCAACATGAGATGTATAGGGCGGTCGGGCAAGTAATTCACCCCACGCATATAACAGACCTCCAACATGAGATGCATAGGGCGGTCGGGCAAGTAATTCACCCCACGCATATAACAGACCTCCAAAAAGCAAACGGTTTATGGAGAATATGTTGACAACTTAAACGATAAAGTCGCACTCATGGTCAATGGGGTAACCCTAAGAGGGAGAACCATTTCTGTCCTGCAGTCTAACCCATTTGTCCTGGACTACGAGATAAATACAAGGATACGCATCCAAAATATACCGCTCTCAGCCGACGACGGTATCATCAAAATATACCGCTCTCAGCCGACGACGGTATCATCAAAATATACCGCTCTCAGCCGACGACGGTATCATCAAAATATACCGCGCTCAGCCGACGACGGTATCATCAAATTATACCGCTCTCAGCCGACGACGGTATCATCAAAATATACCGCTCTCAGCCGACGACGGTATCATCAAAATATACCGCTCTCAGCCGACGACGGTATCATCAAAATATACCGCTCTCAGCCGACGACGGTATCATCAAAATATACCGCTCTCAGCAGACGACGGTATCATCAAAATATACCGCTCTCAGCCGACGACGGTATCATCAACAGGAGTCTAGTGTTAAAGGGACTAGATGTTAAATCATGTATACCAGAGAAACTACGTATTGATGGCAGGCTCACTAACTGTCAAACTGGGGACCGGCTTGTGAACGTGCAAACGTCTACCATGAAGGATGTTAGATCGTGTATACGAAAGAAACTACGTATTGATGGCAGGCTCACTAACTGTCAAGCTAGGGACCGGCTTGTGAACGTGCACACGTCTATCCTGAAGGATGTTAGATCGTGTATACGAGAGAAACTACGTATTGATGACAGGCTCACTAACTGTCAAACTGGGGACCGGCTTGTGAACATGCAAACGTCTACCCTAAAGGATGTTAGATCATCTATGCAAAGGAAACTACGTATTGATGGCAGGCTAACTAACTGTCAAACTGGGGACCGGCTTGTGAATATGCAAACTTCTACCCTAAAGGATGTTAGATCATCTATGCAAAGGAAACTACGTATTGATGACAGGCTAACTAACTGTCAAACTGGGGCAGGCTAACTAACTGTCAAACTGGGGACCGGCTTGTGAATGTGCAAACGTCTACCCTAAAGGATGTTAGATCATCTATGCAAAGGAAACTACGTATTGATGGCAGGCTAACTAACTGTCAAACTGGGGACCGGCTTGTGAGCGTGCAAACGTCTACCCTAAAGGATGTTAGATCGTGTATTCGAGAGAAACTACGTATTGATGGCAGGCTCACTAACTGTCAAACTGGGGACCGGCTTGTGAACGTGCAAACGTCTACCCTGAAGGAGCCTCTCGGTATGTTTATGGAGTTTGGTAGCAACACGGCCAAGGTCTTACATAAAGGACAAGTGCATTCAAACTGATTAGCTCTATATTTAGAATGACAAGAATTAAAAGTGGAGTATGCGATACTGGAACGTTATACGGACACATGACAAAGAATAATGATTTTATTTTCAAACACGCTGATTTCATTCAAGGAATTCCAGTGTATACTCTACAAATACTTTTGTTTTGGAAGTTAATCATACTTATATATACTCGTATATGTTAGAGTGTTGCAATGTTTAGTAACAAACTTACATATACATGCATGCGTGAATATTGTAACTAATACCAACGAAATATAGATCCGTTGCAGGAATAGCATTATTTCCACTGAACATAACTTGTATTGTATCTTTAAAGAGACAACACATTAAGTATTCAGTAGTAGAATATAGTATCTACGATATGAAGGCAATTCATGCAAACATACAACATATGAAGTATTGGGTAGTAGAATATAGTATATACGATATGAAGGCAATTCATGCAAGCATACAACATATGAAGTATTGGGTAGTAGAATATAGTATCTACGATATTAAGGCAATTCATGCAAACAGACAACACATTAAGTATCCAGTTGTAGAATATAGTCTCTACGATATGAAGGCAATTCATGCAAACAGACAACACATTAAGTATCCAGTAGTAGAATATAGTCTCTACGATATGAAGGCAATTCATGCAAATATACAACACATTAAGTATCCAGTAGTAGAATATAGTCTACGATATGAAGGCAATTCATGCAAACATACAACACATTAAGTATCCAGTAGTAGAATATAGTCTACGATATGAAGGCAATTCATGCAAACAGACAACACATTAAGTATCCAGTAGTAGAATATAGTCTCTACGATATGAAGGCAATTCATGCAAACATACAACACATTAAGTATCCAGTAGTAGAATATAGTCTCTACGATATGAAGGCTATTCATGCAAACAGACAACACATTAAGTATCCAGTAGTAGAATATAGTCTACGATATGAAGGCAATTCATGCAAACAGACAACATATTAAGTATCCAGTATAATCCTTTTTTTTTTATTACCTCCATATACATGAAGAGCACAAGTGAACATACATAATATACAATTACACGTTTTACATGGACACATATACACATACATATATACAAAGTAGTACAAGTGTACAAAAATGGTCATAAGAACTGACATAACCATGCAGCTATTAATTAGTGTATACCGATCATCATTACTTGCCGAAACGAAATGCAAGGGAAAGAGATGATGGTAGCGCACACAAAAGCTGTTACAGTATTTATTACCGGAACACCATTTTTCAGTAAAGAAAACGGTTCAGGTACCTAAAAGCAACACAATGGTATTTAAATAGAAGCAAACATGTTTAGATTACTGATTTACCACAACCTTAAGATGGAGCATTTGCCAGAATGCCCTAAAACATATTATCATAAGTGTTTCACTTGCGGTGTCTGGAAGTTCATGTGTCTCCAGTCCTGCAAGCATATCATATATCTGTGTCTCGGGTGGTTGTTTGATAAAATCAATGTATGTCTTAATACCAGTCACACAACTTATGTTCTGCCAATATACCGCTCTCAGCCGACGACGGTATCATCAAAATATACCGCTCTCAGCCGACGACGGTGCTCTCAGCTGACGACGGTATCATCAAAATATACCACTCTCAGCCGACGACGGTATCATCAAAATATACCACTCTCAGCCGACGACGGTATCATCAAAATATACCGCTCTCAGCCGACGATGGTATCATCAAAATATACCGCTCTCAGCCGACGACGGTATCATCAAATTATACCGCTCTCAGCCGACGACGGTATCATCAAAATATACCGCTCTCAGCCGACGACGGTATCATCAAAATATACCGCTCTCAGCCGACGACGGTATCATCAACAGGAGTCTAGTGTTAAAGGGACTAGATGTTAGATCATGCATACGAGAGAAACTACGTATTGATGGCAGGCTCACTAACTGTCAAACTGGGAACCGGCTTGTGAACGTGCAAACGTCTACCCTGAAAGATGTTAGATCATGTATACGAGAGAAACTACGTATTGATGGCAGGCTCACTAACTGTCAAACTGGGGACCGGCTTGTGAACGTGCAAACGTCTACCCTGAAGGATGTTAGATCATATATACGAGAGAAACTACGTATTGATGGCAGGCTCACTAACTGTCAAGCTGGGGACCGGCTTGTGAACGTGCAAACGTCTACCCTAAGGATGTTAGATCGTGTATACGAGAGAAACTATATACGTATTGATGGCAGGCTCACTAACTGTCAAACTGGGGAACCGGCTTGTGAACGTGCAAACGTCTACCCTGAAGGAGCCTCTCGGTATGTTTATGGCGCTTGGTAGCTACACGGCCAAGGTCTTACATAAAGGACAAGTGCATTCAATCTGATTAGCTCTATATTTAGAATGACAAGAATTAAAAGTGGATTATGCGATACTGGAACGTTATACGGACACATGACAAAGAATAATGATTTTATTTTCAAACACACTGATTTCATTCAAGGAATTCCAGTGTATACTCTACAAATACTTTTGTTTTGGAAGTTAATCATATTTATATATATAATTATGTTAGAGTGTTACAATGAAATACCAACGAAATATAGATCCGTTACAGGAATAGCATTATTTCCACTGAACATAACTTTTGTTGTATCTTTAAAGAAACAACACATTAAGTATTCAGTAGTAGAATATAGTCTACGATATGAAGGCAATTCATGCAAACAGACAACACATTAAGTATCCAGTAGTAGAATATAGTCTACGATATGAAGGCAATTCATGCAAACATACAACACATTAAGTATCCAGTAGTAGAATATAGTCTACGATATGAAGGCAATTCATGCAAACAGACAACACATTAAGTATCCAGTAGTAGAATATAGTCTACGATATGAAGGCAATTCATGCAAACATACAACACATTAAGTATCCAGTAGTAGAATATAGTCTACGATATGAAGGCAATTCATGCAAACAGACAACACATTAAGTATCCAGTAGTAGAATATAGTCTACGATATGAAGGCAATTCATGCAAACATACAACACATTAAGTATCCAGTAGTAGAATATAGTCTTATGATATGAAGGCAATTCATGCAAACATACAACACATTAAGTATCCAGTTGTAGAATATAGTCTACGATATGAAGGCAATTCATGCAAACAGACAACACATTAAGTATCCAGTAGTAGAATATAGTCTACGATATGAAGGCAATTCATGCAAACATACAACACATTAAGTATCCAGTAGTAGAATATAGTCTCTACGATATGAAGGCAATTCATGCAAACATACAACACATTAAGTATCCAGTAGTAGAATATAGTCTACGATATGAAGGCAATTCATGCAAACAGACAACACATTAAGTATCCAGTAGTAGAATATAGTCTCTACGATATGAAGGCAATTCATGCAAACATACAACACATTAAGTATCCAGTAGTAGAATATAGTCTCTACAATATGAAGGCAATTCATGCAAACATACAACACATTAAGTATCCAGTAGTAGAATATAGTCTACGATATGAAGGCAATTCATGCAAACAGACAACACATTAAGTATCCAGTAGTAGAATATAGTCTCTACGATATGAAGGCAATTCATGCAAACAGACAACATATGAAGTATTGGGTAGTAGAATATAGTATCTACGATATTAAGGCAATTCATGCAAACAGACAACACATTAAGTATCCAGTTGTAGAATATAGTCTCTACGATATGAAGGCAATTCATGCAAACATACAACACATTAAGCATCCAGTAGTATAATATAGTCTCTACGATATGAAGGCAATTCATGCAAACATACAACACATTAAGTATCCAGTAGTAGAATATAGTCTACGATATGAAGGCAATTCATGCAAACATACAACACATTAAGTATCCAGTAGTATAATATAGTCTACGATATGAAGGCAATTCATGCAAACAGACAACATATGAAGTATTCGGTAGTAGAATATAGTCTACGATATGAAGGCAATTCATGCAAACAGGATGACATGTTTCGTAACAACACTGCATAAAATATAGTAGTATGATCATACATGTATTACAAGTATGATTAAATATGTTATGGCACATTTGATAGTTTTTGTAATCTTACTGTTACTGGTCAACGGTGAACATATGCAGGTAAAGCTATCGAATACTATAAATGTGAACATATACAGGTAAAGCTATCAAATACTATACATGTGAACATATGCAGGTAAAGCTATCGAATACTATAACTGCGAACATATACAGGTAAAGCTATCGAATACTATAACTGTGAACATATACAGGTAAAGCTATCGAATACTATAACTGCGAACATATACAGGTAAAGCTATCGAATACTATAACTGCGAACATATACAGGTAAAGCTATCGAATACTATAACTGCGAACATATACAGGTAAAGCTATCGAATACTATAACTGCGAACATATACAGGTAAAGCTATCGAATACTATAACTGCGAACATATACAGGTAAAGCTATCGAATACTATAACTGCGAACATATACAGGTAAAGCTATCGAATACTATAACTGCGAACATATACAGGTAAAGCTATCGAATACTATAACTGCGAACATATACAGGTAAAGCTATCGAATACTATAACTGCGAACATATACAGGTAAAGCTATCGAATACTATAACTGCGAACATATACAGGTAAAGCTATCGAATACTATAACTGCGAACATATACAGGTAAAGCTATCGAATACTATAACTGCGAACATATACAGGTAAAGCTATCGAATACTATAACTGCGAACATATACAGGTAAAGCTATCGAATACTATAACTGCGAACATATACCGGTAAAGCTATCGAATACTATAACTGCGAACATATACAGGTAAAGCTATCGAATACTATAACTGCGAACATATACAGGTAAATCTGTGGAATACTATAAATGTGAACATATGCAGGTAAAGCTATCGAATACTATAAATGTGAACATATGCAGGTAAAGCTATCGAATACTATAAATGTGAACATATGCAGGTAAAGCTATCGAATCCTATAACTTTGAACATATGCAGGTAAAGCTATCGAATACTATAAACTATGAACATATGCAGGTAAAGCTATCGAATCCTATAACTGTGTATTCTGGCTGTCGAACCTATGAGCTTAGTGGTTTATTAATAGCACCTGACTATGTTTGTAAATACAATTTAGGTCAGAAGGTGTTATTGATATAGTGGTCTGGGATTGGTTGAAAAAGTGTAGGGAAGCCCTTAAGAGTTATTGATACATGAACTGATTGGCTGAGTAGGTATTGTCACAAATATTGAAAATGACTTCTAAATATTAAAATACAATATATGAGCTGCATTTTGGAATATTTAAAAATATTTGCAGACTGTTTGGTGACAAATAAACAGCATATTATAAATGCAGGTGTCAGTGCAACATTCACCACCAAATTACCTTCAGAGTAGGGGGTGGGTGCCTTTAGTGGGAAATATAAAAAAACGCAATCGGTCAACCCCATTGCAATTTGACATTTTCCTGTGGCTCAAAGGCCATTCTGTTGAAAACTACTCTCTTTTGTGCCAAACTATTTTTGGGGGAAATCTAATGGCACTGTGTGTTATAATGGTGGCCTATGGAAATTGCAATAACAGTGTCTGACCTTTAACGGTAAAAGTGTACCGCTCTAATAATATATATATATATAAAATAGCGCTCGCGAAACCACGAGCTAATGGCACGGGGACTTCAATTGTTATCCAAGGGAAGAAACTACTGTATTTTAACTTTACATTACATGTCAAGTTAATCTACCTTATACATTGGATTTATAGAACAATACGCTGTACATCGGTGTTTGATTGTCCTGTTATTTTATATTGCTTAAATTAAAAAGCTATGGTTGATCCTGGCTATCTAAGCTATGTGTCTATTGATTTAATAAAGACAGCTCAATATATATGTAGAAGCAGGACAACGGTATATACCTCTATACCAGTGCATACAAGTGTGTGTGTTTTACGTTTATTTATCGTCGCTACCGGTTGCCCATATGAGCGACGCCTCCTGAAGAGATTCATTTTAGATTTTGGAGAATAGTACAATGATACAAACCATTCCAGAGTCTCCTCTGGTTCTTTTACGTGCACGGTGTAAAGCACTGACACAAGACATCGGTTTAACGTCCCATCTGAAAGACTGTTAATTTTTATTAGGGTCAGACGGGGGATCGAACCTGCGATCCCTGGATTACCAGTCCAGCGTGTTACCACTGGACTACAGATCCGTCTGCATACAAGTGCCAGTCATACATGTATATATCTGTATATAAAATAACGCGCGAAAGAACACGGGTTACGACCACGTGGATGATTTTTCGCTTAGTAATTATTATCCAAGGGAGGAAACTACTGTATTATAACCTTACATTACATGTAATATTGACCCACCTTATAAACAATTGTGTATATAGAACAATACTCGTTACATTTACGTTTAATTACTCTATTAGTATATGCGTTACATCTCTACATGTGTGTATGCGTTACATCTCTACATGTGTGTATGCGTTACATCTCTACATGTGTGTATGCGTTATGGAAAGCTACCTTAAACAGTATGTATGTAGATGCATCAGTTAAATACACTTGTGTTTGCTTCCTTATGTTTCAACATTTCGGTAAGGGACAAATCATTGTATTCCACACAGGAGTTATTGAAAATACTTTTCATAAGATGTTCATAATCTTAATGGTAATTGATAAATTATTAGTTGAGTAAGTTCATCCCTTTATCTATCCTTGATATGTTCAAGGAATTCTTTTTCTTTTATATTTTTTTCATATTGAATTACTACAAGAAACACTACATGAAACACTACATGAAACACTACAAGAAACACTACATGAAACACTACATGAAACACTACAAGAAACACTACATGAAACACTACAAGAAACACTACATGAAACACTACAAGAAACACTACATGAAACACTACATGAAACACTACATGAAACACTACATGAAACACTACATGAAACACTACATGAAACACTACATGAACACTACAAGAAACACTACATGAAACACTACATGAAACACTACATGAAACACTACATGAAACACTACATGAAACACTACAAGAAACACTACATGAAACACTACATGAACACTACATGAAACACTACAAGAACACTACAAGAAACACTACATGAAACACTACAAGAAACACTACATTGTTGTGTGTGTTTGTAGAAACACTACAAGAAACACTACATGAAACACTACATGAAACACTACATGAAACACTACATGAAACACTACATGAAAGACTACAAGAAACACTACATGAAACACTACATGAAACACTACAAGAAACACTACATGAAACACTACATGAAACACTACATGAAACACTACATGAAACACTACATGAAACACTACATGAAACACTACATGAAACACTACATGAAACACTACATGAAACACTACAAGAAACACTACATGAAAAACTACATGAAACACTACATGAAACACTACATTAAACACTACATGAAACACTACATGAAACACTACATGAAACACTACATGAAACACTACATGAAACACTACGTATGAAACACTACATGAACACTACATGAACACTACATGAAACACTACAAGAAACACTACATGAAACACTACATGAAACACTACATGAAACACTACATGAAACACTACATGAACACTACATGAAACACTACATGAAACACTACATGAAACACTACATGAAACACTACATGAAACACTACATGAAACACTACATGAAACACTACAAGAAACACTACATGAAACACTACATGAAACACTACAAGAACACTACATGAAACACTACATGAAACACTACAAGAAACACTACAAGAAACACTACATGAAACACTACAAGAAACACTACAAGAAACACTACATGAAACACTACATGAAACACTACAAGAAACACTACATGAAACACTACATGAAACACTACATGAAACACTACATGAAACACTACATGAAACCTACATGAAACTACATGAAACACTACATGAACACTACCAGAAACACTACCAGAAACACTACATGAAACTACAAGAAACACTACATGAAACACTACATGAAACCTACATGAAACACTACATGAAACACTACATGAACACTACATGAAACACTACAAGAAACACTACAAGAAACACTACATGAAACACTACATGAAACACTACAAGAAACACTACATGAAACACTACAAGAAACACTACATGAAACACTACAAGAAACACTACATGAAACACTACATGAAACACTACATGAAACACTACATGAAACACTACATGAAACACTACATGAAACACTACATGAAACACTACATGAAACACTACATGAAACACTACATGAAACACTACATGAAACACTACATGAAACACTACATGAAACACTACATGAATCACTACATGAAACACTACATGAAACACTACATGAAACACTACATGAAACACTACATGAAACACTACATGAAACACTACAAGAAACACTACAAGAAACACTACATGAAACACTACAAGAAACACTACATGAAACACTACAAGAAACACTACAAGAAACACTACAAGAAACACTACATGAAACACTACAAGAAACACTACAAAAAACACTACAAGAAACACTACAAGAAACACTACATGAAACACTACAAGAAAACTACAAGAAACACTACATAACACTACAAGAAACACTAAAAACACTACATGAAACACTACAAAAACACTACAAGAAACACTACATGAAACACTACAGAAACACTACATGAAACACTACATGAACACTACAAGAAACACTACATGAAACACTACATGAAACACTACAAGAAACACTACATGAAACACTACATGAAACACTACATGAAACACTACATGAAACACTACATGAAACACTACATGAAACACTACATGAAACACTACATGAAACACTACAAGAAACACTACATGAAACACTACATGAAACACTACATGAAACACTACATGAAACACTACATGAAACACTACAAGAAACACTACAAGAAACACTACATGAAACACTACAAGAAACACTACAAGAAACACTACAAGAAACACTACATGAAACACTACAAGAAACACTACATGAAATACTACAAGAAACACTACAAGAAACACTACAAGAAACACTACAAGAAACACTACAAGAAACACTACAAGAAACACTACATGAAACACTACAATAAACACTACAAGAAACACTACAAGAAACACTACAAGAAACACTACATGAAACACTACAAGAAACACTACAAGAAACACTACATGAAACACTACATGAAACACTACAAGAAACACTACAAGAAACACTACATGAAACACTACAAGAAACACTACATGAAACACTACATGAAACACTACAAGAAACACTACAAGAAACACTACATGAAACACTACAAGAAACACTACATGAAACACTACATGAAACACTACATGAAACACTACAAGAAACACTACATGAAACACTACATGAAACACTACATGAAACACTACATGAAACACTACAAGAAACACTACATGAAACACTACATGAAACACTACAAGAAACACTACATGAAACACTACATGAAACACTACAAGAAACACTACATGAAACACTACATGAAACACTACATGAAACACTACATGAAACACTACACGAAACACTACATGAAACACTACATGAAACACTACATGAAACACTACATGAAACACTACAAGAAACACTACATGAAACACTACATGAAACACTACATGAAACACTACATGAAACACTACAAGAAACACTACATGAAACACTACATGAAACACTACATGAAACACTACATGAAACACTACAAGAAACACTACAAGAAACACTACAAGAAACACTACATGAAACACTACATGAAACACTACAAGAAACACTACAAGAAACACTACATGAAACACTACATGAAACACTACATGAAACACTACATGAAACACTACATGAAACACTACAAGAAACACTACATGAAACACTACATGAAACACTACAAGAAACACTACATGAACACTACATGAAACACTACTGAAACACTACATGAAACACTACATGAAACACTACATGAAACACTACATGAAACACTACATGAAACACTACAAGAAACACTACAAGAAACACTACATGAAACACTACAAGAAACACTACATGAAACACTACATGAAACACTACATGAAACACTACATGAAACACTACATGAAACACTACATGAAACACTACATGAAACACTACATGAAACACTACATGAAACACTACATGAAACACTACATGAAACACTACAAGAAACACTACATGAAACACTACATGAAACACTACACGAAACACTACACGAAACACTACACGAAACACTACATGAAACACTAAATGAAACACTACATGAAACACTACATGAAACACTACATGAAACACTACAAGAAACACTACATGAAACACTACAAGAAACACTACAAGAAACACTACAAGAAACACTACATGAAACACTACAAGAAACACTACAAGAAACACTACATGAAACACTACATGAAACACTACAAGAAACACTACATGAAACACTACATGAAACACTACATGAAACACTACATGAAACACTACATGAAACACTACATGAAACACTACATGAAACACTACATGAAACACTACATGAAACACTACATGAAACACTACAAGAAACACTACAAGAAACACTACATGAAACACTACAAGAAACACTACATGAAACACTACATGAAACACTACATGAAACACTACATGAAACACTACATGAAACACTACATGAAACACTACAAGAAACACTACATGAAACACTACATGAAACACTACATGAAACACTACATGAAACACTACATGAAACACTACAAGAAACACTACATGAAACACTACAAGAAACACTACATGAAACACTACATGAACACTACATGAAACACTACATGAAACACTACATGAAACACTATGAAACACTACATGAAACACTACATGAAACACTACATGAAACACTACATGAAACACTACATGAAACACTACATGAAACACTACATGAAACACTACATGAAACACTACATGAAACACTACATGAAACACTACATGAAACACTACAAGAATCACTACATGAAACACTACAAGAAACACTACATGAAACACTATATGAAACACTACATGAAACACTACATGAAACACTACAAGAAACACTACAAGAAACACTACATGAAACACTACATGAAACACTACAAGAAACACTACAAGAAACACTACAAGAAACACTACAAGAAACACTACATGAAACACTACAAGAAACACTACAAAAAACACTACAAGAAACACTACAAAAAACAATACAAGAAACACTACATGAAACACTACAAGAAATACTACAAGAAACACTACAAGAAACACTACAAGAAACACTACAAGAAACACTACATGAAACACTACAAGAAACACTACAAGAAACACTACAAGAAACACTACATGAAACACTACAAGAAACACTACAAGAAACACTACAAGAAACACTACATGAAACACATAAACACTACTGAAACACTACAAGAAACACTACATGAACACTACATGAAACACTACAAGAAACACTACATGAAACACTACATGAAACACTACATGAAACACTACATGAAACACTACAAGAAACACTACATGAAACACTACATGAAACACTACATGAAACACTACAAGAAACACTACATGAAACACTACATGAAACACTACATGAAACACTACATGAAACACTACATGAAACACTACATGAAACACTACATGAAACACTACATGAAACACTACATGAAACACTACATGAAACACTACATGAAACACTACATGAAACACTACAAGAAACACTACATGAAATGTGTTGTTGACACTACAAGAAACACTACAAGAAACACTACATGAAACACTACAAGAAACACTACAAAAAACACTACAAGAAACACTATAAGAAACACTACAAGAAACACTACATGAAACACTACAAGAAACACTACAAGAAACACTACAAGAAACACTACAAGAAACACTACAAGAAACACTACAAGAAACACTACATGAAACACTACAAGAAACACTACAAGAAACACTACAAGAAACACTACAAGAAACACTACATGAAACACTACAAGAAACACTACAAGAAACACTACATGAAACACTACAAGAAACACTACAAGAAACACTACAAGAAACACTACATGAAACACTACATGAACACTACAAGAAACACTACATGAAACACTACATGAAACACTACAAGAAACACTACATGAAACACTACATGAAACACTACAAGAAACACTACATGAAACACTACATGAAACACTACATGAAACACTACATGAAACACTAAAGAAACACTACAGAACACTACATGAAACACTACATGAAACACTACATGAAACACTACATGAAACACTACATGAACACTACATGAAACACTACATGAAACACTACATGAAACACTACATGAACACTACATGAAACACTACATGAAACACTACATGAAACACTACAAGAAACACTACATGAAACACTACAAGAAACACTACATGAAACACTACAAGAAACACTACATGAAACACTACAAGAAACACTACATGAAACACTACATGAAACACTACAAGAAACACTACAAGAAACACTACATGAAACATACACACCATGAAACACTACATGAAACACTACATGAAACACTACATGAAACACTACATGAAACACTACATGAAACACTACATGGAACACTACATGAAACACTACATGAAACACTACATGAAACACTACATGAAACACTACATGAAACACTACATGAAACACTACATGAAACACTACATAAACACTACATGAAACACTACATGAAACACTACAAGAAACACTACATGAAACACATTTTACAGACGATATATCCAATCTAATATCAAGATAAGTTAATGACTGGGAAATGTTTCACTAAATTGGTACTACCTTCTATTTGTATTAAAGCAGCATTACATCGTAATAAAAGATGTTTTGGGTAAAATATAAATACTAATGTGTGTGTGTTTACAAAAATCGAAATAGTCGCTCAGAAACGATAACATTCCAATAAATTTAAACCGTCGTATACGCGAATTTGTTTATCAACACACGAAATGTAAACACGCACAGCGCGCATGGGTGAAACAACAGACAGAAGATGTAGAAAACAACGTATATAGTTTGAACATGAAAGACTATCTATCTATCTTCCTCTAATGTCGAACGCCTCGCGGGGATGTAGAAATGTCCCTAAAAGACTTAGCTAACAGAGGTATGAATCAACATAGCAAGTAATTTATTAAAAAGACAACGTGTGACAAATGGGGACGATGCATTGCGAATGTAAACAAGTGCGGACGATGCGTTCCTGTTGTAAACAAGTGCGTGACCGACTCGGAAAGTCCTACTATCGGTTTCGAGTTTGTTTTATCGCAAAAAACACTGTTTACCAAACATAAGCATACAAAGTATAATATTAGAATGTGTAGCAGCATTGCTACCCATACGTAAAATCTGAATTTTTCAAATATCTTTTATTTCATACGATGTATTGCTGCTTTAATAAATCTGTGAACTAGGAACTAAATATATACTTTTGTGGACGCAAATGGGCAATACGTACTATCTTTATCGACAGTAATACGTATACCATTCTCAACATTTATGCAAACAATGATAACACACTGCGAAACAATTGTTTTTATAAATACAGATAACCTACTGCGTGAAAATGCACATTGATATATGATAACTGGGGTTGATATGAACGATATACTGCAACCCTCTGATATATATAACATTAACTCTAAATCCAAACCCGGCAAAGGACTGGTCAATTTTGTTAAATCAAACAACCTAAATATGATAGAGATATATTGACTGTGCCACATGCCACATATGCAAACATAGTACCAGGAGTGGACATGTTCACCAACCTTGAGACCAGGCTTAGCATTGCAGTCCTCTCTTGAGATGTTTCGCCTAGAGAGCCAGACCACGGATATTCAGACCCGACTTGCACCTAGACCTTCTAATTCAGATAGGATTCCTACTCAGCACAAAGAAAGTATCAGCAGAAATATATGGGTATATGTCTATCAAGCACGTTTCCCTGAACATACAGCTGAACGGTGCCTTTTATAGCATATACCATAGCCACGTGGCTGTCCTATTAGCGCATACTGGTTTGCGCGCTCGCTTCTCACCAATGCAACCCGGGTTCGATCCTCAGACCGGGAAATATGTGAGATGGTACGGTGGTCGCCAGATCGAACAGGTGTGTTTTCTCCGGGTACTCCGGTTTCCTCCCACACAAATGACCACATTTACGCTTTCATCCACTTCAACGAGAGTGGTAAAACATAAGTTGTTAAAACTTGTTTCGCAATCGTTGTAAAATAAATAAAGTTTAAACTTTAACATCTTCGTACCGTAATGTTTGCTTTTGTTCCTTGTCTTCATGCTTGGAGCTGATGGATTTTTATTCATAAATGTTATTACATGAAATTCCTGGTTGCCCATAATTATGATCGACGCCTCCTGAAGTAATTAGTCATTTTAGAGTTTTGGAGGATAGTTCAATGATACAGACAGAGACCTATTCCAGAATCTCCTCTGGTTCTTTTATGTGCACGATGTAAAGCACCGACACGAGACCTCGGTTTAAAGTCTTATCTGAAAGACTGTTAATTTTATTAGAGTCAGACGGGGAATCGGACCGGCGATCCCTGGATTACCAGTCCAACGTGTTAACCACTGGACTACAGATCCGTCTGTGATTATATCATGCCGCCATGATACTTTGTTATGCATAGTTTTATGTATTGTATATAGATAATGGTGGCGGCCATCTTTAATCTAATTTATATAACGGTGGGTATATTAACCAAGTACGTGAGAATGGTGTTAGCCAGTCTGGTTAACCCTAACCCCATTCGCCCTTTAAGCGATAGGCACCGATTGGCTGTATGTTTCTCTCTCATTGTTTAAGCGAGAGGCACCGATTGGCTGTATGTTTTTCTCTCATTGTTTAAGCGAGAGGCACCGATTGGCTGTATGTTTTTCTCTCATTGTTTTGGTTATTTAAGTTTAATTAACGTCGCTACCGGTTGCCCATTTCAGCGATGGACAGTTTACCTAATAACACATTTCCTGGACAGGCTCTAGCGGTTAACCAGCACTTGGTGCACCAACCTCCGTAATAAACTGCCAACGTTTTCATATAAAAAGACACGGTCTGAGTGGGGCTCGAACCCATGACAGTCAGTGATCAAGTCGGTGACATTACCCACTCGACAACGGAGGCGGACGATACACTTAAAATCGCTCTTCTTAATTTTATATAGAGATCACTGTTTTGTTTACATGTATACTGATATTTGAAGCAAAAATATAGTTTTTATTTACTAAGAGCATTCATACGAGGATTCATCAAAGCCCGGCTGGAAGTTCGTGAGAAGAAGATTCTTAAGGAAGTTGTGCCATTTTCAGACTAGCCATATTGGATTACGTAATGACGTGATTTTAACAATTATGTAATCCCCCACCTACCTAAGTTTAATGACCATAAATGGTGGCTATAGACCCAATGGTTACTGAGGAGAAGACATCTGGAAATGTTAATGGTCGACAGACGACGGACAGACACATTGTGGTAACAATACCTCACATGAGCTTTGCTCAGGTGAGCTAAAAAGCTTTTATTATTTGCGAATACATTTAAAATGCCTTTGATTTAATTTGTTTACCCAGACACTAATACTGGTTTTATAATGAGTACACTTACATAACAATCTTTTTAGAAATTGCGACAGTGATTTTGAACAAGAATGCATCTTTAAATGAACGAGAAACAAATACTGACCACACAGCTCACGAGAATCTGCGATAACTGAAAGTAAATCATACATCAGGCGCGTAGCTCCTATATGGCCCTGAATGCCCAGGCATCCTGCAGATTGACATAGAAAATGAAAAATCCAAATACGCTACAGATCCAATAAAAATAGTCGAGGGGATATTATCATATCTGCATGGCAATGAATCTTGATCAGCGGTCATATATCTCACCACACGATCACATATATGGCCATAGTTATCCAATTACTAAAGGCTTAATCTCATTCTTGAAAGCTTACATTTCCAAATATATCTACATCCCCCCCGAAACATTCAGTGCCTTATAAGAAGCTACGCGCCTGCATGCAGCACGTTCTAAGTCAAACCTCCAAGGCATTAGGAAGGTATTCCGAACTTTACCGAAACTATCCGATATCGGCCGATCGAGCGTCTCTGACGTCATTATTTCGTCTATGAACGTCATCTTATAGAAACGTTTACGGTATAAGAACATACTGTTGCACATAACACTAACGTATTTTTCAGATGAATAAAATAAAAGCATGTAATACAATTTTATAATCGTCATGAGCAAGACAAATAGAGAACCTGAATGTCCTATATGCATACATGGGCCCCGTTTTATCAACAATGTCAGTCGCAAGTCGGTCTTACGTTTCCTGCGACAAAAGTACGACCGTTTTATCAACACGGTCTTATCAACACGGTCGTAAGTCTTCGGTCGCAGCTAAGATTTTCTTTCGTCGTACGACCTTAAAAACAGTGACACAGTCCGAAATGTAAACTTCCGGTGCATGCATCTTCGCGCGCAAATGTCAACATCGGACATGTTTAAAACACGGCGCCCCTGTATATATATTATTCATAACTTCTTTATTTCTTGTAATATGTTAATATTTCTTATATCGAATTAAACCTTAAGCGCATGCCTCTCAAGACATGCAATATATATTAAATACAATATGACGTAGTTGGTCAAATCCGTAGAAGAGATTTTTTAACACGCCGGTATTGGAAAGGAAAACACGGCCCCACTAAATCTTCCTTGTTACTGTGAATGTATAATCTATTTCAGTATAACTGCTATGTTTCCATCGTGCAACAATGTTTTAAATTTGATACATTCTTTTCATATATTGAATTGTTAAACATGTCAGACTTTTTATTATACTTATACATCGTTTTGGCGTAAATGCAAAACAGTGCTCCCACCCCAACACCTCTTTGCTAATAGGATTATGTTGTTAAATATTATTTCATTTTCAAGGGTATGTTCCAGATTTGTGTCTGTAAATAATGTTGAGGCAACTGAATAGGGCCTACGGTATTTACATGTTACCACACAATCTAGTGATGTAAATACTGAATAGACTCCATTCATTAATACACACTTTTGTATCAGCATTTCTGTTATAACATCGATTCTAGCATATATAATATACAGGCTGTCATAGACTGGTCATACATTAGTCGTATATATCTGTGTGATGAGATTAATAGATCAAATACAGACGGGTCAATAGTCCAGTGGTGAACACATTGGTCTGTAGATCCAAGGTTCGATCATCAGTCTTTAAGTCAGTGAATAACACCGTTCACGTAAAAAACCCAGATAATACTCTGGCATGGGTCTCTGTTTGTTGTTGGGGTTTAATGTATCACCAACAGCTCAAGTAATATGGTGACTTTCCAGCTATTATTGGTGGAGGAAGATCCTGGGCGCCCCTCCATACAGTATGTCAAGTGTGAAAGGTCACCTGCCTGAGTAGAACCACAAACATTCCGAATAGTTTCCTTGCACGAAATAATCCGACACCCCTGGTGAGAGTCTAAACATCAGCTGTGAGGGGCAAGTGATTCGAAGTCAACAACATTAACCAATCGACCACATACCCCGTCTCTGTCTCTATCACTGCAATATACTCCAAAATCTAAAATGACTAATCTCTTCAGGAGGCGTCGCTCATATGGACAACCGGTAGCGACGATAATTAAGCTCAAAAACACAATAGATCAAAGACGATGATAAATGGTCGCTTTAACTACCACATTGTTGTCAAGTTAACTTGGTCGGTAAGTTATATTGAAACTAATTATAACGAGCACAATCATGGATGTTAGGAAGTAGAAATAAAACAACGGAACTATTCTAAATTTCATTATTTATAATGTCACTGCAAATATACCCAAATATAAATGTTATAATACATATAGAGATACATATTGACACTTGTAACATTACTGATAATGCAGTTTTTAATCCTCGCATATATGGAATATAATTATCATAGAATTGCCAAGATGAATTGGTTTAAACAATATTTATTGCAATCCATAAATCATATATAACATACAACAATATACATAATGAAAAGGATTAAAGCAGCACTACATCGTAATAAAGGATGTTTTGGGTAAAATATAAATACTAATGTGAGGGTGTTTACAAAAATCGAAAAAGTCGCTCAGAAACAATATAATTCCAATCAATTTAAACCGTCGTATACGCCAATTTGTTTATCAACACACGAAATGTAAACACGCACAGCGCGCATGCGTGAAACAACAGAGGATGTAGAAAACAATGTATATATTGTAGAAATGTCCCTAAAGACTTAGCTAACAGAGGTATGAATCAACATATCAAGTAATTTAATTAAAAAGACAAATGGGGACGATGCATTCCGAATGTAAACAAGTGCGGATGATGCGTTCCGGTTGTAAACAAGTGCGTGACCGATCGACTCAGAAAGTCCTACTTTCGGTTTCGAGTTTGTTTTATCGCAAAAAAACACTGTTTACCAAATGAACATAATCATACAAAGTATAATGTTAGAATGTGTAGCAGCATTGCTACCCATACGTAAAATTTGAAATTTTCAAATATCTTTTATACGAAATCCGCGCTGATTGTAAGCTTCGTGGGTACAGGGTAGAAAAGATAATTGGCGAAGGCGTATATTCTCAAGTAATGTTAGCGGTCAAATGTCCGGATATGTGTTCACATGCAGATGGGGGAAAGGTCAAGGTAAATATATCGATATAGTTCAGTGACCTATAGAAAAACTACAATGATACACGATTATCTGATAGCTTCCAATCGTGTTTTGTTGTTTCCATCATGGTTTGTTTTGAGTACCCATGTTACATTGTATGTAGCATTTGGCAACGATCTCAGTTATGCTGTCCTCAGTTAGATCTACCGTAGATCTGTACACGGCGATTGTACCATAAACGCATTCAAAAATTGTGCAAATGTCTCTTCAAACAGTACGAGTTTTCGGAAAGCAATATGTATTTAAAGTTCTTCTTTTGTAAATTCCGTGATCAATATAGATAATCTTGTCCTCTTGTAGTCCGATATATACGATCTCTACTTAACCACAGAAGCCTTATAAATATATTCATTTATTTGATATATAATATTATAATATTTACTAGGGAAAAACATTCTTTAAAACGGCAGAGAGAAAAGGTCATTAATAATTTCAGTAAATGATTAATATTGATTCAAGAAAGTGCTTTACATTATAGTTATTAAATAATTTGTGTCTGCAAGTTTTACAGCATAATGCTCTAATGATCTGTGTGTGTGTTTTGCGTTTATTTATCGTCGCTACCGACTGCCCATATGAGCGACGCCTCCTGAAGAGATTAGTCATTTTAAATGTTTGGAGGATAGTTCAGATACAGACAGAGACCCATTCCAGAGTTTATTCTTGTTCTTTTACGTGCACGGTGAAAAGCACCGACACGAGACCTCGTTTTAAAGTCCTATCTGAAAGACTGTTAATGTTATTAGGTTCAGACGGGGGATCGAACCTGCGATCCCTAGATTACCTGTCCAGCGTGTTAAACACTGGACTACAGATCCGTCTGTTAATGATCTGTATTGGTTATTCATGTTCATATACAGCATGATTGTATGAAATAAGCTCTACTTCCATATGAGATGACACAATATGCAGGATTAAGAATACCTTAATAAGTATCACACTAAAAATGTGTGATCACACATGCCAACTTGGCAGAAACTGGTCTTATTAGTGGAGTTCTGGTGTCATTTGGGACTGAAATATGTGATCTTATTCCTGAATAACGGGGTGGTCTTATCATAGTTGGTTTCAACCATTGAAATCTAGAAGAAATAATTCCGTCTGAGAAAAACAGGTAGAGGGGTGGTCTTAATATAGAGTGGTCTTAATATAGGGTGGTCTTTGAGGGATTTTACTGTACTGTACTGTACTATCTTAATCTGAAAACCCATTTATATAAATTTACGGTATTTGAGACTATTCTTGGGACACTTTGTTGAAAAATGAGTGACAAGTAATAATAATAATAATAATAATAAATAATAATAATAAATAATAATAATAAAGACTTTATTTTACGAGAGAACTCATTTAACAAAAGTTAAATCTACCATGAGGCCCTTAATACATATACAAATCAAATGATAGGACGAAAACTACCTATTGGAATTATATAGTAATGTTAAAACTGAAAAGTAGAGAAATTATATAATATTTATATATGATATGGAATATGATAATATATGGAATATGGAATATAAATTACATTATTATTTTGTGCAAATTTTTTATTTTTAGAATGAAGTATATGAAAACTATTCCCCATTTCGAGCATTTTAAAAGATACTTAGATATAAGAATTAATCTAGAAAAGGCCATAGCACTGGAAAGAAACAAATTAGAGCAACACAATCGGAAATGGTCTCTTTTTTCTTAAATCATGCACTGAACCCCGAGTTAAAAAAGATAGTACATTAATATTGTCAAATGGAAACGATCACTTAAACCCAACTACGTTTATACTTTTGCTGTTTTTTTTCTCCTTGCATTTGTCCATCTATCAAAATGTTAAGGAATGTTGGTACTCTTTCTCAATCAAAAACATTTGTAAAATACATATATATATATATATATATATATACATATTAAATAACTAATAATACATGTAATGCTTAACAATATGTGATATCAATGTATGTATAGATGTAATGCATGTATAATATGTATGTATGAATGTATGTATGTTATCTATGTATCAAAATAAAGGAGGTTACCCGGGGCCTCATAAAATTAAAAAAATATATGGAATATTCTAACAGGGTAGAAAAGGGAGAATTAGAAAGACTCTCCAATTTTAATAGGTGGAGGTAGACCTTGGGTGCCACTCCGAGCAATATTTCAGGCATGGTCATTTCGGACACCCATGTAGAACCACCAACCTTCCATAGCTTACGCACATGAATTAATTCGATACCTTCAGAAGGATTCGAACCTACAGCAATGTAAGATGGCTAAGAGCGCTACATCCCAGTCATGCTCAGCATGGACTATAATATACAGTCAAATATGTCTTGGTGGAAGTCGTGATAGCGCAGTGGTAGCGTACGCGATCGTTTCAGATGCAAAAGAACCGGAGTTCGCGCCCGGCTGGAGCAGTTACGAGTGTGCACTTAGGCAAGACATTTAAATCACACATTCCTCTTCTCTTTCTCTCGTGGATTCCATCAGGAATGAGGTCTCGAGAGTGATTAATATAAGTTGTAAGAACTTGTTTCGCAGCCAAGCTAAATAAAGTTGGATAGACTAAACCTTAGGCAGCCGGTTACGCATATGACCGACGCTTCCTGAAGACCCATTCCAGAGTCTTATCTGGTTCTTTTACGTGCACGATGTAAAAGCACCGACACGAGACCTCGGTTTAAAGTCCCATCAGAAAGATTGTTAATTTTATTAAGGTCAGACGGGGGATCGCACCTGCGATCCCTGGATTACCAGTCCAGCGTGTTAACCACTGATTACAGAGCCGTCTGTACAGCATGGATTTACCAATCTATATATATAAGAGGAGAGAAGAGAGGAGAGAGGAGAGGAGAGGAGAGGAGAGGAGAGAGAAGAGAGAGAGCCAAGCTAAATAAATTTGTATAAACTAAACCTTAGGCAGCCAGCCAATGGATTCACAGAAAGTGGTAGCTTAACAGAGGTCTAATGCACAATAAAACAACACATTGGGAATATAGAAAATGGCTGCTTAATACAGGTTGACTGCTTAATACAGGATGACTGCTTAATACAGGTTGACTGCTTAATACATGTTGACTGCCTAATACAGGTTGACTGCTTAATACAGGTTGACTGCCTAATACAGGTTGACTGCTTAATACATGTTGACTGCTTACTAGATGTGACTATTAACACAGATTTGACTGTATATTGCGTATATGAGAGAGGAGAGAGGAGAGGAGAGGAGAGAGAAGAGAGAGAGAGAGAGAAAAGAGAGAGAGAGAAGAGAGAGAGAAGAGATAGAGAGAGAGAGAGAGAGAGAGATAGAGGGAGAAGAGAGAGAGAGAGAGGGGGAGAAGAGAGAGAGAGAGAGAGAGAGAGAAGAGAGAGAGAAGAGAGAGGGAAGAGAGAGAGAGAGAGAGAGAGAAGAGAGAGGGAGAGAGAGAGAGAGAAGAGAGAGAGAAGAGAGAGAGAAGAGAGAGGGAAGAGAGAGAGAGTGATGAAACAAAACACTGTCTAATCAAAATAACATTATAATATATACACAGGGCTATATACATGTTACATACACTGCACACAGGGCTATATACATGTTACATACACTGCACACAGGGCTATATACATGTTACATACACTGCACACAGGGCTATATACATGTTACATACACTGCACACAGGGCTATATACATGTTACATACACTGCACACAGGGCTATATACATGTTACATACACTGCACACAGGGCTATATACATGTTACATACACTGCACACAGGGCTATATACATGTTACATACACTGCACACAGGGCTATATACATTTACATACACTGCACACAGGGCTATATACATGTTACATACACTGCACACAGGGCTATATACATGTTACATACACTGCACACAGGGCTATATACATGTTACATACACTGCACACAGGGCTATATACATGTTACTACACTGCACACAGGGCTATATACATGTTACATACACTGCACACAGGGCTATATACATGTTACATACACTGCACACAGGGCTATATACATGTTACATACACTGCACACAGGGCTATATACATGTTACATACACTGCACACAGGGCTATATACATGTTACATACACTGCACACAGGGCTATATACATGTTACGTACACTGCACACAGGGCTATATACATGTTAATACACTGCACACAGGGCTATATACATGTTACATACACTGCACACAGGGCTATATACATGTTACATACACTGCACACAGGGCTATATACATGTTACATACACTGCACACAGGGCTATATACATGTTACGTACACTGCACACAGGGCTATATACATGTTACGTACACTGCACACAGGGCTATATACATGTTACGTACACTGCACACAGGGCTATATACATGTTACGTACACTGCACACAGGGCTATATACATGTTACGTACACTGCACACAGGGCTATATACATGTTACGTACACTGCACACAGGGCTATATACATGTTACATACACTGCACACAGGGCTATATACATGTTACATACACTGCACACAGGGCTATATACATGTTACATACACTGCACACAGGGCTATATACATGTTACATACACTGCACACAGGGCTATATACATGTTACATACACTGCACACAGGGCTATATACATGTTACATACACTGCACACAGGGCTATATACATGTTACATACACTGCACACAGGGCTATATACATGTTACATACACTGCACACAGGGCTATATACATGTTACATACACTGCACACAGGGCTATATACATGTTACATACACTGCACACAGGGCTATATACATGTTACATACACTGCACACATGGCTATATACATGTTACATACACTGCACACAGGGCTATATACATGTTACATACACTGCACACATGGCTATATACATGTTACATACACTGCACACAGGGCTATATACATGTTACATACACTGCACACAGGGCTTATACATGTTACATACACTGCACACAGGGCTATATACATGTTACATACACTGCACACAGGGCTATATACATGTTACATACACTGCACACAGGGCTATATACATGTTACATACACTGCACACAGGGCTATATACATGTTACATACACTGCACACAGGGCTATATACATGTTACATACACTGCACACAGGGCTATATACATGTTACATACACTGCACACAGGGCTATATACATGTTACATACACTGCACACAGGGCTATATACATGTTACATACACTGCACACAGGGCTATGGGAATATTACACTACACATATGGATATTGACATGTTACACTGCACACAGGGCCATGGGCATAATATAATACACTACATACATGGCTATGGACTTGGGCACACACAACAACTATTCTACTATCCATAAAAATTATAATATCAGCAGCAGGAACTCAAGATCAAACTCCACATGGTGCACCACTTGAATCCGACGGTCACTGTGTGAGTTATACGCCAGAGATAATGACACAAGAAAGATATGTGGCTAATGTCGACAAGCAGCTTGCGAGAGCTCAGACTGCACCGCCCAGACAGAGGAAAGAGTCTGCTAGATCGGTGAACATATAGCGACAAACTACTGCAGAGGTAAATGCTTATTCTCTTGTGTGAATGTGGTCAATGTGTTTGGGGAGCGGCGTATCTTAACATACTAACCCTATCCCGTCCTAGTGGTTATTTCTAAAAATAGAACATATAGATTGGTATACAATAATGCAATGTAAGAGTAACTAGTTATCAAATGTTATTAAAAACAACACATTTCTTTTATAGATGAATAAATATTGTCTTCTTTCGTGTAAATATCATGACAGGCTTTAGCAAAATGCTTTTAAAATTGAATATGTTATTTATATAGACAACATCAGCAATGGCAACTCCTACTGTGCCTAGTACGTCTACTTATATGTACAGCAATGCCAGTCAGGAGATCTACAGTTGCTTCTTGCAACCGTCCGCAAGCCCGGCAGCAAGGGCCCAGAAAGTCCGCGACCAGCGTGTGAAGCCCTATGAACATGTGAAGCAATTTGAGCACCATGAACACGTGACGCGATTTGAGAATAACTAAGTATACACTGAGAATAACTAAGTATGCACTGAAAATAACTAAGTATGCATTGAGAATAACTATGTATGCATTGAGAATAACTATGTATGCATTGAGAATAACTATGTATGCATTGAGAATAACTAAGTATGCATTGAGAATAACTATGTATGCATTGAGAATAACTATGTATGCATTGAGAATAACTAAGTATGCATTGAGAATAACTAAGTATGCACTGAAAATAACTATGTATGCATTGAGAATAACTATGTATGCATTGAGAATAACTATGTATGCATTGAGAATAACTAAGTATGCATTGAGAATAACTATGTATGCATTGAGAATAACTAAGTATGCATTGAGAATAACTAAGTATGCATTGAGAATAACTAAGTATGCATTGAGAATAACTATGTATGCATTGAGAATAACTATGTATGCATTGAGAATAACTAAGTATGCATTGAGAATAACTAAGTATGCATTGAGAATAACTATGTATGCATTGAGAATAACTATGTATGCATTGAGAATAAATATATATGCATTGAGAATAACTAGTATGCATTGAGAATAACTAAGTATGCATTGAGAATAACTATGTATGCATTGAGAATAACTATGTATGCATTGAGAATAACTAAGTATGCATTGAGAATAACTATGTATGCATTGAGAATAACTAAGTATGCATTGAGAATAACTATGTATGCATTGAGAATAACTATGTATGCATTGAGAATAACTATGTATGCATTGAGAATAACTAAGTATGCATTGAGAATAACTATGTATGCATTGAAAATAACTAAGTATGCATTGAGAAAAACTATGTATGCATTGAGAATAACTAAGTATGCATTGAGAATAACTAGGTATGAACGGAGAATATCGAAGTATGCATTGAGAATAACTATGTATGCATTAAGAATAACTAGGTATGAACGGAGAATATCGAAGTATGCATTGAGAATAACTAGGTATGCATTGAGAATAACTAAGTATGCATTGAGAATAACTAGGTATGCATTGAGAATAACTATGTATGCATTGAGAATAACTATGTATGCATTGAGAATAACTATGTATGCATTGAGAATAACTATGTATGCATTGAGAATAACTAAGTATGCATTGAGAATAACTAGGTATGAACGGAGAATAACTATGTATGCATTGAGAATAACTAGGTATGCATTGAGAATAACTATGTATGCATTGAGAATAACTATGTATGCATTGAGAATAACTAAGTATGCATTGAGAATAACTATTTATGCATTGAGAATAACTAAGTATGCATTGAGAATAACTATTTATGCATTGAGAATAACTAAGTATGCACTGAAAATAACAAAGTATGTATTGAGAATAACTAAGTATACACTTAGAATAACTAAGTATGCATTGAGAATAACTAAGTATGCATTGAGAATAACTATGTATGCATTGAGAATAACTATGTATGCATTGAGAATAACTAAGTATGCATTGAGAATAACTATGTATGCATTGAGAATAACTAAGTATGCATTGAGAATAACTATTTATGCATTGAGAATAACTAAGTATGCATTGAGAATAACTATGTATGCATTGAGAATAACTAAGTATGCATTGAGAATAACTATGTATGCATTGAGAATAACTAAGTATGCATTGAGAATAACTAGGTATGAACGGAGAATATCGAAGTATGCATTGAGAATAAATAGGTATGCATTGAGAATAACTATGTATGCATTGAGAATAACTATGTATGCATTGAGAATAACTATGTATGCATTGAGAATAACTAAGTATGCATTGAGAATAACTATGTATGCATTGAGAATAACTAAGTATGCATTGAGAATAACTATGTATGCATTGAGAATAACCAGGTATGAACGGAGAATATCGAAGTATGCATTGAGAATAACTATGTATGCATTGAGAATAACTATGTATGCATTGAGAATAACTATGCATGCATTGAGAATAACTAAGTATGCATTGAGAATAACTAAGTATGCATTGAGAATAACTATGTATACATTGAGAATAACTAAGTATGCATTGAGAATAACTATGTATGCATTGAGAATAACTAAGTATACACTTAGAATAACTATGTATGCATTGAGAATAACTAAGTATGCATTGAGAATAACTAAGTATACACTTAGAATAACTATGTATGCATTGAGAATAACTAAGTATGCATTGAGAATAACTATGTATGCATTGAGAATATCGAAGTATGCATTGAGAATAACTAAGTATGCATTGAGAATAACTATGTATGCATTGAGAATACTAAGTATGCATTGAGAATAACTATGTATGCATTGAGAATAACTAAGTATGCACTGAAAATAACAAAGTATGTATTGAGAATAACTATGTATGCATTGAGAATAACTAAGTATGCATTGAGAATAACTAAGTATGCATTGAGAATAACTATGTATGCATTGAGAATAACTATGTATGCATTGAGAATAACTAGGTATGAACGGAGAATATCGAAGTATGCATTGAGAATAACTAGGTATGCTCTGAGAATAACTACATATGCTCTGAGAATAACTACATATGCTCTGCGAATAACTAGGTATGCTCTGAGAATAACTACATATGCTCTGAGTATAATAAATACCGATATATATAACTTCTTTATTTCCTATTCTTTCAGAACGATGGACCTGCCACACACAATGGAACAACAGTCACTGAACACACCGCCAGCAATCAAGTCACTGAACATACCGCACGCAACCAAGCAGCAAACGGTCAAGTCGCCAATAACCAAGCCGGAGCCATTAACAGTCAAGCCGCCAACAATACGTCGGGAATACAAAATACAAAAACTGCACACAGAGTTCAGCCAATGACCACTACAACGACGAAGAGGTTAGCGAGAGCCCAAACTGTAGCATGTACCAATCATCAAGACCTACCAACAGGAGTTATTTGTATTTAGATTTTAGCTGATCATACAACACATTTACATATAATTTTCATACACTCATCATATTTACCTAAAACTAAACGAAATCAATTTAATTGTTTTACCACGATCTTTGGATACAAGAGAAAAAATAAAAAGCATATTTAAGAAATAATAAGTATCAACCGTGGTATATAGTTATATATAGTATATATATATAGCCTTCGTGATATATTTCTACGCATAATAATTTCAAACTCGGGGTATTCTGCAATATACCACGGTTGTTACTTATTATTTCGACTCTAACACGACTTACTTCTAATAATTTTAAAGGAGTATTTTCTTCAAACACCGCTGCATTTGGCTTTCGAAATGTCCTCCCGCGTAAGGGGTGATGACGTTATTTGTTATGGAAAATATCAATCTAGTGCATAAATGAACAAAAGTTGTAACTGATCAATAATTTTATTTATTTTATCAAATAAAAATGTACAGAATAGTAACTGAAACGTTACTTAACAGAAAAACAAGACGGACAAGAGATTATCTGATTCTAAAAATAGCTCACTTCCGCGAATTCCCACGGTAGTATTTAAAAACATCACGTGACTTTCATTCATAAAACTTTACACGCATTGTATAAATGGAATAGCCAAAACACGGTGCGCGCGCAGCATAGTTCAAGGTAGGTATATCGCAGAATAACCCGAGGTAGTTTTACTCTATAAGTATGTATGTTATTAGCTGGGTCGTGTTAGAATAATCGAAAATTGTATACAAGGTGGACTCAATAAATATATATAAAGTGGTCTAATCAATAATATATAACATAGAGTGATGGGACCTATGCTCGGCGTATTCCTATGCTCGGCGTATTATATTCCTATGCTCGGCGTATTCCTATGCTCGGCGTATTCCTATGCTCGGCGTATTCCTATGCTCAGCGTATTCCTATGCTCGGCGTATTCCTATGCTCGGCGTATTCCTATGCACGGCGTATTCCTATGCTCGGCGTATTCCTATGCTCGGCGTATTTTTCCCATTTACATCCGTATTTAAAATATTTAAATAGTGTTAACCTAAAAAGTTTCTTATGAGTTGTAATATTGTTAGTTATTGGTGTTTTTTGCTAAGACAACATTTACACGTGCATAAATAAAACATTTCATGTACGCCGTGCCCTAAATGATCTACTTCCCCATGGAAACAGGTGCCGTTGCGATAGTTATGCACATGGTCACGTAATGAAGTTAACATTTTCAACAACACCTTTTTGAAAGTTGTGTTCACGTCTAAAGAAAATAATAATATAGCAAGTGCATTTAACTTTTTTTATAAGCCATGATCTGTAGGATTTACGACGATCTATATACTCAACGTTGAGTCCGTATAACTGATAGAGTGCTGTAACGTTGAGTCCGTATAGCTGAGAGAGTGCTGTAACGTTGAGTCCGTATAGCTGAGAGAGTGTTGTAACGTTGAGTCCGTATAGCCGACAGAGTGCTGTAACGTTGAGTCCGTATAGCTGAGAGAGTGCTGTAACGAAGACACATTGTAGAAGCAACACCATCGTCCACTCTTGGAGATACAAGGCAAATGTCAATAGGAAATTGTACCAACATAATCATTGTGACCGTCTTGCATATTCTGCTCGCTATGCCTGTATGCACTTCTACTGACGTTCATCCTGCAGTATGCGAGGCTTGTAAACCTACATTTCGCTCTGAATATCCACGGATAGATTGTCCGGATGGGTCTCATGCACATACATAGAGACAGGGACACTAACACTGACCTTTTGCCATTGATGTTTTTGGTGGGAGAATGGATAGAAAACTAACCCTACTCTTCAAAGTTTAATTCTGATCGATTGAGTAGGTCTCTTGTAGACTAGTCATATATCATTTCTCAGTGTTGACATCTCTATTTCTAAGATATTTTATCTGTCATGCATTCAGTTATTTACGTGTATGGATACAATAGTTTACAGCAATCTTATCCGTATATTCTTAGATATCTTATATATATATTTGTTAAGGTAATTAATTGTTCAATTAATATAATTATGCATTAATGTTAGGTATGCGCTTCAGAATTGTAAACTATACGCAACTACACATCTACAGCTACCTAGGATAGCAACATTCAACTTCCTGAAAGCATTGTTCATATAATTATCACCAGAATGCACTACCTACATCATAGATTTCAAAAATGTTGAGGGGAGACCCCATTAACTAACCGGAAGGGGACAACACCTTCCCCACCTGCCCACACTCGGCTTTTCGTGCCTCGATTAGTGCGAACCTGAAAAAAGACTGAGGCCCCTGGTAATATACCTAGATAATCCAATGTAGATGATTTCAAGCAAAACTCGTACATAAAGGACGCCATCAATGATTTGCATACATCTTGACATATATTAATGTCACCAATATATATATTTAACCTTGTACTGCGTTTAACCGATTTTCAGAATTCACTCCGTTGTAATATAGACTTAATTATTGAAATTAATATACATTTAAAAATACATTTCTCCATTTTGTACGATATTTGCTTGGAATTGCCTACAAGGGGTTATCTGCATTACAAAATTAATTTAAATATCTACCAGTATGGATCCTACGAGAATGTGGTCGTGTTTTATGGCCATAGCGTGCCATTTGGTGACGGTTGCATTTCTAATAGCTGAATGATGATTATTTTCCAATTTTATAATATTATCATCCATTTTCAATGTTTCAAACTGGAAGCCGAGTTCCACCCAAGTTACATCTAGTCCTTACGAAATTCTTCTCATTATATTGTTGAACTATTCTTAATTGTTGCACCGTTCCCAAAGCAGTAATTATAACACCAACGCACGCAATAATGAGCAATAATTATGGCAATTACACATTTATTCAATCCGTCTGATGATGATGATTCCGTTTATTTACCCTCGCCACCGGTAAATCATATGGGCGAGCTAACGTGCTTTCGCACCGTCGATTATTCGATGAGGTGAAGTGTTGTGTCGTCGGTGTCTTGTAGAATGGTGTAGATTGAAGTTTGTAGATTCCCGTGAAGATTATGGTCCAAGATGATTACGTTACTCGATGATTATGTCCAAGTTGTTTAAATCCAAGATGATTGTGGTACTGGTAGTTAAAATCAAGGTGGTTGAAGGTCTGGTCGCTGACTGGATGAAGAAATGAGGTCATCCAGTCGCTGTGAAGGCGCTTCTTCATCGTTGACCGAGTTATGGAGCGATACCAAACGACAGGGTGACGTTCCCTGCGCCTGGCATCATCTCCCCGACAACAGGGTGACAAGCCTGTGCCGGTTTCCTGGGTCGGCTCACAGCAGCAGAATGGTTCGGTTGTTCCGTCGTTGTCCACCCCGTTGACGCATCCGGGGTCGAGGTCGCATCCCTCCGTCCTCAACGGACTTCATTGGTAGACGGATAAAAGAGTTCGAGGGTGTGCCTCTTCAGCGCCCCAGTGTTAGCTGTCGCCGATCTTGGTACGTGTTGACACTCCGAAGAGTCGATGCGGGTCCTCGTCTGTATGCGTCAGCGGCGTGGATTGGTCACTTCGGAACGGTGACACAATCTCCCGATGTGAGCTCAGGATGACATCCTCAGGAGGTTCCTTCATTCCGAGGCAGGGTGACAATGCCTGGTCTTTCTGTACTCGGTCCCTTGTAGGGCCACCCTCCTCACTGTTGGTCACCCCGCAGCAGCATTTATACGGATCTGGCAGTTAGACATCTGGTCGTCGGTTGTCACTCAGGGGAGCGTGGATGCCACGACCGTTGCCGCTCCCTCAGGTCCGCCGTCTCGTCTATCCGTTGGAGAAGTATAAGGAGGAGGAAAGATTGAAGTAGCCAGCGAAGATATAGTGTATAATTAGGCACTATCTAGAAGAGACGACGGATCTGTCCTGATGTGCCGTAGTCATGGATCCACATGCTGGCGAGCCTCCCCCTTCGCAAGATCGACGACCAGAAGATCCCAGAATCCTACGCTGCTGCTGCGGGATGTGCACCGGTCACGACGTGCACGTCGTGAGGAGATCGACCGGCTGTTACGATGTGTTCATATATATAGAGATGTATTGAATTTCACAATTGAATTTGAATTGTTTTAGTAACGTTTTAGTTTGACAATTAGCTACTACTACTACTACATGAAAATTCAAACAGGATTTGATGGATTTTATTGAAACTGGATACCTATATAGAGGATTGGTCTTGTAAGAAATATTTCGAATGTCGGAGAAAATGGTCACGGGTTATTGTCAGGGCGTTCATCGAAATACCCATTCCTGTTATGCATCCTACATATATACCAATCTCTATAATAGTATACGGCCACAACGTTTGTTCAAACTCTACAAGACACTGTCCACTGACATAGATGTTCACTAAACTTGTATTTGACCTTGACAGGTCAACAACAATGTGTATGGGTATGGCTAATTTGAAGGTTGTGTCCAGTACACATGTAGATGTTCCATTGAAACTATGTTTATATTCTGCTTTGTATTCGATCTACAAGCAAGCATATTTTACAATAGAAATCAACGCGAGTGGACAATTCGCCGACCGTTCTGACCACATGCATCGGCCGATTTCTCTCACAAGCCAACGAGAGTGGACAATTCGCCGACCGTTCTGACTACATGCATCGGCCGATTTCTCTCACGATCCAACGAGAGTGGACAATTCGCCGACCGTTCTGACCACATGCAACGGCTGATTTCTCTCACAATCCAACGAGAGGAAAAAGGTGTTATACGGTAAACTGCTCGCCGGCGATATAGCCAAAACTGGTGCTGATGCAGGCGTAAAATCCGAACAAACAAACAAACATCATCATAGACCAGCCATCTATATGTCCACAAAGTTCCATTAAAATCGACAGAACGACCGCCCGGATAGGGCAGGGAGGAAGGGAAGCAGACAGAGCCAAGCTCAATAACCACGTTCTTACGGCGGAGGTTAACAGACAAACAAATGTCATATTTATAGCATTGTTAGCAATTATCAGTATACTCAGATATTTAGTGTCTCTCCAATAGTCTACGTACAATGTGAAACGTAAACAGGATCTTACATGAGTGGTGAATTCAAACTCGTGAAACTCGTTTCATAAAATATAGTATGAAATCACCACGAGTGTAAGATACTCTTGATCACATTATACCACAGTAACAACAATAATACATGTGAAAGAAAACATAAGTTTCTGTTTGACAGTATATTTTAGAGCCACATTAAGCTGCATCTGTAAGCCATGGTAAATATGCTAATCAAACAATCATCGACACATCATCGACACACTATTTTAACCACAGTATTCTACTAGTTCCTACTATGCATATAATACATTGACAATACCTACTATACATATAATACATTGACAATACCTACTATGCATATAATACATTGACAATACCTACTATACATATAATACATTGACAATACCTACTATACATATAATACATTTTCAATACCTACTATACATATAATACATTGACAATACCTACTATACATATAATACATTGACAATACCTACTATACATATAATACATTGACAATACCTACTATACATATAATACATTGACAATACCTACTATACATATAATACATTGACAATACCTACTATACATATAATAAATTTACTATACATATAATACATTGACAATGCCTACTATACATATAATACATTAACAATACCTACTATACATATAATACATTGACAATACCTACTATACATATAATACATTGACACTACCTACTATACATATAATACATTGACAATACCTACTATACATATAATACATTAACAATACCTACTATACATATAATACATTGACAATACCTACTATACATATAACACATTGACACTACCTACTATACATATAATACATTGACAATACCTACTATACATATAATACATTGACAATGCCTACTATACATATAATACATTGTCAATGCCTACTATACATATAATACATTGACAATACCTACTATACATATAATACATTGACAATGCCTACTATACACATAATACATTGACAATACCTACTATGCATATAATACACTAACAATACCTACTATACATATAATACATTGACAATACCTACTATGCATATAATACACTAACAATACCTACTATACATATAATACACTAACAATACCTACTATGCATATAATACATTGACAATACCTACTATACATATAATACACTAACAATACCTACTATGCATATAATACATTGACAATACCTACTATGCATATAATACATTGACAATGCCTACTATACATATAATACATTGACAATACCTACTATACATATAATACATTGACAATACCTACTATACATATAATACATTAACAATACCTACTATACATATAATACATTCACAATGCCTACTATACATATAATACATTGACAATACCTACTATACATATAATACATTGACAATACCTACTATACATATAATACATCGACAATGCCTACTATACATATAATACATTGACAATGCCTACTATACATATAATACATGGACAATACCTACTATACATATAATACATTAACAATACCTACTATACATATAATACATTAACAATACATACTATACATTAACAATACCTACTATACATATAATACATTAACAATACATACTATACATATAATACATTAACAATACATACTATACATATAATACATTAACAATACCTACTATATTATACATTAACAATACCTACTATACATATAATACATTAACAATACATACTATACATATAATACATTAACAAACAATATACATATAATATTAACAATACATACTATACATATAATACATTAACAATACCTACTATACATATAATACATCGACAATACCTACTATACATATAATACATTAACAATACCTACTATGCATATAATACATTAACAATACATACTATACATTAACAATACATACTATGCATATAATACACTAACAATACCTACTATGCATATAATACATTAACAATACCTACTATACATATAATACATTGACAATACCTACTATGCATATAATACATTGACAATGCCTATTATACATATAATACATTGACAATACCTACTATACATATAATACATTAACAATACCTACTATACATATCATACATTAACAATACATACTATACATTAACAATACCTACTATACATATAATACATTAACAATACATACTATACATATAATATATTAACAATACATACTATGCATATAATACATTGACAATACCTACTATACATATAATACACTAACAATACCTACTATGCATATAATACATTAACAATACCTACTATACATATAATACATCGACAATGCCTACTATACATATAATACATTGACAATACCTACTATGCATATAATACATTGACAATGCCTACTATACATATAATACATTGACAATACCTACTATACATATAATACATTGACACTACCTACTATACATATAATACATTAACAAAACCTACTATGCATATAATACATTGACAATGCCTACTATACATATAATACATTGACAATACCTACTATACATATAATACATTGACAATGCCTAATATACATATAATACATTGACAATGCCTACTATACATATAATACATTGACAATGCCTACTATACATATAATACATTGACAATACCTACTATGCATATAATACATTGACAATACCTACTATGCATATAATACATTGACAATACCTACTATACATATAATACATTGACAATACCTACTATACATATAATACATTGACAATACCTACTATGCCTATAATACATTGACAATACCTACTATACATATAATACATTGACAATACCTACTATACATATAATACATTGACAATACCTACTATGCATATACTACATTGACAATGCCTACTATACATATAATACATTGACAATACCTACTATTCATATAATACATTGACAATACCTACTATACATATAATACATTGACAATACCTACTATACATATAATACATTGACAATACCTACTATACATATAATACATTGACAATACCTACTATACATATAATACATTGACAATACCTACTATACATATAATACATTGACAATACCTACTATACATATAATACATTGACAATACCTACTATACATATAATACATTGACAATACCTACTATACATATAATACATTGACAATACCTACTATACATATAATACATTGACAATACCTACTATACATATAATACATTGACAATACCTACTATACATATAATACATTGACAATGCCTACTATACATATAATACATTGACAATACCTACTATACATATAATACATTGACAATACCTACTATACATATAATACATTGACAATACCTACTATACATATAATACATTACACAACATACTACTACATATAATACATACAATACCTACTATACATATAATACAATAAAATACATACTAACATTAACAATACCTACTATACATATAATACATTGACAATGCCTATTACATATTTACTATACATATAATACATTGACAATACCTACTATACATATAATACATTGACAATGCCTACTATACATATAATACATTGACAATGCCTACTATACATATAATACATTGACAATACCTACTATACATATAATAAATTGACAATGCCTACTATACATATAATACATGGACAATACCTACTATACATATAATACATTAACAATACCTACTATACATATAATACATTGACTATACATATAATACATTGACAATGCCTACTATACATATAATACATTGACAATGCCTACTATACATATAATACATTGACAATACCTACTATACATATAATACATTGACAATACCTACTATACATATAATACATTAACAATACCTACTATGCATATAATACATTGACAATGCCTACTATACATATAATACATTGACAATGCCTACTATACATATAATACATGGACAATACCTACTATACATATAATACATTAACAATACCTACTATACATATAATACATTGACTATACATATAATACATTGACAATGCCTACTATACATATAATACATTGACAATGCCTACTATACATATAATACATTGACAATACCTACTATACATATAATACATTGACAATACCTACTATACATATAATACATTAACAATACCTACTATGCATATAATACATTGACAATGCCTACTATACATATAATACATTGACAATGCCTACTATACATATAATACATTGACAATACCTACTATGCATATAATACATTGACAATACCTACTATGCATATAATACATTGACAATACCTACTATACATATAATACATTGACAATACCTACTATACATATAATACATTGACAATACCTACTATGCCTATAATACATTGACAATACCTACTATACATATAATACATTGACAATACCTACTATACATATAATACATTGACAATACCTACTATGCATATACTACATTGACAATGCCTACTATACATATAATACATTGACAATACCTACTATTCATATAATACATTGACAATACCTACTATACATATAATACATTGACAATACCTACTATACATATAATACATTGACAATACCTACTATACATATAATACATTGACAATACCTACTATACATATAATACATTGACAATACCTACTATACATATAATACATTGACAATACCTACTATACATATAATACATTGACAATACCTACTATACATATAATACATTGACAATACCTACTATGCATATAATACATTGACAATGCCTACTATACATATAATACATTGACAATACCTACTATACATATAATACATTGACAATACCTACTATACATATAATACATTGACAATGCCTACTATACATATAATACATTGACAATACCTACTATACATATAATACATTGACAATACCTACTATAGATATAATACATTGACAATGCCTACTATGCATATAATACATGGACAATAACTACTATACATATAATACATTAACAATACCTACTATACATATAATACAATAACAATACATACTATACATTAACAATACCTACTATACATATAATACATTGACAATGCCTACTATACATATAATACATCGACTATACATATAATACATTGACAATACCTACTATACATATAATACATTGACAATGCCTACTATACATATAATACATTGACAATGCCTACTATACATATAATACATTGACAATACCTACTATACATATAATAAATTGACAATGCCTACTATACATATAATACATGGACAATACCTACTATACATATAATACATTAACAATACCTACTATACATATAATACATTGACTATACATATAATACATTGACAATGCCTACTATACATATAATACATTGACAATGCCTACTATACATATAATACATTGACAATACCTACTATACATATAATACATTGACAATACCTACTATACATATAATACATTAACAATACCTACTATGCATATAATACATTGACAATGCCTACTATACATATAATACATTGACAATGCCTACTATACATATAATACATGGACAATACCTACTATACATATAATACATTAACAATACCTACTATACATATAATACATTGACTATACATATAATACATTGACAATGCCTACTATACATATAATACATTGACAATGCCTACTATACATATAATACATTGACAATACCTACTATACATATAATACATTGACAATACCTACTATACATATAATACATTAACAATACCTACTATGCATATAATACATTGACAATGCCTACTATACATATAATACATTGACAATGCCTACTATACATATAATACATTGACAATACCTACTATACATATAATATATTGACAATGCCTACTATACATATAATACATTGACAATTCCTACTATACATATAATACATTGACAATGCCTACTATACATATAATACATTGACAATGCCTACTATGCACATAATACATTGACAATGCCTACTATACATATAATACATTGACAATACCTACTATACATATAATACATTGACAATGCCTACTATGTATATAATACATTGACAATGCCTACTATACATATAATACATTGACAATACCTACTATACATATAATACATTGACAATACCTACTATACCTCATTGACTAAATTAGTTAGGATACATTTTTACATTACTTTAAGTTATACTATTGTTTTATTACATGTTTTACTGTTTTTACTTGCAGACTCTTATTGTAAAGCACCTTTGAACGTATCTGATATGAAAAGTGTGCTATATAAATGTGGTATAATAATAATAATAATAATATACATATAATACATTGACAATACCTACTATGCATATAATACATTGACAATGCCTACTATACATATAATACATTGACAATACCTACTATACATATAATACATTGACAATACCTACTATACATATAATACATTGACAATACCTACTATACATATAATACATTAACAATACCTACTATACATATAATACATTGACAATACCTACTATACATATAATACATTGACAATACCTACTATACATATAATACATTGACAATACCTACTATACATTTAATACATTGACAATACCTACTATGCATATAATACATTGACAATGCCTACTATACATATAATACATTGACAATACCTACTATACATATAATACATTGACAATACCTACTATACATATAATACATTGACAATGCCTACTATACATATAATACATTGACAATACCTACTATTCATATAATACATTGACAATAACTACTATACATATAATACATTAACAGTACCTACTATGCATATAATACATTAACAATAGCTACTATACATATAATACATTGACAATACCTACTATACATATAATACATCGACAATGCCTACTATACATATAATACATTGACAATACCTACTAGGCATATAATACATTGACACTACCTACTATACATATAATACACTAACAATACCTACTATGCATATAATACATTAACAATACCTACTATACATATAATACATCGACAATGCCTACTATACATATAATACATTGACAATGCCTACTATACATATAATACATTGACAATGCCTACTATACATATAATACATTGACAATACCTACTATACATATAATACATTGACAATGCCTACTATACATATAATACATTGACAATGCCTACTATACATATAATACATTGACAATGCCTACTATGCATATAATACATTGACAATGCCTACTATACATATAATACATTGACAATGCCTACTATACATATAATACATTGACAATACCTACTATGCATATAATACATTGACAATGCCTACTATACATATAATACATTGACAATACCTACTATACATATAATACATTGACAATACCTACTATACATATAATACATTAACAATACCTACTATACATATAATACATTAACAATACCTACTATACATATAATACAATAACAATACCTACTATATCGACAATGCCTACTATACATATAATACATTGACAATACCTACTATGCATATAATACATTAACAATACCTACTATACATATAATACACTAACAATACCTACTATGCATATAATACTTTAACAATACCTACTATACATATAATACATTAACAATACCTACTATGCATATAATACATTAACAATACATACTATGCATTAACAATACCTACTATACATATAATACATTAACAATACATACTATACATATAATACATTAACAATACATACAATACATTAACAATACCTACTATACATATAATACATTAACAATACATACTATACATTAACAATACCTACTATACATATAATACATTAACAATACATACTATACATATAATACATTAACAATACCTACTATACATATAATACATTAACAATACCTACTATACATTAACAATACCTACTATGCATATAATACATTAACAATACATACTATACATTGACAATGCCTACTATACATATAATACATGGACAGTACCTACTATACATATAATACATTAACAATACCTACTATTCATATAATACATTGACAATACCTACTATACATATAATACATTGACAATGCCTACTATTCATATAATACATTGACAATACCTACTATACATATAATACATTAACAATACCTACTATGCATATAATACATTAACAATACCTACTATACATATAATACATTAACAATACATACTATACATATAATACATTGACAATACCTACTATACATATAATACATCGACAATGCCTACTATACATATAATACATTGACAATACCTACTATGCATATAATACATTGACAATACCTACTATACATATAATACACTAACAATACATACTATGCATATAATACATTAACAATACCTACTATACATATAATTCATCGACAATGCCTACTATACATATAATACGTTGACAATACCTACTATGCATATAATACATTGATAATGCCTACTATACATATAATACATTGACAATACCTACTATACATATAATACATTGACAATACCTACTATACATATAATGCATTAACAATACCTACTATACATATAATACATTGACAATGCCTACTATACATATAATACATTGACAATACCTACTATACATATAATACATTGACAATACCTACTATGCATATAATACATTTACAATACCTACTATACATATAATACATTGACAATGCCTACTATACAAATAGTACATTGACAATACCTACTATACATATAATATATTAACAATACCTACTATACATATAATATATTAACAATACCTACTATACATATAATACATTGACAATGCCTACTATACATATAATACATTGACAATACCTACTATACATATAATACATTGACAATACCTACTATGCATATAATACATTGACAATACCTACTATACATATAATATATTGACACTACCTACTGTGCATATAATACATTGACAATGCCTACTATACATATAATACATTGACAATGCCTACTATGCATATAATACATTGACAATACCTACTATGCATATAATACATTGACACTACCTACTGTGTATATAATACATTGACAATACCTACTGTGCATATAATACATCGACAATACCTACTATGCATATAATACATTGACAATACCTACTGTGCATATAATACATTGACAATACCTACTGTGCATATAATACATTGACAATACATACTATACATATAATACATTGACAATAACTACTATGCATATAATACATTGACAATACCTACTATACATATAATACATTGACAATGCCTACTATACATATAATACATTGACAATACCTACTATGCATATAATACATTGACAATACATACTATGCATATAATACATTAACAATACCTAATTTACATATAATACATTGACAATACATACTATGCATATAATACATTAACAATACCTACTATGAGTAGAGTAGAGTAGATTTCTTTATTTATAGAGGGTGACCTAATTAGTTTTGAACTAATCCTCCTTAGGGCCCTCTTCAATTTGTTAACACTATAGAATAAATGTACATACACAATAATTATAACATAGTTACGCCGTACAATATACATGCATAATGTTGTACAATGTAGCTTAAACAACAGCCTAAATAAATCAGGTACTTTGATAGAAATACAAAACGACATAAGCATATTGATTTACAATCATTATATATATATAACTGTCTAGTGTCTACCGATTAAAACGTTGTATCCATACTTTACATTTTGTCTTGAATATATTTAAAGATCTGGACGTCTTAATTTCAAATGGTAGACAATTCCATATCTTTGGACCAGAGTATTCTAATGATTTCTTATACATTTCACATCTAGGTCTTGGAATATAGAGATCCATATTTGAAACATGTCTCAATGTCATATCTGAAGTAACTGAATCGCGATGTCTTAATTGAAAATGTTCATTCAAATAATTCGGTACAAGATTGTTCATAATTTTGTACATTGTTACTGCTTTTTGAAAAATAATCCGTTGGTCAAAAGTCATTATATTAATTTCAGACATTGATTCACGCAAAGAAATATAATCTTGGCCCAGAATGAATTTACAAGCTCGTCTCTGCAATCTTAATAGTGTGTTAATATTTTGTTGGGTGATGTTTCCCCATATGATACAACAATAATCAAAATGTGGTTGGATATATGCCTTGTAATAAAGTATTCTGTAGTTCAGATTCACAATATACCGTATTTTACCTAATAGCCAAATGTTAGTTGAAATCTTTTTCACAATATATTTGATATGTGAGTCCCATTTTAATGAATCCTGAATGTGTACTCCAAGCAACTTCTCTGATTTGCTGGTTTTCAATAATATATTTTCATATTTAAGAGAGAGTGTAGGATTAGGGAAAGCACATTTTCGCTGGGCTGTCATCATAAATAGAACTTTCGTTTTGTCTGTATTAATCTTCATTCCATTTTGGAAACACCAGTAATTTACAAGTCTTCCAAAGCTTGTTGTAATCTTGTTTCTAACACTTCTTTCTTATTATGGATATCATATAATGTAGTATCATCTGCATATAAATCGCTACCGGTGATTTTATTTGAAAACATTAGTGGTAAGTCATTGATAAAAAGTAAGAATAAAAGAGGTCCTAATATTGAGCCCTGTGGGACTCCACATTTAACAGTTCTATTTTCAGATAAAACGTCATTTATTGAAACAGTTTGCTTTCTATCACAAAGATATGATTGAAATAGCTTCAAAGTATTGTTGCTACATTTGTATAATGATAATTTCTTCAACAAAACAGTATGAGCGACAAGATCAAAAGCTTTTCGAAAATCGACCATTACAATTCCAATCAATTTTCCCTCATTCAGTGCTCGAATCCATTTATCTATCATATAAAGTAAAGCTGATTCAGTTGAGTGGCCAGTTCTGAAACCACTTTGTGTTTTGTGAAGTAAATTGAAGTGATCCAAAAAAGTCTGCAGCGATTTATGCACGTGTCTTTCAAAAAGTTTCGACAAAGATGGTAAAATTGAAATAGGTATAGTTATTGACGTCATTGGTGTTTCCACTTTTGAATAATGGTTTGACTTTTACATTAGAATTTATATAACCTATGTTGTTAGTGCGAGAGTGGGAACCACCTGAAGCGAACAAAAGCAATAAATCAAAGGTGTATATGATTTTAAAATAATTTCTTCCCTGGAATTCAGCTCTGCGTAGTGGAGATTTCACTGTACAATTATTTTTAATTATGCGTCTATTCTTGTGTTTTATATTTAATAATTATGTATACCATTTGTCATATTCACTAATGAATATAACAATGATACAAAATACATTTAGTTGGGTAATGGAGATACGTTTCTTTATGTCCAGTGTTGTGTCCACCTTGAGTTTTCTGTCTACTGATGTAGATCATGTATTAATAATATAAATACTATATGCAATCAAGTAATTTGAAATATATTACATTGTCATATTTTAAATGAATTACATGTTTACGAAAGGCGGTATTGTCCTTGCTATACTCGGTATGCAATCGTATTCAGTTTTGGCGAGGACGGGCTTGGTTATTGCATGCATTTTATATTTCTGGTAAACTGTATCATTTGGTATGAGTGCTAATAAAATAGTACATGAATAATAGTATCCACGGTAGGAGGACATTTCATTAATATTATGTTTATTTTTGCCAGATCGTTTCGTTTACGAACAAAACAGTAAACATGCTTAGTATTTATTAACATTAAACACCTGCAGCTTCCTCTGTCAGACTGAACCAAATACCACGAGAAGGCTGGGCATACACATTGAGGCTGGTACCATAACATACAGTATTTAGTGTGTACATGCCTTTATAAATATAAATGCGTTATTGTGTTGCCTGTAAATTAGTTTATATTCGCTCGATTGCGAAACAAGTTTTTACAGCTTATATTAATCACTTTCGATACCTCATTCCTGATGGAATCCATCATCGCCACGAGGGAGAGAGAAGAGGCAACGTGGAATTTAAATGCCTTGTCTAAGGGAACACTCGTAACGGCTCCAGCGGGGCTCGAACAACGGGTCATTTGCACCTGAAGCGAACGCGCATCCACTGCGCTATCACGACTTTCACTCTGCAAGTTAACTATGAACGAGGTACGGGATTTAAATATTGACCCAGTCTGATAAGTCTCGTATAATTTCAATATACGAGACAGCATTCGCATGCATATTCTACAGATATCCATTACTGGGGTAAATATATATAGCTTCATACCGGAGAAAACAGGCATTCAAGTTATTTATTGACAAAGTGGAGTATTGCGGAGTGGCTACTTAATGCATTGTGTTCAAGTCTACATTGATAACGTCTGGTGTATGAAACTGTATGAAATGGTTTTGTAATATATTTGCAAGTATTTTCAAAATGGAACCAATTAGGTTTCAAACATTTAATTATATGTCATTATTTTCTCCTGTCCACTTGTTTGTCTTTGGGTTTCAAGTCGATGTATATTGCAAAATCTAAAACAGTGACATCACTGTATTAAGAACGTAATATGAAATACTTGTTATAGGATTGGTTGTAACCATGATACAGCTTCATGAATATCTGTGCCATGGTTAACCCGCTCTAGGGAATTGCCACATTGATATAATTGCATTAATTCAAGCGTCTATCGAAATATTTAGAATAGGGCTGATAAATTCAGATATGTAGACACGTATTATCCGCATTTGTACATTTTCTAAAAGGGGGTTCAAAATGGTGTGCTAATCTTAACAACAATACTTGAATAAAGGGATTGAGTAACTGGGAGGTCATTTAAATAAGAATAGACACAACATATGTGTATTCTGTAATGTTAGACCCTTTCAAAGAATGTGGGAGTAAGTGAGCAACCTTTATGAAAATAGTACACCGTGCACATATTGATATATATATTGATTTGGACTGATTTTCCACCGATATCCTAACAGTATAATTAAGGATAATAGGCCTCAATGGTGATTAAGGTCATTGACTTCAAATCATTCGCCCCTCACCGCTGCTGGTTCGATTCCCACGAAGGTGTCGAAATATTTATTTCATGTGAGTAAGCAATCCAGCTGGCTTGCGGAAGATCAGTGGTTTAACCAGGGTGCCAAACCACTCTTGAAATACTGCTCTGAGGGGGCACCCGGTGACTTCCTCCACCAATAATAACTGATCAGACGCCATATGTCATACGCTGTTAACATTAAGCCCTACACACAAACAAAGGGACGATTTGTTCCGACTATGGATGAATGCAGTAGGTAATCAAGATTCCTGTTCTACAATATTTATATAGGCTTAGTGTTTATTCGCTCAAGTGAGATGTGGTACGAATAATTCAGAGATGTACACACACATGTCCCAGGATGTAGTCGCACTGCAGAGTATTAATTGGATATTATTACATGTAATGGCTATACGCGAGCAAACGACCAGAACCTTGGCATATACGTCATCATATTGAGATCGCCCATATGATCTTCTGAAGTCAATGCATCTAAATAGAAATTGTTTTGTACTTCCAGCAGGTTACATCGGAATGTGTATATACTGGAGCCAGTGTTTCCTTGATGTTATGTTGCCCCATTGATCACTTCAATCTATAAAAGTGGCTTAAACAATATAACATAATACCTACAATACATAATACATACCACGTAATGCAAGGATCAAGTAGGAAGCTAACTGTAGCTTTTATAAAAAAGTTTTCCTTTAAAACATTTTCTTTTTTCATAAAATGATGGCGTATGATGATATATATGAACAGCACGTCGTATAATTATCCTCTCGTTAATTCTGATTTACGTGTGGTTCTGATTTACGTGTGGTTTTTGCATGCTATTAATGCTGCGTATAGCTTCAATATCTGGTCACATTAACCCAGTACCTTCATTTAAATGACGTCAATACTTTCTATTTGCAGCTGCGGCATGTACTTTATCACAATTGAAGCCGTTTTCAGTACTTCGATTCTCGGAAATATTTTCTCGCTATTATTAGAATATTAGAACATTATTAGTATGCTTTTATTTCCATTCTTCATTATATATTGAACACATATCGCACGTTTTCATGTGACGGTACTGCCGTATATATTAATCTGAACTGTCTATGCCGGAAAACAGAACTCAACAAAAACGTTTGATTGAAGACTGAGAACTTGTAGAACAGTCGCAGCAGAACTCAGTTTAATGAACTGAAGGTGTAATTTAATTGCATTTTTATTTAATTGCCTGGTTAATAACCTTGTTACTGTTTTTGTTATGTTCTAATATTCTAATAATAGCGAGACAATATTTCCGATTATAAATTATTGTGATATATTGTGAAATAATGTGTATGATTCTGCTTGTCTATGAATCATGTAAACAGTTGTATGTCTCATTATATAATTACGTCTTGTTATACATACCACAAACTGTCATGGTAACATGCAATGAGACAACACAAACGTCCTATACTATAGCGTATGCATGTTTGGCTGCATGCCATCATGGTGAAACAACTGCTATTTAAGCTAAAACCGTGCTTTAGAAAAAAATTAAAACAAGCGGTGCAAGTATAATAACTACACGTTATAATTATTCCGCATTTATTGTATGTAGTTAAAATAAGAGTTGTTAAGTAGGAAAACCAAATGTATGTACCAAGGACATGCGCACAACGGGTGAGCCGGTACGCATATAAAGCGGATGCATGTACCAAGGACATGCGCACAACGGGTGAGCCGGTACGCATAGAATGCGGATGCATGTACCAAGGACATGCGCACAACTGGTGAGCCGGTACGCATAGAATGCGGATGCATGTACCAAGGACATGCGCACAACGGGTGAGCCGGTACGCATAGAATGCTGATGTATGTACCAAGGACATGCGCACAACTGGTGAGCCGGTACGCATAGAATGCTGATGTATGTACCAAGGACATGCGCACAACGGGTGAGCCGGTACGCATAGAATGCTGATGTATGTACCAAGGACATGCGCACAACTGGTGAGCCGGTACGCATAGAATGTTGATGTATGTACCAAGGACATGCGCACAACGGGTGAGCCGGTACGCATAGAATGCTGATGTATGTACCAAGGACATGCGCACAACGGGTGAGCCGGTACGCATAGAATGCTGATGTATGTACCAAGGACATGCGCACAACTGGTGAGCCGGTACGCATATAATGCTGATGTATGTACCAAGGACATGCGCACAACTGGTGAGCCGGTACGCATAGAATGCTGATGTATGTACCAAGGACATGCGCACAACTGGTGAGCCGGTACGCATAGAATGCTGATGTATGTACCAAGGACATGCGCACAACGGGTGAGGCGGTACGCATATAATGCTGATGTATGTACCAAGGACATGCGCACAACTGGTGAGCCGGTACGCATATAATGCTGATGTATGTACCAAGGACATGCGCACAACGGGTGAGCCGGTACGCATAGAATGCTGATGTATGTACCAAGGACATGCGCACAACTGGTGAGCCGGTACGCATATAATGCTGATGTATGTACCAAGGACATGCGCACAACGGGTGAGCCGGTACGCATAGAATGCTGATGTATGTACCAAGGACATGCGCACAGCGGGTGAGCCGGTACGCATAGAATGCTGATGTATGTACCAAGGACATGCGCACAACTGGTGAGCCGGTACGCATAGAATGCGGATGCATGTACCAAGGACATGCGCACAACGGGTGAGCCGGTACGCATAGACTGCGGATGCATGTACGAAGGACATGCGCACAACTGGTGAGCCGGTACGCATAGAATGCGGATGCATGTACCAAGGACATGCGCACAACTGGTGAGCCGGTACGCATATAATGCTGATGCATGTACCAAGGACATGCGCACAACGGGTGAGCCGGTACGCATAGAATGCTGATGTATGTACCAAGGACATGCGCACAACGGGTGAGCCGGTACGCATATAATGCGGATGCATGTACCAAGGACATGCGCACAACGGGTGAGCCGGTACGCATATAATGCGGATGCATGTACCAAGGACATGCGCACAACTGGTGAGCCGGTACGCATATAATGCTGATGTATGTACCAAGGACATGCGCACAACTGGTGAGCCGGTACGCATAGAATGCTGATGTAGGTACCAAGGACATGCGCACAACGGGTGAGCCGGTACGCATAGAATGCTGATGTATGTACCAAGGACATGCGCACAACTGGTGAGCCGGTACGCATAGAATGCTGATGTATGTACCAAGGACATGCGCACAACTGGTGAGCCGGTACGCATAGAATGCGGATGCATGTACCAAGGACATGCGCACAACTGGTGAGCCGGTACGCATAGAATGCGGATGCATGTACCAAGGACATGCGCACAACGGGTGAGCCGGTACGCATAGAATGCTGATGTATGTACCAAGGACATGCGCACAACGGGTGAGCCGGTACGCATATAATGCTGATGTATGTACCAAGGACATGTGCACAACGGGTGAGCCGGTACGCATAGAATGCTGATGTATGTACCAAGGACATGCGCACAACTGGTGAGCCGGTACGCATAGAATGCTGATGTATGTACCAAGGACATGCGCACAACGGGTGAGCCAGTACGAATAGAATGCTGATGTATGTACCAAGGACATGCGCACAACGGGTGAGCCAGTACGCATAGAATGCTGATGTATGTACCAAGGACATGCGCACAACGGGTGAGCCGGTACGCATATAATGCTGATGTATGTACCAAGGACATGCGCACAACTGGTGAGCCGGTACGCATAGAATGCTGATGTATGTACCAAGGACATGCGCACAACGGGTGAGCCGGTACGCATAGAATGCTGATGTATGTACCAAGGACATGCGCACAACGGGTGAGCCGGTACGCATATAATGCTGATGTATGTACCAAGGACATGCGCACAACGGGTGAGCCGGTACGCATAGAATGCGGATGTATGTACCAAGGACATGCGCACAACGGTTGAGCCGGTACGCATAGAATGCGGATGTATGTACCAAGGACATGCGCACAACGGGTGAGCCGGTACGCATATAATGCGGATGTATGTACCAAGGACATGCGCACAACGGGTGAGCCGGTACGCATAGAATGCGGATGTATGTACCAAGGACATGCGCACAACGGGTGAGCCGGTACGCATAGAATGCGGATGCATGTACCAAGGACATGCGCACAACGGGTGAGCCGGTACGCATAGAATGCGGATGTAAGTTTGCATAGCCTATTACATTATTGTAATACTCAGACTCACCACCACCACCACCACCACGTCCACACCCCAACACCACCCCAACACCACCTTATGTACAGCATCTGGTCATCTGTAATAAAAGGGCAAACAAACAATCCAACCGGTGTGTTAACTGTTTGCACAATGGCGGTGAAACTGACAGTCAACGTTTCATTAGAACTGTCAGAGTATATTCCCAGAGTTTTTAGTTACAAATAAGAAAATACATTAATGAACTGTCAACTACTACAATTATTTGAACTATGTATATGTTACACATGTGTGTGTCCTTCCTTTTGTGCATCAAAACATATGGCTCTTCTGCCCATTAAGTGTCTAATATAATGACAAAAAAGGAAGTCGAAGAGGGTTCAGGAGAGATCTGTCTTTATTTACATGTAGACCTATCAATATAGTGTCAATCTGGATATGTACTGTACTGACAGTGGCATGAAGCTAATCAGGTAACAAAACGTGTTGTTCTTCTTACAGAAGATAACCAGGTAAACTAACAGCTTATAATCAGGTAAACAGCTTACAACGGCTTACACCAGCTTACGCATTCTGCAATGGCAAACAAATACCATCAATACACTAGTTATACATATATGAAAACAAATGCTCAACTGCCATAACAACACAATCCATATATACAATTAAAACAATAAACGATTTACCATCATACATGTAAACATACACAACTTGCATTTATAACAATACATGTATATAAATTACGTCCGGTTCTAGTGGCTTGGTTCGATTATATATCTCTTATACAACTATAGTATGCAACTTAACAAGTTACAAATAACAAGTTACATGTACAAATTCATGACAATTTACACATCACAATCCTTATCGGTTTATGGAACCATAATGCCTTTCATCCACATTTCGCCAACCTCCCAGTGTGTGTTAGCTACTGCTGTAAATTAAAACATGCAGGGTAAGTTATTAAGTAAGAAATCCTAGCGTTAATAGAGAAGTAAATGCTGCCATTTCAAATGTCGCGGAAACATATTACACAGCTTCTACATTTAGTATTTAAGACCATACAGCATTATAAATAATAATTAACTTTTCTCAACCGAATGGAATACAAGAGAATACCATAAACAACATACTAACCACCAAACTTACTGGTATTCAGTTTAATAATTTACCCATTCTACATTTTTATAATAGAATTATTCTGAACTTTTTCGAAATACTTTTCTCTCGTGATCACGGGATTTTGCACCCAAGTGAACCGACAAGAAAAATAAAGAACGAAAAGAAATAATGTTTAAAACCACTAAATTTAGTTAGCGAAATCAACCTGGCTACATATAGACTTTATTTTACCCAGCAGGCAAAGAGTTAGAAACATATCAAATATAGTTTTGTGAAATCAGTTTAGATTATTTGATTTGATTTCACAAAACTATAAAGTGAACGAAATGATGGAGGTAAAAAACATACATTAGGATTGTGGAAACATAATACATGTCTATATTGTTAGGACATGATCGAATTGTGGAAACATAATACATGTCTATATTGTTAGAACATGATCGAATTGTGGAAACATAATACCTGTCTATATTGTTAGGACATGATCGAATTGTGGAAACATAATACATGTCTATATTGTTAGGACATGATCGAATTGTGGAAACATAATACATGTCTATATTGTTAGGACATGATCGAATTGTGGAAACATAATACATGATCGAATTGTGGAAACATAATACATGATCTATATTGTTAGGACATGATCGAATTGTGGAAACATAATACATGATCGAATTGTGGAAACATAATACCTGTCTATATTGTTAGGACATGATCGAATTGTGGAAACATAATACATGTCTATATTGTTAGGACATGATCGAATTGTGGAAACATAATACCTGTCTATATTGTTAGGACATGATCGAATTGTGGAAACATAATACATGTCTATATTGTTAGGACATGATCGAATTGTGGAAACATAATACATGTCTATATTGTTAGGACATGATCGAATTGTGGAAACATAATACCTGTCTATATTGTTAGGACATGATCGAATTGTGGAAACATAATACATGTCTATATTGTTAGGACATGATCGAATTGTGGAAACATAATACCTGTCTATATTGTTAGGACATGATCGAATTGTGGAAACATAATACATGTCTATATTGTTAGGACATGATCGAATTGTGGAAACATAATACATGATCGAATTGTGGAAACATAATACATGTCTATATTGTTAGGACATGATCGAATTGTGGAAACATAATACCTGTTTATATTGTTAGGACATGATCGAATTGTGGAAACATAATACCTGTTTATATTGTTAGGACATGATCGAATTGTGGAAACATAATACATGTCTATATTGTTAGGACATGATCGAATTGTGGAAACATAATACATGTCTATATTGTTAGGACATGATCGAATTGTGGAAACATAATACATGTCTATATTGTTAGGACATGATCGAATTGTGGAAACATAATACATGATCGAATTGTGGAAACATAATACATGTCTATATTGCTAGGACATGATCGAATTGTGGAAACATAATACATGATCGAATTGTGGAAACATAATACATGTCTATATTGTTAGGACATGATCGAATTGTGGAAACATAATACATGATCGAATTGTGGAAACATAATACATGTCTATATTGTTAGGACATGATCGAATTGTGGAAACATAATACATGATCGAATTGTGGAAACATAATACCTGTTTATATTGTTAGGACATGATCGAATTGTGGAAACATAATACCTGTCTATATTGTTAGGACATGATCGAATTGTGGAAACATAATACTGTTTATATTGTTAGGACATGATCGAATTGTGGAAACATAATACCTGTCTATATTGTTAGGACATGATCGAATTGTGGAAACATAATACCTGTTTATATTGTTAGGACATGATCGAATTGTGGAAACATAATACCTGTTTATATTGTTAGGACATGATCGAATTGTGGAAACATAATACCTGTTTATATTGTTAGGACATGATCGAATTGTGGAAACATAATACCTGTCTATATTGTTAGGACATGATCGAATTGTGGAAACATAATACCTGTTTATATTGTTAGAACATGATCGAATTGTGGAAACATAATACCTGTTTATATTGTTAGGACATGATCGAATTGTGGAAACATCATAACTGTCTATATTGTTAGGACATGATCGAATGAATAAGAACAAAATTGGGCTAGAACAAAATGTACAGGTTATGATCGATTATGTGTGCACCGTTGTGCAGACAGTGTAGGTCCAAGACATTGTTACATCAACATCAATATAGACTACATACGTGTCCTTGACCTATGCCATAAGATCTAGTCATCCGTAAAACTTGAACAAGGTCTGATAAATACAAGCTTTTCATACTGACGGACCGGCAAGCAAGATCAATAAGTAAAAGACAAATATATATACACAAACCCTGTTCAAGATATGTGCATACATATTCATCACAGTATAAACAACACAAGAATGAGTTTTCTGTTTTATTATCCAAATTGATTGTCCAAGCAGACAGAAATGTTAATACTATACTAATATACTACTGAGATAAAATACGATGTATCCAGTTTACCTGTATATAAGACATACCTGTATTATCCGTGACTTAACTCTTATCAATATTGATTGCCCTATTTGGTCTTACTGTTCATAAAAATCTATACTGCACATTATTAGTAGCGGGTACATTATGTCAGTGGTCATCGGTACACTTTTACTGGCTCAAACTTTGTAATTATTAGACGATTTCTTGTAATTTTCTAGGCATGGTAGATTTAACCAATGACCGTACTCCCCACTGTATACTCGATATTGGTTTAGGCAATGCCTGGTCGAAACTGGTCATGGTCTAAATATATATAAACGTGGTACCAATAATGACAATCATGGTCTACAGATACATAGACGTGGTACCAATAATGACAACCCCTCTTTATCCGCTCTCGCCATGTGATCCTATCTAATAACATGAACAATAAATATAAACAGACTCGTATATAAGTGTCGGACAGTTCAATATTCCAAATATCTTTAAACTCTAGATCACAATGTCTACCAAACGAATAATAAATGTAACATACCCCAATTGGCCGCTTGAAACGATATACGTTTATACTTTAGATGTATCTAGAACATCTGCATTGCTGTGTGTGTGGACATCCTCGCTAATTATACAGTGCTATCAAGCTCAAATTGATAGCCTGTTCATTCCTATTAGATGTACATTTTGTATATACAGGAGTCAATTTAAGGGAGTCAATTTATTTATAGAGACTTCAATTTCATAACTAATAAGTAATTTCGAAGAGTTTATACATTTATAATTTAAAAATTGTGTTCGTTACAATTAAGCACATCAAATACTTCATATCTGTACACAGATAATTACTGCCTAGACACACTTACACACTAGATGGTTATTATGCAACATCTATATTACTCGTCTGTGCAATATGATGACAGGAGATTAGTGTCAAGCAGTATACACATTAATTGTTTGTTCTGTTGCATATTTTGATACATAATAAACGTGTCTGCCATGGGCATTATGGGTCCATGAAGATTAAAAATTCACCCATTGGCTGCCCAACGTGGATAGGTGGGTGTTTCAAAATTCGCCCATTGGCTGCCCAATCTGGGTAGGTGTACGTTCGAATCCAGCACTAGCTTATATACCCCGAGATTCTGGCTGCATTACGCTAATCCAGAATCTGAACCAGGTTAAATAAATAAGAATTAAACTTTTCGTAAAATTTAAATTGTGAATTGGATCTTTAATTATAGGTAAGAGTCTCTAATATTCTTTTATTCTCTTTAATAAGCATTGACGTCGCACTAGATTGTATGATTTTATGATAGTTGACTTAAATATTAATTGTATTGCAATCGGCGTATAGATACATGAAACCGCACACATGTTAATTTAACCGAGACCGGTGAATAATAACTAGACTATTCACAATACACATAATGAATATACTGACCAAGCAATACTACGTTTGTAGTTGACATTAAATAAGTTTCGTCATTGCAAAATTGTTTCTTACGTCTAGTATAATTCATATCGGCTCACTTACGATTGTGTGTTGAATAGCACGTGCGACGGTTTCTAAGGCATTTATGAGATGTTGGCAAAATGAAAGAAAACAGCTTTCTTTAATGATTTCCACAATCCATGCCATAAACCATTCAACATGAGTTGTTGCGTCTAGAATAGCATTGACTTCCCGTCAGCCACTGTATTAAGGTACAATTAAGCTACTGTTTCAATAATTCTAATAAACAATTGTCTAAATACGACATGCATCGTATATCCGCAATTAGCGTAACACAGTGAAACAAAAACGGACACTCATGACAATGGTGACTTGAAGACAATGTGATCGTATCATTGTTAATCCATTGTATTTATCTGTATTCTAAGCAGGCAACATTGCTGGATATATAGATGTTAAATATACATACGTTTACTATGCTCCATCGTATTATTACAAATATAAGCGCTGCAGTATCGTTTTACAAATTCATGAATTGAATTATATGATTACATATGTGTACACGTGTTATCGTGAATATACGAAATAATCTATTGAACTATTTCATTACATATTATTGTACATATTCATATTATTTGACGTAGTCGTTATATAGGCCTACATAGAAATGCATTGTCTACCAAGGCTATTTGTTGCTAACTGTTCCGTCACATTTAATGCATCAATGTGACCAACATTATATGTACTATGAGAATGTGTTATCTTTGTATGAATGGTTAACATTGGAATAATTCAATATCATGTTAATGAAATTGGACGACTCGATAATTCTCGCATGCAATAGTATGATATGGAATTCATGCGGACAAATCGTACGTTCTTTGTAAGCAGGTCTTATCTACCAGTGATGCGTTCCGTAATATATATAATTTCACATATACGGGTGTGATACATATGCATGATATATCCGAATTGCTATGACTCATCATATACGTGTTTATTGTGTGTTTAGGCTGCCGTTGTGCATCACGCTAATCCAGAATCTGAACCAGGTTAAATAAATAAGAATTAAACTCGTAAAATTTAAATTGTGAATTGGATCTTTTAATTATAGCCCGATCCGCCCCGGTACCTCACAGCAAGCGAGTTCCCCAACTGCACACATTGCTATACAGAACCGTAGACCCACACAAAACAACAAATCAGCCGGGTCGGCAACAGTTTTGGTGAATACACGCACGGGTTTTTCATGCGTTTATAAGCTGATTTAACATTCACATTATATCGAATGCTTTAGTACAAGGCGTTGGAGAGTAATTTTACTGATAAAGGGAACAGTGTTTATGATAAGATAAGCCAAGTCGCATAATACTAGTTTGATTTATAGCAATTAAACGGGAATTTCCCTAATAAGTAATGTATAATATTATGACAATGTACCTTCGTGATTAGGTACAAGTTATTCCCTATTTAGTATAAATTTAGTGTTATTATAGTTTAATTATAGTGTACGTAAATCATTTGACAATGATGCCCAGACTACACAGTATATCCCAAATGAATTCGGACCGAATCAATCGCGGAACGGCATTCTGGGCAAACTCCTTAGCAAACATGAAATGTAGCAATTCGTTTTATAATGTTCGAAAAACACTTACCGATGTTGAATTATATCAATATTGTAGTCTGGATAATGTCATACCTAAACATACTATTGTTTCGAAGGTTGAAAATGTATTTATGTCTAAATATAAACTGGAATGGCTCCAGTCGATCAGTAGAACAGATAGTACACCAGGGAGAGGTAGGAATAAGCTAAGGACTTATTGTACATTTAAACTATTGTACAATTATTATGTCTAGATCGCATCGGGCTGCATTTAGTAAGTTTAGATGTGGCGTAGCACCTATAAGGCTTGACACTGGCAGATACGAAAACTTACCAGTAGAAGACAGAACATGTACATTCTGTAACACAATTGAAGATGAGTCACATGTTATCCTTAAATGTAACCTATATGATGGCTTTAGACATATATCATTTGATAGAGCTCAACTTATACAACCTGGTTTTGTTAATATGTCTAGTCAAGAACAACTTAAGGTCATATTCACAAATGCACCCATTATTAGATTAGCTGCCAAAACCTGTTTTAGTATTTTACAAGACGTACCTCTTATCTTTGTAAATAATGCCTATTGAGTGTTTTATATGTCGTCTTCATATTTTATTACACCTGAAAAGCATTTGCTAATTAGGCTAATCCCAATCTGATTGGAATTGGTATTTGATCTTTTAATGCATTGTTTAGTTTGCGCAGTAGTGCTTTATTTTGCTTTCAGTATTTTTAATTCCATCACATCTTAATAAGATTTTAAATTTCAATTAGCGGCTGCTTTTCAGCTTTATCTCACACATGTAGTTATCACATGTACATGTATATACCATAGTAGTGCAATATGTTATAGATGAATGATGTATACATACATAGTCTCTTGTAACTCTGAATTGAGTGGCAATGCACTTTTTAATATGTAAACTATATTCTATGTTTGTTATATGCTGTACATTGATGAGACTGAAATAAAGAATAAAATCCAGTAGTCACTCTGGTCACATTCATTGTGTTACAAGCCGACATGTCTTAGGGCCGACGTGTCTTAGGGCCGACGTGTCTAGTTACCATCACGTCGGTCCTACAACATTTCTGAAAATTACTTTTAATTAATGCAGTAGTGTGAACACTAAATGAGCATGCATAGTATGTTGAGTAATACTTTTCCATTCTCTTCTTTACTTTTTCTGGTAAAGGAGTGTCATCTCTCAAAATAAAATATGCAAAGGCATTGCTTAAATCTACGCATTAGGCAGACATACATTACACAATTATTGTCTGCATGTAGTGGATTATTGTCTGCATGTAGTGGATTATTGTCTGCATGTAGTGGATTATTGTCTGCATGTAGTGGATTATTGTCTACATGTAGTGGATTATTGTCTGCATGTAGTGGATTATTGTGGATTATTGTCTGCATGTAGTGGACTATTGTCTGCATGTAGTGGATTATTGTCTGCATGTAGCGGACTATTGTCTGCATGTAGTGGATTATTGTCTGCATGTAGTGGACTATTGTCTGCATGTAGTGGACTATTGTCTGCATGTAGTGGACTATTAATCATTAAATGTTGTGTTGCTTCCTGTTGCTTATTTGCATCCCCGTTTATATGTTAAATCCCCTACACGCGTTGACGTGTAATGGCAGGTACATCAATATTCATGTAGCTAGGGACAGGTACACCGAGATACATATAGTTAACAACATATACACCGAGATAAATGTAGATACGGACAGGTACACCGTACTCATGTAGCTAAGGACAGGTACATCGAGATCCATGTATCTAAGGACATGCACACCGGGCAACATGTAGCTAAGGACAGGTACATCGAGATAAATGCAGCTAAGGACAGATACACCGAGATACATGTAGCTAAGGACATGTACACCGAGATACATGTAGCTAAGTACAGGTACACCGAGATACATGTAGCTAAGGACATGTACACCGAGATACATGCAGCTAAGGACATGTACACGGAGATACATGCAGCTAAGGACATGTACACAGAGATGCATGCAGATAAGGACATATACACCGAGAAACATGCAGCTAAGGACATGTACATCGAGATACATGCAGCTAAGGACATGTACACCGAGACACATGTAGCTAAGGACATGTACACCGAGATACATGTAGGTAAGTACATCTACACCGAGATACATGTAGCTAAGGACATGTACACCGAGATACATGCAGCTAAGGACATGTACACAGAGATGCATGCAGATAAGGACATGTACACCGAGATACATGATGATAAGGACATGTACACCGATATACATGCAGCTAAGGACATGTACACCGAGATACATGTAGCTATGGACATGTACACCGAGATACATGATGATAAGGACATGTACACCGAGATACATGCAGCTATGGACATGTACACCGAGATACATGCAGCTAAGGACATGTACACCGTGATACATGCAGCTAAGGACATGTACACCAAGATACATGCAGCTAAGGACATGTACACCGAGACACATGCAGCTAAGGACATGCACACCGAGATGCATGCAGTTAAGGACATGTACACCGTGATGCATGCAGCTAAGGACATGTACACCAAGATACATGCAGCTAAGGACATGTACACCGAGACAAATGCAGCTAAGGACATGTACAAGGAGATGCATGTAGCTAAGGACATGTACACCGAGATACATACAGCTAAGGACATGTACACAGAGATGGATGCAGATAAGGACATGTACACCGAGATACATGCATCTAAGTACATGTACACCTAGACACATGATGATAAGGACATGTACACCGAGATACATGCAGCTAAGGACATATACACCGAGATACATGATGATAAGGACATGTACACCAAGATATATGCAGCTAAGGACATGTACACCGAGAAGCATGCAGCTAAGGACATGTACACCGAGATACATGATGATAAGGACATGTAAACCGATATACATGCAGCTAAGGACAAGTACACCGAGATACATGCAGCTAAGGACATGTACACAGAGATGCATGCAGATAAGGACATATACACCGAGATACATGCATCTAAGTACATGTACACATAGACACATGATGATAAGGATATGTACACCGAGATACATGCAGCTAAGGACATATACACCGAGATACATGATGATAAGGACATGTACACCGATATACATGCAGCTAAGGATATGTACACATAGACACATGATGATAAGGACATGTACACCGAGATGCATGCAGCTAAGGACATGTACACCGAGATGCATGCAGCTAAGGAAATGTACACCGAGATGCATGCAGCTAAGGACATGTACACCGAGATACATGATGATAAGGACATGTACACCGAGACACATGCAGCTAAGGACATGTACACCGAGATGCATGCAGCTAAGGACATGTACACCGAGATACATGATGATAGGGACATGTACACCGATATACATGCAGCTAAGGACATGTACACCTAGACACATGCAGCTAAGGACATGTACACCGAGATGCATGCAGCTAAGGACATGTACACCGAGATACATGCAGCTAAGGACATGTACACCGAGATACATGCAGCTAAGGACATGTACACCTAGATGCATGCAGCTAAGGACATGTACATCGAGATACATGATGATAAGGACATGTACACCGAGATACATGCAGCTATGGACATGTACACCGAGATACATGATTATAAGGACATGTACACCGAGATACATGCAGCTAAGGACATGTACACCGAGATGCATGCAGCTAAGGACATGTACACCGAGATACATGCAGCTAAGGACATGTACACCTAGATGCATGCAGCTAAGGACATGTACATCGAGATACATGATGATAAGGACATGTACACCGAGATACATGCAGCTATGGACATGTACACCGAGATACATGATTATAAGGACATGCACACCGAGATACATGCAGCTAAGGACATGTACACCGAGATGCATGCAGCTAAGGACATGTACACCGCGATACATGATGATAAGGACATGTACACCGATAAACATGCAGCTAAGGACATGTACACCTAGACACATGCAGTTAAGGACATGTAAACCGAGATGCATGCAGCTAAGGACATGTACACCGACATGCATGCAGCTAAGGGCTTGTACACCGAGATACATGATGATAAGGACATGTACACCGATATACATGCAGCTAAGGACATTTACACCTAGACACATACAGCTAAGGATATGTACACCTAGACACATGCAGCTAAGGACATGTACACCGAGATGCATGCAGCTAAGGACATGTACACCGAGACACATGCAGCTAAGGACATGTACACCGAGACACATGCAGATAAGGACATGTACACCGAGATGCATGTAGCTAAGGACATGTACACCGAGATACATGCAGCTAAGGACATGTACACAGAGATGCATGCAGATAAGGACATGTACACAGAGATACATGCATCTAAGTACATGTAAACCTAGACACATGATGATAAGGACATGTACACCGAGATACATGCAACTAAGGACATGTACACCGAGATGCATGCAGCTAAGGACATGTACACCGAGATACATGATGATAAGGACAGGTACACCGATATACATGCAGCTAAGGACATGTACACCGAGATGCATGCAGATAAGGACATGTACACCGAGATACATGCATCTAAGTACATGTACACCTAGACACATGATGATAAGGACATGTACACCGAGATACATGCAGCTAAGGACATGTACACCGAGATGCACGCAGCTAAGGACATGTACACCGAGATACATGATGATAAGGACATGTAAACCGATATACATGCAGCTAAGGACATGTACACAGAGATACATGCAGCTAAGGACATGTACACAGAGATGCATGCAGATAAGGACATGTACACCGAGATACATGCATCTAAGTACATGTACACCGAGATACATGATGATAAGGACATGTACACCGATATACATGCAGCTAAGGAAATGTACACCTAGACACATGATGATAAGGACATGTACACCGAGATGCATGCAGCTAAGGACATGTACACCGAGATGCATGCAGCTAAGGACATGTACACCGAGATGCATGCAGCTAAGGACATGTACACCGAGATGCATGCAGCTAAGGACATGTACACCGAGATACATGATGATAAGGACATGTACACCGATATACATGCAGCTAAGGACATGTACACCTAGACACATGCAGCTAAGGACATGTACACCGAGATGCATGCAGCTAAGGACATGTACACCGAGATACATGCAGCTAAGGACATGTACACTGGGATGTATGCAGCTAAGGATATGTACACCGCGATACATGATGATAATGACATGTACACCGATAAACATGCAGCTAAGGACATGTACACCTAGACACATGCAGTTAAGGACATGTAAACTGAGATGCATGCAGCTAAGGACATGTACACCGACTTGCATGCAGCTATGGGCTAGTACACCGAGATACATGATGATAAGGACATGTACACCGAGACACATGCAGCTAAGGACATGTACACCGAGATGCATGCAGCTAAGGACATGTACACCGAGATACATGATGATAAGGACATGTACACTGATATACATGCAGCTATGGACATGTACACCTAGACACATGCAGCTAAGGCCATGTACACCTAGATGCATGCAGCTAAGGACATGTACACCGAGATGCATGCAGCTAAGGACATGTACACCGAGATACATGCAGCTAAGGACATGTACACCGAGATACATGCAGCTAAGGACATGTACACCGAGATGCATGCAGCTAAGGACATGTACACCTAGACACATGCAGCTAAGGACATGTACACCGAGATGCATGCAGCTAAGGACATGTACACCGAGATGCATGCATATAAGTACATGTTCACCTAGACACATGCATCTATGGATATGTACACCGAGATACATGCAGCTAAGGACATGTACACCGAGATACATGATGATAAGGACATGTACACCGATATACATGCAGCTAAGGACATGTACACCTAGACACATGCAGCTAAGGACATGTACACCGAGATGCATGCAGATAAGGACATGTACACCGAGATGCATGCAGCTAAGGACATGTACACCGAGATGCATGCAGCTAAGGACATGTACACCGAGATGCATGCAGCTAAGGACATGTACACCGAGATGCATGCAGCTAAGGACATGTACACCGAGATACATGATGATAAGGACATGTACACCGATATACATGCAGCTAAGGACATGTACACCGAGATACATGCAGCTAAGGACATGTACACTGAGATGCATGCAGCTAAGGACATGTACACCGCGATACATGATGATAATGACATGTACACCGATAAACATGCAGCTAAGGACATGTACACCTAGACACATGCAGTTAAGGACATGTAAACCGAGATGCATGCAGCTAAGGACATGTACACCGACTTGCATGCAGCTATGGGCTAGTACACCGAGATACATGATGATAAGGACATGTACACCGAGACACATGCAGCTAAGGACATGTACACCGAGATGCATGCAGCTAAGGACATGTACACCTAGACACATGCAGCTAAGGACATGTACACCGAGATGCATGCAGCTAAGGACATGTACACCGAGATGCATGCATATAAGGACATGTACACCTAGACACATGCAGCTAAGGACATGTACACCGAGATACATGCAGCTAAGGACATGTACACCGAGATACATGATGATAAGGACATGTACACCGATATACATGCAGCTAAGGACATGTACACCTAGACACATGCAGCTAAGGACATGTACACCGAGATGCATGCAGCTAAGGACATGTACACCGAGATACATGCAGCTAAGGACATGTACACCGAGATACATGCAGCTAAGGACATGTACACCGAGATGCATGCAGCTAAGGACATGTACACCGAGATACATGATGATAAGGACATGTACACCGAGATACATGCAGCTAAGGACATGTACACCTAGACACATGTAGCTCAGGACATGTACACCGAGATTCATGCAGCTAAGGACATGTACACCGAGATACATGCAGCTAAGGACATGTACACCGAGATACATGCAGCTAAGGACATGTACACCGAGATACATGATGATAAGGACATGTACACCTAGACACATGCAGCTAAGGACATGTACACCGAGATGCATGCAGCTAAGGACATGTACACCGAGATACATGATGATAAGGACATGTAAACCGATATACATGCAGCTAAGGACATGTACACCTAGACACATGTAGCTAAGGACATGTACACCGAGATGCATGCAGCTAAGTCCATGTACACCTAGACACATGCAGCTAAGGACATGTACACCGAGATGCATGCAGCTAAGGACATGTATACCGAGATGCATGCAGCTAAGGACATGTACACCGAGATACATGTAGCTAAGGACATGTACACCGAGATACATGCAGCTAAGGACATGTATACCGAGATACATGCAGCTAAGGACATGTACACAGAGATGCATGCAGCTAAGGACATGTACACCGAGATAATGCAGCTAAGGACATGTACACCGAGATGCATGCAGCGAAGGACATGTACACCGAGATGCATGCAGCTAAGGACATGTACACAGAGATACATGCAGCTAAGGACATGTACAGAATGGGTTGGGCAACACGACAAGTTATAACAGGAGAGAAGCAGAATGGGTTGGGCAGCACGACTAGCTATACCAAGAGAGAAGCAGAATGGGTTGGACAACACGACTAGTTATAACAGGAGAGAAGCAGAATGGGTTGGACAACACGACTAGTTATAACAGGAAAGAAGCAGAATGGGCTGGACAACACGACTAGTTATAACAGGAGAGAAGCAGAGTGGGTTGGACAACACGACTAGTTATAACAGGAGAGAAGCAGAATGGGTTGGACAACACGACTAGTTATAACAAGAGAGAAGCAGAGTGGGTTGGACAACAAAACTAGTCATAACAAGAGAGAAGCAGAGTGGGTTGGACAACAAAACTAGTCATAACAAGAGAGAAGCAGAATGGGTTGGACAACAATACTAGTCATAACAAAAGAGAAGCAGAGTGGGTTGGACAACAAAACTAGTCATAACAAGAGAGAAGCAGAATGGGTTGGACAACAATACTAGTCATAACAAGAGAGAAGCAGAATTGGTTGTACAACAATACTAGTCATAACAAGAGAGAAGCAGAATGGGTTGGACAACAATACTAGTCATAACAAGAGAGAAGCAGAGTGGGTTGGACAACACTACTAGTCATAACAAGAGAGAAACAGAATGGGTTGGACACCAAGACTAGTTATAACAAGAGAGAAGCAGAGTGGGTTGGACAACAATACTAGTTATAACAAGAGAGAAGCAGAGTGGGTTGGACAACAATACTAGTCATAACAAGAGAGAAGCAGAATGGGTTGGACAACAATACTAGTCATAACAAGAGAGAAGCAGAGTGGGTTGGACAACACTACTAGTCATAACAAGAGAGAAACAGAATGGGTTGGACACCAAGACTAGTTATAACAAGAGAGAAGCAGAGTGGGTTGGACAACAATACTAGTTATAACAAGAGAGAAGCAGAGTGGGTTGGACAACAATACTAGTCATAACAAGAGAGAAGCAGAATGGGTTGGACAACAATACTAGTCATAACAAGAGAGAAGCAGAGTGGGTTGGACAACACTACTAGTCATAACAAGAGAGAAACAGAATGGGTTGGACACCAAGACTAGTCATAACAAGAGAGAAGCAGAGTGGGTTGGACAACAAAACTAGTCATAACAAGAGAGAAGCAGAGTGGGTTGGACAACAATATTAGTCATAACAAGAGAGAAGCAGAGTGGGTTGGACAACACTACTAGTCATAATAAGAGAGAAACAGAATGGGTTGTACACCAAGACTAGTTATAACAAGAGAGAAGCAGAGTGGGTTGGACAACAATATTAGTCATAACAAGAGAGAAGCAGAGTGGGTTGGACAACAATACTAGTCATAACAAGAGAGAAACAGAGTGGGTTGGACAACAAAACTAGTCATAACAAGAGAGAAGCAGAGTGGGTTGGACAACAATACTAGTCATAACAAGAGAGAAGCAGAGTGGGTTGGACAACACTACTAGTCATAACAAGAGAGAAACAGAATGGGTTGGACACCAAGACTAGTTATAACAAGAGAGAAGCAGAGTGGGTTGGACAACAATACTAGTCATAACAAGAGAGAAACAGAGTGGGTTGGACAACAAAACTGGTCATAACAAGAGAGAAGCAGAGTGGGTTGGACAACAATACTATTCATAACAAGAGAGAAGCAGAGTGGGTTGGACAACAAAACAAGCTATAACAAGAGAGAAACAGAAAGGGTTGGACACCAAGACTAGTTACAACAGGAGAGGGGCAGAATGGGTTGGACATCAATAATAGTTATACTAAGAGAGAAGCAGAATGGGTTGGACATCAAGAATAGTTATACCAACAGAGAAGCAAAATGGAATGGACAACACGACTAATTACAACAGGAGTGTAGCAGAACCTGTTGGAAAACAAGATTTGTTATACCAAGAGAGAAGCAGAATGGGTTGGATAGCAAGACTTGTTATACCAAAAGAGAGCCAGAATGGGTTGGAAATCAATACTAGGTATGTCTAGATAGGAGCAGAATGGGCTGAACGACAATATACCAATCAATATGCGTCCCAGGAATAACTTCCAGCGAATTTGTATAGATATTCTGAATTTATTTCTTCAGTTTGGTAATAAAAGAGCTTAGAACCAAGATCAATATATTCCAAACAGCCCCAGAAGCAGATATGTCTACACGCATCAGTGATTACAGACGGAGCTTGGGGAACTTAAATAATGAAATTTCGTTTTAGTTGCAATCTATGAGCATAATTATGCCATAAACTTAGTAGCTAAATTGCTAAAATATGATCAATTGAAATCTTAAAGTGAAATCCCTTGTTGCATATGCTCAACTTCAGAAACTCAATTGTTTGCATTTCTGGTAGATAATGTATCAGAAAAACATTACTGTCTGTAGATAATACCCCCTAGTGGCTTCTAGTGTTGATAATTAATTTACAAGATGATTTCATCTTTATCAAAATCTCAACAATGTAAGTTACATAGAACGCAAAAACAACATCGAATATATCAAAAGTATAGGCATATGCTTGCACTAATAGTCATAAAACATTGCTTATTGTTGAAATTAAGTAACTGCTGAGTAACGGTACATATATTCCTCTCAGTTCGGTTACATTTACAAGTGTCCTTAATCCGCCAACTATATAGGCCAAGCTTAAACAATGTGCGGTGCGTGGCCTTAATCGAGGTGAATAGTTAGAGGTTATTACGTGACTAGTTTCATATCAGCATAGGTATCGACCCGAGGTAACTTGATACCAGCATAGGTATCGACCCGAGGTAACTTGATATCAGCATAGGTATCGACCCGAGGTAACTTGATATCAGCATAGGTATCGACCCGAGGTAACTTGATATCAGCATAGGTATCGACCCGAGGTAACTTGATATCAGCATAGGTATCGACCCGAGGTAACTTGATATCAGCATAGGTATCGACCCGAGGTAACTTGATATCAGCATAGGTATCGACCCGAGGTAACTTGATATCAGCATAGGTATCGACCCGAGGTAACTTGATATCAGCATAGGTATCGACCCGAGGTAACTTGATATCAGCATAGGTATCGACCCGAGGTAACTTGATATCAGCATAGGTATCGACCCGAGGTAACTTGATATCAGCATAGGTATCGACCCGATGTAACTTGATATCAGCATAGGTATCGACCCGATGTAACTTGATATCAGCATAGGTATCGACCCGAGGTAACTTGATATCAGCATAGGTATCGACCCGAGGTAACTTGATATCAGCATAGGTATCGACCCGATGTAACTTGATATCAGCATAGGTATCGACCCGAGGTAACTTGATATCAGCATAGGTATCGACCCAATGTAACTTGATATCAGCATAGGTATCGACCCGAGGTAACTTGATATCAGCATAGGTATCGACCCGAGGTAACTTGATATCAGCATAGGTATCGACCCAATGTAACTTGATATCAGCATAGGTATCGACCCAATGTAACTTGATATCAGCATAGGTATCGACCCAATGTAACTTGATATCAGCATAGGTATCGACCCGATGTAACTTGATATCAGCATAGGTATCGACCCGATGTAACTTGATATCAGCATAGGTATCGACCCAATGTAACTTGATATCAGCATAGGTATCGACCCAATGTAACTTGATATCAGCATAGGTATCGACCCAATGTAACTTGATATCAGCATAGGTATCGACCCGATGTAACTTGATATCAGCATAGGTATCGACCCAATGTAACTTGATATCAGCATAGGTATCGACCCAATGTAACTTGATATCAGCATAGGTATCGACCCAATGTAACTTGATATCAGCATAGGTATCGACCCAATGTAACTTGATATCAGCATAGGTATCAACCCAATGTAACTTGATATCAGCATAGGTATCGACCCGAGGTAACTTGATATCAGCATAGGTATCGACCCAATGTAACTTGATATCAGCATAGGTATCGACCCAATGTAACTTGATATCAGCCTGAGACCGACCGACCGTCTTTATTACTTTGATATGAATTTAAACATGTAATAATCGAAATCATGCTATCCGTTATCCATTTATCAGGACTATATCCCAATTACTGAATTAGATACACAAACACGATTGTTATATTACCATGAAACTATAAACATCCGCTATCTGTCAACTGATACTGATATGCTACGGGAGGTATCCAAACTAAAACCGAGGAACTATTTATGATACCTCTTTTTCTGGTTTGAAACATGCTCGTGGCCGTATCAAACCAGCAAACATAATATCAGACTGGAAAACACAGCGTACCAACCTTGGTGGTAGACAATATTAAGGTAGGCAAATAACGGCAAACAATAGGCTAAGATTCATATCTAAGTAATAACGATACTTACAATAGATATATACACCGATATGGTTGGAGCCTTAACATATAATTAATAAGTACACAATACCACTATGGAAGATAGAAGCAAGTCTTACCGTCGGTGTATTGAAGAACAATGGCATATCAGTACGTGAAAACAACAAAAACATTTATTCTACAATAATGCTTAACAGTGAGAAAGGTTTAACAGGTACACTATGTCTATAAGCAAATTTGCTTATTGAATTTCTTTGGAGTGCAGGAAACACCCATTTTTCCAATATGGAACATTATAAGTGTTATCGTTTCTCATTATATACTGTGCATTACCCTTATATGGATCGAAATAGTTATGTATTCATTGTACGACACGAGTCTTCTTCTTCCAGTTATACTTCATCATTCCTCACCTTCAGTAATCTCGAAGTGGTTTACTGTACATAGGTCGTTGAAGACAACGCAATGCAAATGAAAAAATCTAAAACCTAAACACACCATGTGTATCTAGGCAACATCTGTCAGAAGCTCGGATTTGAAGCATTATATGGTACTAGCTGTTGCAATTGGAGCTGGAAGCATGTTTCATAGTCGTGTGACACTTGTAAAGAAGTCGACACTGTGGTCTCAGGTCAGACCTCTCGGGTGGTGTTGGTCATAATGTATAACACATGTCATTAACCTTTGGCGAACTACTGATTGTATTACACCTTCAGACTGTCAGAGTGTTGTTGGCTTTATGTGTTTATTCCAGGATAGAGCAGTCGAGATGTTAGCACCAATGTGTTTTGCTGTATTTACTGTTTCTATGACGGTACCATGTATACCGTACGTGGATATAATTGCAGATCATGTATTCGTGATTCGTATAGCCTAACACGTATCTGGGAGGAACGGCGTTATCCATTTATTCTCAATTTCTTGTAGTTTCTCCAGGTCTTCTTAGAGTAACTTGGAATCTGCAGATGTTCGAATGATGCGATAGAGTAAGCAGTCGTCAGCGAAGAGACATGGTGTTTATGACACACAGTTGGGCATATCGTTGATGTATACTAAGAACAACAGCCGCCCAAGAATAGATCATATTTATTATGCATGCGTCAAGGCTACTTTCAACTGTAAGCTGTTTATTTATTACATTATCCAAGCCCATCGGGAATTGAGTATATCTGAAGATGTATCTAGTTTGGAAAAGTTATAGTTTCTCGGTCACTAAAGTCAATTTCCGCATATATATCTGCGCACGTTTCAGGAAGACCAATCACACTTATTGTATGTTAGTTTCCGTTAATGTTAAAGGATAATGGCATTTAATATTCTTTATTTTGGGATCGCGATAGCTTTTGTGATACAAATTCATCTTAGTCTAATTGCGAAACAAATTCTTAGAACATCGGATTCTCGATCGCTCTAGAGACCTCATTCATGATGGATTCCATCGCCATGATAGAGCGCCGAGGCAATGTGGATTTAAGAATCTTGCATACGGTAACTAACGTGGTTCCGCCGGGTGGATTCAAGCTCACACCATCTCGGTTACAATTCATTGCACCACGGACTTTCCACGAGTAATAACCCAGATGGTACATTCTGTAACAATAATTTTGCCTATAACCTGCTCTAGTTCGGAAAAATGCATATATTAATTATTTGATAATTATATGTACACGGTAATATGTAAATTGTCCTGCTTTTACTGGAGTACAGCTATAGATGCCTGTAAGTGGAAGGGGGACTCCATAGCCAAGTTCGCGTCGTAGACTGGTAATCACTATTCCTTCATCTCTGTTAGCTAGAGCACTACCGGGAGTTTGATTCTTGATGGCGTGGAAGCTATGCAGCTTGTTTTCGGAGGATCAGACTCTCCATGAAGATGGGCATTTGTTGTCTTCCTTCGCCGATAAAACATAGTATGATGCTAGCTGTTGGTTCTGTCTAAATCCAGGAAATTGTATGAATTACCTGTTGTGCTATACGTATGCTGATAGGCTCGGTAAATACCTAGAGAAATGATTGCACCATTCAGTGACCATTACCTACAAACATGACTGGCTGACAAATATTTGGCTTTTTAATATTAAATTGATTCGTTGAATGTTGCTGCAATTAAGACTCACATATTTAGTAATATTTGTCAACGTGAAGTTTTCATCTAGTCACTCGACTCAGTATATAATATAGTTTAGTTTAAACATATTTTATTGCCAATACAAGTACACATACAATAATATAATACACCACAAACAACAACATCGATAATGGCAAATGGGTCGGGTCACAAGTTCTTGAAACATTAGATTCGACCCTTCCCAAATATAATATAGTATAACTGAGAATGAATTACTAAACCATATGGACGTCTATTAATATCTTTGCACGAGACAAGTGTATCCCCAATAGCAATAACTAAGCTTCTTGGAAAGCCGCAGACGACTTAAATATCAACCGTGATTCTGGACGTCAGACAATGTTTGAGATTTATTTGCATAGCATGCATAGTACGGAATACTTCACTTTAGTTGTGTTTCTTTGTTCTGTGTGGGCTTAAAGTCGCGCATGCAGCTTAGGTTGTGGCGACTCTCAACTATTAATGCTGGAGAACTACCAATTGTATTTCAGGCACAGGCAAACATCCGGGTTTAGCAGAACAGCTATTTTATTTTAGGATTATTTAATAGCTAATGCTTCTGATCCAAAACATAGATCAGAAAAATACATTTATATATAACGACAATGTCAGTGCTAAAATACATATTTATCATAATTATATATAACAACAAATATAATATTATTCTAATATTAGTAAGAGTGATTATGATACAGATTAATGCGATTTTACATTTACACACCAAGCATGTGCTTTCTTCCAAGAGATTTGTCACAGACTGTAGCCGGTCGAGTGGGTCCTTCCATATCTACCAGGCTTCTGCTAAAATACCCTCATCTATATCCAAATAAAAATAGTGTTGCATTGTGCATTCGAATACCGCATTGCCAGCTCCGGCTAGAACGAACTACGTTCCACAGGACAGCTGGAGAGCGTCCTCATATGTAAGACGTCCACACTGACAGTGGGTTTGGTAGATGGGGCGGTGAGAGGAAGTGATTTGAAGCCAGAAACCCACGGACATTCATATTATATACGAGTGTTAGATATTCTTGGCGCACACGTAAATATATAACTAATAGACATCTCAGTCAGTATAAAACAAGATGTATCGCATATTGTCCGTATTTATCATGTTATATAAGTACGGATATTTACCTAACTATTGCTACATAATAGTTGCTTCCTTCCATTGTTCTATGAGCACCTCTGCAATCACCAATAGCATAGTGTTTGTATTATGTTTCTGTAGAAGCAAACCTAACTAACAATAAAAGATGCCACTACATCACTACATCACTACATGCTATATTTATCCATTTTCTCATATTTGGCAAAGTTTGGTAAACAAATCTATTAGAATGTATGAGGTTACCAGATTATAATTCCTGATACACGTTTAGTGCCATTGCTAATTGATCCAATTGCTATCTCATTTATTCTTATCAAACTCCTTGCAGCGAGAACATTCTTGAATATGTAAACATCCAACTACTTTATACTACCCTAATATATTACAGGTTATGAAGAATGCAAACATACCATCCATTGTTCGTCTTGCCACATTTACTCAAGAACAACTGACAAACACGTTCACGATTAATACTATTGACTTAGTCGTTTTTCTAGCTGTTCCAGTTTCTATTTATTCCATCATAATATTACACTCGGGGAATCAATTACACAAACGGCTTTGAAATAGCCATTTCAGTTAGTGTGTGAAAGGTACAGTGTTTATGTTCCCGGGTTATTATTCAAACACTATTCACTTTGCTGTTTTTAAGATAATGTAGGGTTAATTAGAGTTAGTATATACACTATTTACTTTGCTGTGTTTCAGATAGTGTAGGGTTAATTAGAGTTAGTATATACACTATTCACGTTGCTGTGTTTAAGATAATGTAGGGTTAATTAGAGTTAGTATATACACTATTCACGTTGCTGTGTTTAAGATAGTGTAGGGTTAATTAGAGTTAGTATATACACTATTCACGTTGCTGTGTTTAAGATAATGTAGGGTTAATTAGAGTTAGTATATACACTATTCACTTTGCTGTGCTTAAGATAGTGTATGGTTAATTAGAGTTAGTATATACACTATTCGCGTTGCTGTGTTTAAGATAGTGTAGGGTTAATTAGAATTAGTATATACACTATTCACTTACTAACTGTCCATGCTTGCGATCCCAAACCATATCTGTTACAGTGATGGAAAGTTGAGAAGGCACGCGGGATTGTATTCTGGCATTGCTTAGTAATGGCGTCGCATGGTGTGATATCGTGTTGCATCCGATGTTGGAGGTAGTACATTATTGTGCTCGTTCAATACAGAACAGTATAACTCGTGCCTTGTCAGACGTGTCTGCTTTGCGTACTCTATATAGCTGACAGATATACTTCTCTGCCGATTTAGTGATGTTTTCTGTGTCCCCCACCCCAGATGACTCAAATGGATGTGGTAATATTGGAAGACACATCATTTCGTCTTATTGCGGTGTCCACTGAGTGGAGAAAGACTAACACATCCGGTGATTGCGTGAACAGCTGGTATTGATGATACTTGCTCGATGGGTACCTACCGACGAATATCATGTACTGACGTATATTTTGGATTTTTGATGTGCCCGCTTTCATTAGCAGATGTGTACATCTAACTGTCTCATAGTGTGCGAGCAACAGCATAAGGAAACCGCGCACCAACACACCCATTGACTGCATATGAGCAACATTAGACCTGTATCAGCTTCATAGTGATCGGCCTCAAGAATGGACAGGTCTAGTGCTGGACGTGAAGACTTGACGATCTTAGCTTCGGAGAAACCTCCAGCAATACCATGTGTGTCCTCTAGGGCTGTGCTCGATCAGATATTTCGACAGTAACAATGAAAATATGCCTTGTTATCTTCGAGTGCCATGAAATTGGACCAGTCAGATGGCAGCGGAACTTATTCACTTTCGAGTTGGCGTCGCACATGTCCATCTGAAGTAGTATGGATGTGTTCCATAACAAAGTCGATAAACTACACAACATTGTAAAAAGCAGCGTGATGAGTTTGTTGAGAATGATATCTGTCTTGCTCCAGATAATGTCGAGTATGTCGATCTCAAAGCTCCCATTCACAAGAATAAAGCTCTGGCATTTGCTTCACTGTAAACTGTTGAAGAAGTCGTCAAAGAGAAACAAAGCACGATAGAGATGTACATATATATCTTGCAACGGCTCATAACAGCTTATATAGCAGTCAACTAAGTCAACTTAGACAACATCCTCCAGCATGAGCTTAAGTCTGTTCCGCATTTCTCTCTCCACAACCAATGGTACAATGCATTCACTGAACAAGTCTCTGCTAGCTGCTTGATCAAGGACGTACTGACACATACTACTATTTCACTTGATGGACCAAGTTTCTTGCTTATTGAGTGTCAGACGTTGGTACTGTCACTTATGAAACCCCCACACATAAAGATATAGAGGATATGTGTGTTTATTAGTGTAAGAAATGTATACTAGCTGTTCACGCAATCACCGGGTGAGACAGTGTTTCTCAACTCAGTGGACACCTCAAGAAGAGGTCATGGTGGCGTGTCTTCCAATGTCACCACATCAACTTGAGTCATCCTGGTAATAGCCATATCACAGAAAGCATCACTAAATCAGCAGTGAAGTTCATATGACAGCTATATGGAGTACACGAAGCAGAGATGTGAGACAAGGCACGAGTTACACTGTTTTGTATAGGGCGAACACAGTAAGCTCTACCCCCAACATCGGATACAACACGAGTTCACATCATAGGAAGCCATGTCTAAGCAAGTGTCGGGATACAAGCATACGCGCCTTCTCTAGTTCTTTCCACTGTAACAGATATGGGTTAGGATCGTAAGAATGTACAGTTAGTACCACGACTTCTCTTTTTAAACCCCATTCCAAAAACATGCCCAGAGAGCATGTCATGTGGATATACCAAGGAATGCCTGAGTAGGCTCTACATTTGCAGAACAATGACCATACCGTGTATTGAAGCTTGCACATGTCACAAGCATGGCGATGAATGTCGGAGCATTCTACATGATGGCACACTCAGTTACCCTAATTTGCATTCCTGTACAAAGTTGATGCTAGTGAGAAAATAAAATGTAACTGTATAATTGACAGTTAATATATCCCAAATCAGAATCCTGACATTATGACGAATCTAAATCACTAATTTATATAAGTATATGTGTAACAGTGTGAACTCTTTTTGTTTAATTAAACTGAGTTATCAGTTATGTCCCTTTGACTGAAACGTACATAATTCAAAGATATAGTTAGAATATATCCCAGGATATATTTAGAATATATCCCATGTCACACATGGAATGTCACGTGACCGAACAGCTGTTCAGGGCCACAATATTCCAGTCACGGGGAAGACCACATGTTTATTTGTGTGGGACATATTTATATTTGTAACAAGGTAAATATGCTTTCAAATGTTTTGGGAGTTATTGCATTCAGTGCACAAAGATAATATACAGGTTTAAAGTGAACTTGTTTGTGTTGGCATTCCATATTTTGGCAGTAAATAAGTAAAACATTTACATTGAATGTTCTTCTGGTAAAGGTCAAGCTAGCAGCATTGAATTGTCTGTTTCTAATATTTCTAATAGTTATTAATAATAATAACATGACATTCACAATTGCATCTCGTCTCTTACACACACACACAAATACTTATTTGCAGGTTTATGTTATTGTCTAACAACCACGTTAAACGTTGAGGGCGAATGAATTGGTAGAAAGGAAACACTCGTTCCACAAATGGTAAGCTTTAGAAAGAGTGTAATTACATGTACATTGCAGAATTAAATTGTTTAATGCTACATATACATCAGTTATTTGATTGAATATGTGATGTTTATTTAATATGGTGATGTCTGTTGGATATCTCGCAATAGAAGATTTATAGTCATGCTTCCGAGTCTTTGATGACATTGGACTCATTGATTGGTTGTGAAATGATAATGCCAGAATTAACAATTGCCACTGTGACATATGATGTATAATTTGAATATATAGATAATATGTCTTTCAGGAGTATGGATAGATAAGACATATGCTGTTTTATATATATATTTCAGAGTGTTTTTAAACATTCCAACTACGACATGCCATTGATTGCAATAAATGAATTGTTGCAACTCTACAGATGTGTTGACTCCAAATTATTATTCTGTAGCGAATCCACCCCCTCAGGACATATAAGTATAAGAGCTAGTCGAAAGGGGGTACCTGTCCAGGATTAAAGGATAGGGAAAAACCGAGAGGCTACATATGTATTAATCGCACGTAATCATTGATCAAATTTTGCCCTATAGCAGCCATATATATTTCTGGATTTGTCACGTTTACGGCTTAACATTCGGGCAAACTCCCTAGATCGATTTAGAACATATCAATATGCATACAAGTGTTGATTGCCAGCCGTAAAGATTACATTTTCATATATTCTGCACATTCTAGAGTATTCATGTTCCGGTTTGTGATACTTTGTGTCAAATCACTTGCACTCACCACTGAATGTGATCACCCATGCCTGAAATAGTGCTCGGAGGGGCATCCGAGTTTTTCCTGTACCAATACTAGCTGGAGTCTCCATAACACCTAAGATGTTGGTGCTACGTTAATCACCGAACCATACAAACAAACGAACTGTCCGTGTTATGAAGATTATTGTTGCACATAACAGTTTTATATTCATACTTATCTATGTAGTCAGTCAAGATGGAAATATCTCAGTAAATTATATGGTAGTTTGTCTTGTAAACGTGTTCTTTGATTTATAGGATCGGGATGTCATGTGTGATTATATATATGTTATACGGTGCTTAGTATCAAATTCCATCTGAGCTGTTAGCAGACAAAATAGGATAACGCATATTTCTATTAAATCGGTTCTGCCAAACATAGGAAATGAGATTGTCTGCTCATGAGGATAATGGGCATAATTAGGGGTAACACTAGTTTGGATCCTGGTTATTAAATGAATCCAGTGCATAATATGAAATATCAACGGGGAAATAGACACTACCTATCAACGGGGAAATAGGCACTACCTATCAACGGGGAAATATGCACTACATATCAACGGGGAAATATGCACTACCTATCAACGGGGAAATAGACACTACATATCAACGGGGAAATAGGCACTACCGATCAACGGGGAAATAGGCACTACCGATCAACGGGGAAATAGACAATATCAACCAACCTTCCAAAGCCAATTCAAATTACTGAATTAGGGTTTAAACGAATGTTACAGTGGCCAGCCGTTCAACACAAGTGGTTTAGCTGGGGCTGGACTGTGCATAGTAGGCGAGGCCATTCCATTCGGGGTGAGTGGGGGAAGAGTTTATATAGATAGATAGATAACTTTAACTGCAGGGAGAGAGCCACATACAATATAAACATAAACATCTAATTTACAAAGAACACAATCTAATACAAATTACAATTATACTTGACAATTATACAACGCATAGGTACAATACACGTCAAGTACATATTTATACATATGATATTTACATAGAAAGGCATACACTTTACGATGCAAATAAAGTACATGCCTTCACAATGATATTACACTGGTACGTACACAGTAGTTCTAGCATAACATACACATATTTGTATATGAATATAAATATACTCATACATGTATATATATATACATGTACATAAACCACACATATTCATTTATAATACCGGTGCACCATTATTAATATCCGTGGACACTATAAACCTGAGTGGATCTTACCGAAACGAAATGCAGGATTAAAACACACGATAATTGGAGATCACCGTATGCACGCATCACATGGCTGCATGAAGCTTATACCATGCAGTTAACAATAAAACAGTCGTACAGTCTATAACACTTGTAGCATTGTTAAAACGATACATGATTCAACTAATTTCAGTCATATTTAAAGAGCCGTCAGTGACTATCACGTATGTTAACTATATTATACATATTTATTTCAATATAGGTCCTCTGCTGTACATTTCACGAATAAGGCATTGCATTACCTTGTCATCAAGTACAAGTACTTTACACGAACCAGCATAATCTTTTCGCTGGCATAGTCATCTATATCATAGTGTTTAAGGCCGGCCAGTAAGTCAAACACTTGATCATTTTGTTGTTGACGCATCCATTTAATAAAAACTTGGACACTTGTATGTGCAATAACATTTGTCCATAAACGTGATCTCAAGTTTTCATTTTCAACACAAAAAAGAATTTGATGCATAATAATGCTTAAATAATTGCATCTTGTACAACGCTCGGGCCTAAGAAACGAAAGTAGTTTACACAATAAACTAACAGCGTTGAAACAGTATTGTTTTACAGAAGGGTATTTTCTACACAAATGCCATAGTGCACACGGGCCTTTATTTGGAAACATGTTCACATACTGTTCCGGTGTTATGATTCGACAGAGTCTTGTAAGACAGAACATGGCGAGCAAGAAGACGTTTCCATGAATATTTTGATGGAAAGTATGCCGAATCTTGAAACGAAGTTACGTAGGACAGTAAATCATATTTTTGCAGAATTTTGAAAATATCTGGCATAAAGCCTCTGGCGCTCTTTGTAATTTGTGTATCTGACAAGTCTGTGAATGAATATTTTCTTCGCTAGGTAGTTACACAGCAGCCTGCAAAGTTGTCCAAAATACTGAAGTTTTCTGTACTCTATATATGTAGTGATTGGCAGATTAGCGCATTTATGGCAGTGTCATTATTTGAACATATATGTAATATTTGGATATATTTCACACAGAATCTATGAGAACGTTCAAGAAGTAATGTGCTTGCATCCGTCATATAGTTCCATAGTTCGCATCCATATAACGCCTTAGGTTGTACTATAGTTTTATATATATTCGCAAGAGTTAATGGATTTAAGTCACCATAACTTATACCACTGTTAGTAATACTCAGTAACGTCCCACGTAATGTTGAGCTAGCATCATGGACATTCATAGTAATGTTTAAATACTTATCCAAGGAGATACCTAAATGTGTATACTTAGTCTCTTCTTTAATGAAATGTGTTCCAAGCTTCCAAAACCGATCACTTTTTTTAAAGTCAGCATTAGTTTCATTGTATACTATAACAGCACATTTTGAATGATTATACTCAAAGCGTCATTTCAGAGAGTATTCATGACATATCTGAATCATTTTATCGAGACCAGATTTAGATAGTGAGACGAGAACCATGTCGTCGGCAACAGTAGGACAGTTGACATTCATGTTATATATGCAAAGACCTAGATTACAATGGTCAATCTCTTGTATGAGTCCGTTTATGTACAACAAATAGAGCAAAGGTGAACTTTTCCCTCCCTGTCGTGTACCTTGTCCGACTGGAAACCACACTGTTGTAAAAGATTGGTTCTGGACACAACTACGCATATTACTATATAGGTTTACAAAACATATCATTGTATGAACGTCAATATCACATTCATTTAGTTTGTATATCAGTCCATGATACCACACACGGTCAAACGCTTGCCGACTATCCAAATAACATACGAATACTTTACTACGAGTTTCCTTTGCGAAAAGGATTGATTCACGAAGGCAAAACGAAGTCATAAGACATTCAAGTTGTTGCTGGAGCCCACCTTGCTGAGGACTTAGTGTGCAGAGGATGTTGTTCTTTGATCTGACAAGCAGTGCGCTTTCAAAGAGTTTCAGAATGGTAGATGCCAGCGTTATTGCCCTGTATTTACACGGATCATCTTTTCTTTTTCTACCGCCGTATGTAGTGTCACAATTGTTCCACGATTCATATCCATTGGTATGTGACCAAGATTAATCATGGTTGAAAATAATTTGGCCAAAACCCAATGTAAATTATCACCACCATGGATGAGGTGCTCATAATACACATTATCATGTCCGCACATTTTGCCTCCTTTACAAGTGTTCAAACTATCTTTTATGGTGTTTGGTAATATGCGTACACAGTCTGAAGAACGTGCTTCTTCAAGTTGTGTCTTTATATCATCGACTTGGGACTCAATAAAAAAATTCCAATCTGAATCAAAGGTCTCATTGACACTTGGAGAATACAGTTTTGGAAAATATGAACCCCATTGTTGTGTTATCGAGTATGCATCGCGATAAATAATATTATTAAACTTGATCTCACTGCCTACGTTACTGCCATTCCCTTTCCGTTTTGACTTCAGTACGCGCCAAAAATGATCTCGGTCAATTTCTGCAGATCGATCGAGCTCGTCTTGTTCAGTCATATATGTTTGAACACAATGTCTATGAACCCGCCGGAAGTCGCGTTTCGCCTGTTTATATTTACAGAATGATGTGTTATTATCTCTGGGTCTGCCTAATGCTAACCATTCCAATCTATTATTTTTCATGTGTTTATGTAGGTTGGAGAGGTTGTAGTTCCAATATGGTTTTACATAATGTTTGAACTTTCGCTTTCTGATGGAGGATGTTGAAGCGGACACAATCTCCGAAACAATCAAATTATACACCCGGTCTATATCAGATGGCGAGTCAATTTGCTGGAATCGAGCCGCAAGGATACTCTCGGAATTACTCAACAGTTTACAATAATCGGCTTTCTCCGTTTCACTTACTTTACTCCAATTTACTCGATGCAGTATTATTAACATTAGCCATTGACTCGTATGTTGGCATCGTAAAAGTACACATTACAGGCCGATGCCTAGAAACATTCAGACAGTTGTCGTCTACAATTTCACAATAGTGAATACAATCGATCTTTTCAATAGGTACACAAATATGGTCAATCAAAGTTTCATATTTATCATCATAAGAGACATATGAATAGTGTGCACCCTTGCACAGTGGTAAAGTATCTACAGCTATAAGATTTGTGTCATTCAAAAGGGAAGTAACATACCTATCTCTATAAGTGTCAGTACCCGATTGAATCTTAGCATTAAAATCGCCCATGAAAAGTACCGTACCATTTTCAGAATATAAGCTCCATAAGTTAAATAGTTTATCAAAATGATCCCTGTATAAAGCAATAGGATAGTTGCTACAGGGCAAATACAGCTAAAATATATAAATAAACTGATCACCAGACACCTGGTATTGTACACCAATTATGCGATCATCATTGATGATCCGTGTTCAAGGGTGTAACATAAGCATCATGTTTCATATGCCACATAATACTTACACCACCCTTACCAACACGCCGTGTACCTCTATGGTTGATGGTTGAGGCCGACGCATACCAAGTTATTTCTGGTGTTGTACATGTATGACGGATGATTGTATGCAAGCTAGCCATAGTCAGTTGGCCTGAGCTACTCTTAGCCATAGTCAGTTGGCCCGAGATACTCCTAGCCATAGTCAGTTGGCCTGAGCTACTCTTAGCCATAGTCAGTTGGCCCGAGATACTCCTAGCCATAGTCAGTTGGCCTGAGCTACTCTTAGCCATAGTCAGTTGGCCCGAGATACTCCTAGCCATAGTCAGTTGGCCCGAGCTACTCCTAGCCATAGTCAGTTGGCCCGAGCTACTCCTAGCCATAGTCAGTTGGTCTGAGCTACTACTAGCCATAGTCAGTTGGCCTGAGCTACTCTTAGCCATAGTCAGTTTGCCCGAGCTACTCCTAGCCATAGTCAGTTGGTATGAGCTACTCCTAGCCATAGTCAGTTGGCCTGAGCTAGTTTTAGCCATAGTCAGTTGGCCCGAGCTACTCCTAGCCATAGTCAGTTGGTCCGAGTTACTCCTAGCCATAGTCAGTTAGCCCGAGCTACTCCTAACCATAGTCAGTTAGCCGGAGCTACTCCTAGCCATTGTCAGTTAGCCCGAGCTGCTCCTAGCCATAGTCAGTTAGCCCGAGCTACTCCTAGCCATAGTCAGTTAGCCCGAGCTACTCCTAGCCATAGTCAGTTGGCCCGAGCTACTCCTAGCCATAGTCAGTTGGCCTGAGCTACTCCTAGCCATAGTCAGTTAGCCCGAGCTACTCCTAGCCATAGTCAGTTGGCCCGAGCTACTCCTAGCCATAGTCAGTTGGCCCGAGCTACTCCTAGCCATAGTCAGTTTGCCCGAGCTACTCCTAGCCATAGTCAGTTAGCCCGAGCTACTCCTAGCCATAGTCAGTTGGCCCGAGCTACTCCTAGCCATAGTCAGTTTTCGTGAGCAACTCCTAGCCATAGTCAGTTAGCCCGAGCTACTCCTAGCCATAGTCAGTTGGCCAGAGCTACTCCTAGCCATAGTCAGTTGGCCCGAGCTACTCCTAGCCATAGTCAGTTGGCCCGAGCTACTCCTAGCCATAGAAAGTTGGCCTGAGCTAATCCTAGCCATAGTCAGTTGGCCTGAGCTACTCCTAGCCATAGTCAGTTTGCCCGAGCTACTCCTAGCCATAGTCAGTTTGCCCGAGCTAATCCTAGCCATAATCAGTTGGCAAGAGCTACTCCTAGCCATAGTCAGTTTTCGTGAGCTACTCCTAGCCATAGTAAGTTGGCCTGAGCTACTCCGAGCCATAGTCAGTTAGCCTGAGCTACTCCTAGGCATAGTCAGTTTGCCCGAGCTACTCCTAGCCATAGTTAGTTGACCCGAGCTACTCCTAGCCATAGTCAGTTGCCTGAGCTACTCTTAGCCATAGTCAGTTGGCCCGAGCTACTCCTAGCCATAGTTAGTTAGCCCGAGCTACTCCTAGCCATAGTCAGTTGGCCTGAGCTACTCCTAGCCATAGTCAGTTTGCCCGAGCTACACCTAGCCATAGTCAGTTGGTCTGAGCTACTCCTAGCCATAGTCAGTTGGCCTGAGCTACTCTTAGCCATAGTCAGTTGGTCCGAGATACTCCTAGCCATAGTCAGTTATCCCGAGTTACTCCTAGCCATAGTCAGTTGGCCCGAGCTACTCCTAGCCATAGTCAGTTGACCTACTCCTAGCCATAGTCAGTTTGCCCGAGCTACTCCTAGCCATAGTCAGTTGGTCTGAGCTACTCCTAGCCATAGTCAGTTGGCCTGAGCTACTTTTAGCCATAGTCAGTTTGCCCGAGCTACTCCTAGCCACATTCAGTTGACCCGAGCTACTCATAGCCATAGTCAGTTGGCCCGAGCTACTCCTAGCCATAGTCAGTTGGCCCGAGCTACTCCTAGCCATAGTCAGTTGGCCCGAGCTACTCCTAGCTATAGTCAGTTTGCCTGAGCTACTCCTAGCCATAGTAAGTTGGCCTGACCTACTCCGAGCCATAGTCAGTTGGCCTGAGCTACTCCTAGCCATAGTCAGTTTGCCTGAGCTACTCATAGCCATATTCAGTTGGCCTGAGCTACTTCTAGCCATAGTTAGTTGACCCGAGCTACTCCTAGCCATAGTCAGTTGGCCTGAGCTACTCCTAGCCATAGTCAGTTTGCCTGTGCTACTCATAGCCATATTCAGTTGGCCTGAGCTACTCCTAGCCATAGTCAGGTGGCATGAGCTACTCCTAGCCATAGTCAGTTGGCCTGAGCTACTCCTAGCCATATTCAGTTGGCCCAAGCTACTCCTTGCCATAGTCATTTAGCCCGAGCTACTTCTAGCCATAGTCAGTTGGCCCGAGCTATTCCTAGCCATAGTCAATTGGCCTGAGCTACTCCTAGGCATAGTCAGTTTGCCAGAGCTTCTCCTAGCCATAGTTAGTTAACCCGAGCTACTCCTAGCCATAGTCAGTTGGCCTGAGCTACTCCTAGCCATAGTCAGTTTGCCTGAGCTACTCATAGCCATATTCAGTTGGCCTGACCTACTCCTAGCCATAGTCAGGTGGCCTGAGCTACTCCTAGCAATAGTCAGTTGGCCTGAGCTACTCCTAGCCATATTCAGTTGGCCCAAGCTACTCCTTGCCATAGTCATTTAGCCCGAGCTACTTCTAGTCATAGTCAGTTGGCCCGAGCTATTCCTAGCCATAGTCAATTTGCCTGAGCTACTCCTAGGCATAGTCAGTTTGCCCGAGCTACTCCTAGCCATAGTTAGTTAACCAGAGCTACTCCTAGCCATAGTCAGTTGGCCTGAGCTACTCGTAGCCATAGTCAGTTTGCCTGAGCTACTGCTAGCCATATTCAGTTGGCCTGAGCTACTCCTAGCCATAGTCAGGTGGACCGAGCTACTCCTAGCCATAGTCAGTTGGCCCGAGCTACTCCTAGCCATAGTCAGTTGGCCTGAGCTACTCCTAGCCATAGTCCGTTTGCCCGAGCTACTCCTAGCCATAGTCAGTTGGTCTGAGCTACTCATAGCCATAGTCAGTTGGCCTGAGCTACTCCTAGCCATAGTCAGTTTGCCCGAGCTACTCCTAGCCATAGTCAGTTGGTCTGAGCTTCTCCTAGCCATAGTCAATTGGCCTAAGCTACTCTTAGCCTTAGTCAGTTGGCCCGAGCTACTCCTAACCATAGTCAGTTGGTCCGAGCTACTCCTAGCCATAGTCAGTTAGCCCGAGCTACTCCTAGCCATAGTCAGTTGGCCCGAGCTACTCCTAGCCATAGTCAGTTTGCCTGAGCTACTTCTAGCCATAGTCAGTTGGCCTGAGCTACTCCTAGCCATAGTCAGTTGGCCTGAGCTACTCCTAGCCATAGTCAGTTGGTCTCAGCTACTCCTAGCCATAGTAAGTTGGCCTGACCTACTCCGAGCCATAGTCAGTTGGCCTGAGCTACTCCTAGCCATAGTCAGTTTGCCTGAGCTACTCATAGCCATATTCAGTTGGCCTGAGCTACTTCTAGCCATAGTTAGTTGACCCGAGCTACTCCTAGCCATAGTCAGTTGGCCTGAGCTACTCCTAGCCATAGTCAGTTTGCCTGTGCTACTCATAGCCATATTCAGTTGGCCTGAGCTACTCCTAGCCATAGTCAGGTGGCATGAGCTACTCCTAACCATAATCAGTTGGTCCGAGCTACTCCTAGCCATAGTCAGTTAGCCCGAGCTACTCCTAGCCATAGTCAGTTGGCCCGAGCTACTCCTAGCCATCGTCAGTTTGCCTGAGCTACTTCTAGCCATAGTCAGTTGGCCTGAGCTACTCCTAGCCATAGTCAGTTGGCCTGAGCTACTCCTAGCCATAGTCAGTTGGTCTCAGCTACTCCTAGCCATAGTAAGTTGGCCTGACCTACTCCGAGCCATAGTCAGTTGGCCTGAGCTACTCCTAGCCATAGTCAGTTTGCCTGAGCTACTCATAGCCATATTCAGTTGGCCTGAGCTACTTCTAGCCATAGTTAGTTGACCCGAGCTACTCCTAGCCATAGTCAGTTGGCCTGAGCTACTCCTAGCCATAGTCAGTTTGCCTGTGCTACTCATAGCCATATTCAGTTGGCCTGAGCTACTCCTAGCCATAGTCAGGTGGCATGAGCTACTCCTTGCCATAGTCATTTAGCCCGAGCTACTTCTAGCCATAGTCAGTTGGCCCGAGCTATTCCTAGCCATAGTCAATTGGCCTGAGCTACTCCTAGGCATAGTCAGTTTGCCCGAGCTTCTCCTAGCCATAGTTAGTTAACCCGAGCTACTCCTAGCCATAGTCAGTTGGCCTGAGCTACTCCTAGCCATAGTCAGTTTGCCTGAGCTACTCATAGCCATATTCAGTTGGCCTGACCTACTCCTAGCCATAGTCAGGTGGCCTGAGCTACTCCTAGCCATAGTCAGTTGGCCTGAGCTACTCCTAGCCATATTCAGTTGGCCCAAGCTACTCCTTGCCATAGTCATTTAGCCCGAGCTACTTCTAGTCATAGTCAGTTGGCCCGAGCTATTCCTAGCCATAGTCAATTTGCCTGAGCTACTCCTAGGCATAGTCAGTTTGCCCGAGCTACTCCTAGCCATAGTTAGTTAACCAGAGCTACTCCTAGCCATAGTCAGTTGGCCTGAGCTACTCGTAGCCATAGTCAGTTTGCCTGAGCTACTGCTAGCCATATTCAGTTGGCCTGAGCTACTCCTAGCCATAGTCAGGTGGCCTGAGCTACTCCTAGCCATATTCAGTTGGCCCGAGCTACTCCTTACCATAGTCAACCGGTTAGGCAAGTTGCAATTTGTAAGCAAATATGTGAATAAAACGTTACCTAGCTCAATATGTGGTGATACGCCATGTAGTAATGGCTGTACCGGACCTGCTGCATGGCCACAAGGCCGTGAGCTATCGCTTGGCCAGGATGTGGTACATGTGCCTGTAGTTGTGACGGGATGACCCCTAGGGCCAGTGGTCTTACTTGGAGCCCTGTCGCATGTGGTAGCGCCTGGACCAGTGCTGGGTGTGGAAGCGCCTGGACATGTGCTGGATGAGGTAATACTTCCGGTTGATGTTGTGAATCCTCGCTGCGCCCCTACGTTTCCCTTTGGATGCCATTGATCAGAATTGTATGTATGAAACGTATAAGCAGATATGGTCTAAAGGTACAGATCACCACACAATGTCCTAATGTAAACGTAAAACAGAAACCAGTGTTCCGTCGCCTAATTTACCAACGCTCGGCTCGGTTCCAGGGCACACAAAACATAACATGCCCCCCCCCCATGACCAGGACCCCCTCCTTGTACCACAGTTAATAATATAATATCCGTCGAGGGTGGTCAAATCTAGGACAATCATAAATCCCTCTACATCTCGCAATAACTAAGATAACCTGTGTTAAGAACACTGATAAATCATTGTATGGATGTTTATCTACCATTTTCGAAATTAACTTTACCTGTTAAAAACCTTACATTTCCTTTCTCCTGCCAGATATAAGTGTCATCGGGTCTTCATGGAATATATAAATAAACCAAACCCATATCCGAGATTCGTAGTTTATACCGTGTATCAATACATAAAAAGAGGACCAGAATAGACTGTAATATAGTCTTATGAATATTTATTTAATTGATCAGAGGTAGATCTAAACAAAGATATACACTCTAATTCATTCTGACATTGTTGTTGTTGCAAAACTTCTGTTTCTCCATTCCGCGGATTATTAGAACGGGCGGCAAAACGGGTTTAGTTGGGGTTAATAGTGGATTAGTGATTTTCCTTGAATTTCCGTTGCATAGTTGTAAACCTAGACGCAAACGCATAAGGACCAAGAAAAACTCATCAAACACGCCCAGTTTCCTTGGTCTTCCCTTTTTGTTGCCAAATACAGATCTTGATGTGTGTGCGTCTGCGTCGTCCATTTCATCAAACAGAAAATAAAATGTTGCAGAATTTGGGAGTCCAGTATATAACATTACTTTAGAATCATCATCTGCAATATCAAAAAATGTCAAATCTGGCATACAACACTGAATCCCTACTTCTGTAGTTTTTACTGTGGGAGATTCTGTCCCACTCATTGTTGATGTTGTGCGTTTCACTGAAGTTTGGGTAGTACTATCTGTCATTGATTGTGTTAGCAATTCAGTACATAGTTCAGTTTGTTGCATTTTGTTGCACCCAGACAGATTAAAATCATTAATTGTTTCAGGGTCGACATACTCACAATAGTCGTTCATAATAACTGAAACGTTTTCTTAGCACAGGATGTCCGCGTATCGAAAACTACCTGTTCTACCATTGTGAATATGTGGATTGAATACGTTCATGTAAAACGTTTGATACTCTCTACATGGCCAACAAGAGCAATAATAGATGCAACTATGCCTCGAAAATTCAAGGAAAAATATCCAAAGACACGCGTCATTTTAGAGTACACTGAATTGTTCACTGAAACACCACAGTCATTAATAAACAAATCACTTTTATATTCTCATTATAAGTCGCATATCACTTACAAAGCTTTACTGGGAATAAGCCCTTCTGGGCTGATAACATTTGTTTCAGATCTTTGGAATGGAACGATTAGCGACAAACAGATTACACGCTCGAGTGGAATTTTAGACATGTGCGAGAGACGCGATGCCATTATGGCCGACAAGGGATTCTTGATTGCAGATTTAGCAACGCCAAGAGGAATACAACTGGAATACATTGCAAATTTACGGATTCATGTCGAAATGGCAATTGCCATTGTTGTTGGTATTGAATATTACCTGTGAATGAATCGTTTCATGTATACATGGTGATGTAATGTAGCAAGCAATCACATTCCCTATTGTAGGTAGTTACTTTTTGTTATGCTATTTCTTTTTTAAATGGGAAAATAACAAAATATTGCAGATGCAAATTGATCTTGGTGTTAACTTTTGAATACCTGCATACCGGAAGTTATTGGTGGTCCCTGCTGCAAATGTGGTCTGTCTGTCCTCTCACCTCAATTCCGTGCACATTTCTATGAATCTAAATTGATTGTTTTATAGACAAAATCAGGATCAAGAATTGTTGCATGAAATTCAGGCTAAAACATTAGATACAGCTGATAAACAGACTGATTTTAATTCCACATGAAGGTGAACTTATCGTCTTGGCTACTCCAGTCATACAAATTGAATAGATTATTTGAAGACATACATTGTAAGTTGATCCATAGCTGTTACATGTACTTTATACAATTTTATTTTAGCTTGATTGCGAAACAAGTTTTTACAACTTATATTAATTACTCTCGAGACTTCATTCCATATGGAATGCATTACCACATGGGAGAGAGAAGAGGCAATGTGGAAGTTTAGTGTATTGGCTAATGGCTACAGCTGGGCGTTACCTCCGGGCCTTTTGCATCTGAAGCGTACACGCTACAACTGCACTATCACGACGTCCATAGCTGTTCACATGTCTCTAACTTTAATCCTTCTTATGGTAATATATAAAATATATAGGCAGCAACAATTGAAAAATTCCATACAGTACATAATTATGGCATTTTATTAACAGCATATTTCATAAAATATACTTACATAACAATTATATTATGCATGTATTTGAGGTGAGGAATTACTTCATAATAAAATAATTTATTATTTTGAAATTGATTTACAAGTTTTTATACAGGTAAATGAAGATCATTTGTAAGCATGATAACGAAATACATAGTCCATAGTTTCATAGTAATCATGTTTCGCTATAGTATTGCAATTGCGAACATTACAACACAAAAACTACAAAAATATATTAAACAAAATAATTACAGGTAAACTCTATGAACATAATGAAAAAGAGAACTATTTGTTCAATTTAAGATATGTACATCCAGTGTAAATGTTGATTTAATAAAAATACTAATATGTTGGGTTTTCTGGAAATTATTTTTCCTTTGGATTGTGATGGTAATAAAAATGACAAAAACATATTATTGGAATTGATGGTACATGTAGCTAGCACAAATTAATGAAAGAAAGCACAACCAGGCCACGTAAGTGATACCAATTCACAACATTTAGTGCCAGTATTTGTTTTTTGGCGCCATTGGCGAATATAATATTTAAAAAATTAAGAAGTTTCACAGTTTTATCTTTTCACAAGTGAAATGAATAAAAATATAAATTAAATAACTTATTTATCAATGCTTCCTGCTAGTAAATGTTTTCATGAAAAGTATAATAAATGTCACGAAATGAGTCACAGCTTAATTCCACACTTAACGCGTCTGGTGAAGATTTCAGGCACACTGCATTCCCGGAAGAAGGAAGTCAGCTTCACTAACATTATTTGCCATATGCTGGCATCAATTTCTATTTTTTCCACAGTGCATCCTCCTAATGTCCATAAGCGAAATGGCACCACTTTCTACCAGTGATTCCCATCGCTATACACTGTTCAGCCGTAACATATAGTTTAGTCACATATTTCTGAAATGCTACAAGCGGTTCGGCATCCTGCAAATTCACTGAGTTCTGTACATAAAAGGGGGGTGTTGGTAAGCCCAGGTCACATTTATCTGGTGTTGGTGGTCGCTGAAACGTGCACAGTCAAATTGTTCGATAACAGAAACGCCGCATGTGGACTTGCGCTGTGTAGCTTCATACCAAATCGTTCTATGTGTATAGGTGTTGGCTGTGGTTTAGTTGATGATGATGGTTTTAAATGAAATGTTGGATTTCTTGGTGGCGAGTGCGAAAGGTTTTGTTTCTTGAAAGTGAGGTAAAAAAACCTTCTTTAGGCTCAGTGTCCTCGAACGTGCAGGCTGGTTCCAGAGGCAGTCGTTCGATGTGCATGAATCCAGTCCTTATTTCGTCATAATTGTTATGTCGATCAAGGCGTACATCAAAGCAGAGACATGATTGCAGGATTCTCCTTCACTGAAACGTCAGAAAAACATAATGTTAACATCATAATTCTATGGAAAATGATAATTATGTGAGCTTCATGTTAACATACCATGTACATGTGACTAACCAGTCGCGAAATGCCCTATCGCTCCACCCATATGATCATGTGACCCAGTAACGCGAAGTCAGTGGCATGTAAAGCAGTAAATAATGCTGATGTATAGATACTTGATGGCACAAAGGATGGGAACCAGGAAACACCTGCCATTTATTCGTATAAAACATCAATGCATCTATTAAATTTCCTGTTGTATATATAATTATATACTCCTTATTTCCCTCGATTTACAAGTAAATAAACATAAATTTACATATGAAATTGTGTATATATATATATATATATATATATATACACAAACTTAGAACCACTCGATAACCTATTACCCCGCTCCTGCAATTTGAGCGTACATGACACCCCTTTCAATAACAGCTGATCACCACCCTGCCCCAGCCATATATTCAACACTGGATTCAACAGTAGTTATTAGTTAATTAGTATGCATGTAATGAACAGTAGATATCCATCGTCGTAAATCACTAGAACCACATTTAATAACGATTTACTACAACATGTTTCTGGTAACGTCTCGGACAGTTGCTTTAGACGACGTTCAGATAAAATAACCTAATGACAACTACGAACAATATAATATATATTTACATACCCAAATCTGTCGCATGTACAATTCCACAACAGTCAAGTGTGATGTTCCGAAAGCAATGTCAGTGCACTGTACGGGACCGAATTTATATAGAGCCTTCACCTGAGTATACGCACGCTTTGTCCATGCATTTTATCAGCCGATATGAAGCATACCATATTGACTGCGCGTTCTTATCAGGCCCTGGAGGTTAATTTCACTGATAAAGGGAATAGTGATTTGAAAAGAATAAACCCAAATCTGCTAATACTAGTCGGATTTATATCAAATAAACGGGAATTTCCCTTATAAGTGATATATAATAATACACCACTGTCCTTTATCTGGTATAGATACATTCGTCCCAATTTATGATAAAATCACTGAATAAATGTTTCAATGGTACGGCAAAATGCTCTGAAATCCATTGATAAAGAGGCCCAACTACACATTAGTTAAAATGGTCACTTTCATTTTGTTACACACTTCTTCTCTTCAAATGTTGTATTTAATGACTATGCTATGCATTTCAATCATATTTCGTTGAAATGTATTGAATACATGCAACACCATTTAAAGACATGATCGTGCGCATTCTCACTTCTCCCAAATATTCTGACCTAGAATTAACCCTGATTGATAATGGCACATATAAGAACTGTACATATATATAATGTGTACAAATTTATGCGATCACTGGACCAGTATTTCACTGTATTTGAGGTTGTTTATTATGGTTGATTTCCTGCCACCCTGCTGGCATAAATGCTTGGAAGATAAATTATGCTTTGTTTGACTGCTAGGGGACATGCTAATGAGATATAAATATAACTTTATTCACTTACCCAGCATGACATTCGCACCCAGTACCATGTACCCGACCGCTGACTTTTGATAAGCATAACAAAACACTATATTCAAATGTGTTCTCTTTTGTTGACATTCCTGGGACCGATCGAATACATTTTGCACTTACATAACAATGTGAAATCGTTTTGCTAATTTCATGACATTCCACTGAATGTAAATGACGGTCTGTTTAAAACACCTTTGCCTTTAATTGTTTTCTTGCATTAATAGGCATATTGTCAAATGTCCGGGTGTCATTTAGCACAAGGTAATTGTACAAGTCCGATTCTGTAAAGGGTGGTGGCACTGTAGGGTCCCGATTCCAACCAGTTTTCAATGTTGTTACATCGGGAAGATCTTCCACAAGAGGGGTAACATGCAGTTCTTCAAATCGTTTCTCATTGAAATTCGCATCCTGCAATTTCATTTCACATTCGTATTTTGACCGAGACACTGGTAATCCATGCTTACGCAAATCAATCACTCTAGACCTTTCTACGTCGATTTCATCGCTATTTCGTACTGGTGAAGCCATTTTACGTTACTGTTTTGTTTTCTGCATGAATAATTTGCACACCGGAAGTAGAATAGAGGTCAAGGTAACACAGGGAGGCAACTCGAGCGGGCTAACAAAGAAAGATAAATCATGTTTCCGAACTGGGATTAATGATAATCAATAATTTCGCGGAATACTAGCCTGTTCCAGTCTGTCGATTTTTCATATTTTTACTTCTGGCAAAATGACATTGATATTATCAGAAACTCAATATGGCTCGTACCAGGTAAAACATATCAACACCTGTTCCCAGTCTAGGAATACACCCCCAGTTTCTCCCAGGCGTTGATATTATCATAAACTCAATACGGCTCAATTAATGGTATCGATGTTAAAAATAGATTTATATGATTGACAAGGCAAACTATATCAACGCCTGTTCCCAGACTAATTGATGGTACTAGTTTGGCGGTATTATGGTCTTCTTGTATCACCAGTAGTAGCTGCGCAGTTAGTCGTTGTTGCCTCATACTGTGTAATAATACAATACTATCATGATTCTACGCTAGTCCCTCTGAAATCAGAATAGTTGGTGGAGAGTCGCATTAGGACCTAAGCTATTCGTGAGACGTTAAACGCCAAACAATAAAAAAAGGGACAATACGTAATTTCTGATTTCGTGTAAAGAATCTAATATATTATTCATTTATCGATTTCGTGTAAAGAATCTAATATATTATTCATTCATCGAGTTCGTGTAAAGAATCTAATATATTTTTCATTCATCGATTTCGTGTAAAGAATCTAATATATTATTCATTCATCGATTTCGTGTAAAGAATCTAATATATTATTCATTCATCGAGTTCGTGTAAAGAATCTAATATATTTTTCATTCATCGATTTCGTGTAAAGAATCTAATATATTATGCATTCATCGATTTCGTGTAGAGAATCTAATATAGTATTCATTCATCGATTTCGTGTAAAGAATCTAATACATTATTCATTCATCGATTTCGTGTTGAGAATCTAATATATTATTCATTCATCGATTTCGTGTAAAGAATCTAATATATTATTCATTCATCGAGTTAGTGTAAATAATCTAATATATTATACATTCATCGATTTCGTGTAAAGAATCTAATATATTATTCATTTCGTAGTCTTCGTAATGTCATGTTCGTGTGCAATTGCAATTAAGCAGAATTACTTTAAGTAATCTGTAACTCAATTAGCCCTGGTGCCATCCAGCACGTTGCAACGTACAGACGATACTCGTGCTTTATTTCTGTTGCAAACGAACAACTCTGGAACTAAATAATAATATAATTATCTTAAGCACAGAGCACTAATTAGATTTAATGATAACAAATCATTCTCGTATGCTTTAATTCTTGTGCAAAACAAAACTAATTCTCAAATCTAAACCACATTGTGCATTATTTCACTTAATACCACTTTATACAGTTGATCATTATCTTCTATCGTGCGGTATCGACCTGTGAGCCATTAATGCCCTTTTACGCTTGAGATGGGGGGGGGGGTTCTGATAACACTTTCCTCATAGAAGCTATTCTTGACGCCATTACCAATACGACACACATTGACAATGTAGTAGCCAAAGCAATGTTCATAATATAGTCCAGAATCCCATATAGTCCCAGTAATTGCTATGGAGGTGGGATAGATATGGCCACTACTTATCCACCTCATAATAGTTAAATGGCTGTCGTTTGTATAGAGATATAAAAGTATATTAACCTAAATCTCTATGAAGGAAAGGGCTATGCAATATGTGTTCACATGAACAGTTCGAAACTGGTATTATATGGTTTTCCTGATATTTTAAAGTAGGTCGTATGTAGCTTTCCAGATCGCATTCTTGATGGAATCCATAGTGAGAGAGAAGAGTAAATGTTAATTTTAAGTGCATTGCTTACATAGTGATACACGCGTAACGCTACAGATGGGCCGAACACCAGACCTAAAGTTTCACACATGAAGCGAACGAGCCACCAGTGTGTTTGTTAGTTTGAATGGCGGGACAATACGACCAATCAATCTGTCTACTATTTAGATATGGCTGCTTACAAAGCTAAATATTCCACACAGTACTACCCTTCATACAGCTCAGCAAACGTCGACATCAGATGTTCCTAATCTAGACAATCTATCAGCCAGCCTGACGGAACCTTTCTTTGTGCAATAATGTCATTAAGCTTTACGTCAATCATACCGATCTATTTAATTGAAATACAGTCGCTCCTCTGTGGTTAATTTGTCTATTAAGATGTCACTTTCGCCACAGTGCCTATATATTACCAGTATCGTTCTTAAAAATGCATGTATAAAAACGTCAATAGTGGCTGCTGTCCTATGAATAGTTGTTGCTGTATCTCACTATAGGCGTCAATAATAATAACACATTCTTTCGGATGTCTAATTTAAAACCAGCATCTGCTGAATTAATGTCACTCTAGAAAATAATTATGGTGGGAGATAAGCCAATTCCACTGACAGGTTGAACATATTATTAAGCAGTTTCACTTAATTTTGTTTCACTTCATTTATGTTTGCAATTATTTCGAAACTAGCTTTTAATCACACTCCTTGGCGTGAAATAAGTGTGTACCTATCCTTATACCTATACCTGTCCGATCTGATGGTCAACTTGCAATCTCACTTACTTCCCATGCCTAGGATCGAACAAGATGTGTATTGCTTAGTAGCGAACGTGCTAATAAAGATATATTTAAACGATCAAGAAATTAAAATGTATTCAGTCTGTATGAGTTACCGATTGACAATAGGGTACTATATATTGGGATGGGTGGTACATATATTGGACGTATAGTCTGTATGATGTACACGCCTATTGACGGTAGGGTACTATATATTGGGATGGGTAGTATATAGATTAGAAGTATAGTCTGTATGATGTACACGCCTATTGACGGTAGGGTACTATATATTGGGATGGGTAGTATATAGATTGGAAGTATAGTCTGTATGATGTACACGTCTATTGACAGTAGGATACTATATATTGGGATGGGTAGTACATAGATTGGAAGTATAGTCTGTATGATGTACACGCCTATTGACGGTAGGGTACTATATATTGGGATGGGTAGTATATAGATTAGAAGTATAGTCTGTATGATGTACACGCCTATTGACAGTAGGATAATATATATTAGGATGGGTAGTACATATATTGGACGTGTAGTCTGTATGATGTACACGCCTATTGACGGTAGGATACGATATATTGGGATGGGTAGTACATAGATTGGAAGAATAGTCTGTATGATGTAAATGTCTATTGACGATAGGGTACTATATATTGGGATGGGTAGTACATAGATTGGAAGAATAGTCTGTATGATGTACATGTCTATTGACAGTAGGGTACTATATATTGGGATGGGTAGTACATAGATTGGAAGAATAGTCTGTATGATGTAAATGTCTATTGACGATAGGATGCTATATATTGTGATGGGTAGTACATATATTGGAAACAGACGGATATGTAGTCCAGTGGTAACACGCTGGACTGGTAATCCAGGGATCGCAGGTTAGATCCCCCGTCTGACCCTAATAAAATTAACAGTCTTTCAGATGGGACATTAAACCGAGGTCTCGTGTCGGTGCTTTACACAGTGCACGTAAAAGAACCAGAGGAGATTCTGGAATGGGTCTCTATCTGTATCATGCACTATCCTCCAAAATCTAAAATAACTAATCTCTTCAGGAGGCGTCGCTCACATGGGTAACCGGTAGCGACGATAAATAAACGTAAAAACACACACATAGATTGGAAGTATAGTCTGTATGATGTACATGTATATTGACAGTAGGATACTATATATTGGGATGGGTAGTACATAGATTGGAAGCATAGTCTGTATGATGTACATGTCTATTGACAGTAGGGTACTATATATTGGGATGGGTAGTACATAGATTGGAAGTATAGTCTGTATGAGGTACACGCTTATTGAGAGTAGGGTACTATATATTGGGATGGTTAGTACATATATTGGAAGTGTAGTCTGTATGATGTACACGTCTATCTATTGACGGTAGGGTACTATATATTGGGATGGGTAGTACATAGATTGGAAGTATAGTCTGTATGATGTACATGTCTATTGACGGTAGGGTACTTTATATTGGGATGGGTAGTACATAGATTGGAAGTATAGTCTGTATGATGTACACGTCTATCTATTGACGGTAGGGTACTATATATTGGGATGGGTAGTACATAGATTGGAAGTATAGTCTGTATGATGTACACGTATATTGACAGTAGGTTACTATATATTGGGATGGGTAGTACATAGATTGGAAGTATAGTCTGTATGATGTACATGTCTATTGACAGTAGGGTACTATATATTGGGATGGGTAGTACATAGATTGGAAGTATAGTCTGTATGATGTACACGTCTATTGACGGTAGGGTACTATATATTGGGATGGGTAGTACATAGATTGGAAGTATAGTCTGTATGATGTACACGTCTATTGACAGTAGGGTACTATATATTGGGATGGGTAGTACATAGATTGGAAGTATAGTCTGTATGATGTACACGTCTATTGACAGTAGGGTACTATATATTGGGATGGGTAGTATATATATTGGAAGTATAGTCTGTATGATGTACACGTCTATTGACGGTAGGGTACTATATATTGGGATGGGTAGTACATATATTGGAAGTATAGTCTGTATGATGTACACGTCTATTGACGGTAGGGTACTATATATTGGGATGGGTAGTACATATATTGGAAGTATAGTCTGTATGATGTACACGTCTATTGACAGTAGGGTACTATATATTGGGATGGGTAGTACATAGATTGGAAGTATAGTCTGTATGATGTACACGCCTATTGACAGTAGGGTACTATATATTGGGATGGGTAGTACATAGATTGGAAGTATAATCTGTATGATGTACACGCCTATTGACAGTAGCGTACTATATATTGGGATGGGTAGTACATAGATTGGAAGTATAGTCTGTATGATGTACACGTCTATTGACTGTAGGGAACTATATATTGGGATGAGTAGTACATATATTGGAGGTATTGTCTGTATGATGTACATGTCTATTGACAGTAGGGTACTATATATTGGGATGGGTAGTATATAGATTGGAAGTGTAGTCTGTATGATGTACACGTCTATTGACGGTAGGTTACTATATATTGGGATGGGTAGTATATAGATTGGAAGTATTGTCTGTATGATGTACACGTCTATTGACAGTAGGGTACTATATATTGGGATGGGTAGTACATAGATTGGAAGAATAGTCTGTATGATGTAAATGTCTATTGACAGTAGGGTACTATATATTTGGATGGGTAGTATATAGATTGGAAGTATAGTCTGTATGATGTACACGTCTATTGACAGTAGGGTACTATATATTGGGATGGGTAGTACATAGATTGGAAGTATAGTCTGTATGATGTACACGTATATTGACAGTAGGATACGATATATTGGGATGGGTAGTATATAGATTGGAAGTATAGTCTGTATGATGTACACGCCTATTGACAGTAGGGTACTATATATTGGGATGGGTAGTATATAGAATGGAAGTATAGTCTGTATGATGTACACGTATATTGACAGTAGGGTACTATATATTGGGATGGGTAGTATATAGAATGGAAGTATAGTCTGTATGATGTACACGCCTATTGGCAGTAGCGTACTATATATTGGGATGGGTAGTACATAGATTGGAAGTATAGTATGTATGAGGTACACGCATATTGACAGTAGGGTACTATATATTGGGATGGGTAGTACATAGATTGGAAGTATAGTCTGTATGATGTACATGTCTATTGACGATAGGATACTATATATTGGGATGGGTAGTACAAATATTGGAGGTATTGTCTGTATGCTGTACATGTCTATTGACAGTAGGGTACTATATATTGGGATGGGTAGTATATAGATTGGAAGTGTAGTCTGTATGATGTACACGTCTATTGACGGTAGGTTACTATATATTGGGATGGGTAGTATATAGATTGGAAGTGTAGTCTGTATGATGTACACGTCTATTGACGGTAGGTTACTATATATTGGGATGGGTAGTACATAGATTGGAAGTATAGTCTGTATGATGTACACGCCTATTGACAGTAGGGTACTATATATTTGGATGGGTAGTACATAGATTGGAGGTATAGTCTGTATGATGTACATGTCTATTGACAGTAGGGTACTATATATTGGGATGGGTAGTACATAGATTGGAAGTATAGTCTGTATGATGTACACGTCTATTGACAGTAGGGTACTATATATTGGGATGAGTAGTACATAGATTGGAGGTATTGTCTGTATGATGTACATGTCTATTGACAGTAGGGTACTATATATTGGGATGGGTAGTACATAGATTGGAAGTATAGTCTGTATGATGTACACGCCTATTGACAGTAGGGTACTATATATTGGGATGGGTAGTACATAGATTGGAAGTATAGTCTGTATGATGTACATGTCTATTGACAGTAGGGTACTATATATTGGGATGGGTAGTATATAGATTGGAAGTATAGTCTGTATGATGTACATGTCTATTGACGGTAGGGTACTATATATTGGGATGGGTAGTACATAGATTGGAAGTATAGTCTGTATGATGTACATGTCTATTGACAGTAGGGTACTATATATTGGGATGGGTAGTACATAGATTGGAAGTATAGTCTGTATGATGTACACGTCTATTGACGGTAGGGTACTATATATTGGGATGGGTAGTACATAGATTGGAAGTATAGTCTGTATGATGTACACGTCTATTGACAGTAGGGTACTATATATTGGGATGGGTAGTACATAGATTGGAAGTATAGTCTGTATGATGTACACGTCTATTGACAGTAGGGTACTATATATTGGGATGGGTAGTACATAGATTGGAAGTATAGTCTGTATGATGTACACGTCTATTGACGGTAGGTTACTATATATTGGGATGGGTAGTACATAGATTGGAAGTATAGTCTGTATGATGTACACGTCTATTGACGGTAGGGTACTATATATTGGGATGGGTAGTACATAGATTGGAAGTATAGTCTGTATGATGTACATGTCTATTGACAGTAGGGTACTATATATTGGGATGGGTAGTACATAGATTGGAAGTATAGTCTGTATGATGTACACGTCTATTGACAGTAGGGTACTATATATTGGGATGGGTAGTACATAGATTGGAAGTATAGTCTGTATGATGTACACGCCTATTGACGGTAGGGTACTATATATTGAGATGGGTAGTACATATATTGGAAGTATAGTCTGTATGATGTACAGGTCTATTGACAGTAGGGTACTATATATTGGGATGGGTAGTACATAGATTGGAAGTATAGTCTGTATGATGTACACGCCTATTGACAGTAGGGTACTATATATTGGGATGGGTAGTACATAGATTGGAAGTATAGTCTGTATGATGTACATGTCTATTGACAGTAGGGTACTATATATTGGGATGGGTAGTACATAGATTGGAAGTATAGTCTGTATGATGTACACGTCTATTGACAGTAGGGTACTATATATTGGGATGGGTAGTACATAGATTGGAAGTATAGTCTGTATGATGTACACGTCTATTGACTGTAGGGTACTATATATTGGGATGGGTAGTACATATATTGGAGGTATTGTCTGTATGATGTACATGTCTATTGACAGTAGGGTACTATATATTGGGATGGGTAGTATATAGATTGGAAGTATAGTCTGTATGATGTACACGTCTATTGACAGTAGGGTACTATATATTGGGATGGGTAGTACATAGATTGGAAGTATAGTCTGTATGATGTACACGTCTATTGACAGTAGGGTACTATATATTGGGATGGGTAGTACATAGATTGGAAGTATAGTCTGTATGATGTACATGCCTATTGACAGTAGGGTACTATATATTGGGATGGGTAGTATATAGATTGGAAGTATAGTCTGTATGATGTACACGTCTATTGACGGTAGGGTACTATATATTGGGATGGGTAGTACATATATTGGAAGTATAGTCTGTATGATGTACATGTCTATTGACAGTAGGGTACTATATATTGGGATGGGTAGTACATAGATTGGAAGTATAGTCTGTATGATGTACACGCCTATTGACGGTAGGATACTATATATTGGGATGGGTAGTACATAGATTGGAAGTATAGTCTGTATGAGGTACACGTCTATTGACAGTAGGGTACTATATATTGGGATGGGTAGTACATATATTGGAAGTATAGTCTGTATGATGTACACGTATATTGACAGTAGGGTACTATATATTGGGATGGGTAGTATATATATTGGAAGTATAGTCTGTATGAGGTACACGTCTATTGACGGTAGGTTACTATATATTGGGATGGGTAGTACATAGATTGGAAGTATAGTCTGTATGAGGTACACGTCTATTGAAGGTAGGTTACTATATATTGGGATGGGTAGTACATATATTGGAAGTATAGTCTGTATGATGTACATGTCTATTGACGGTAGGGTACTATATATTGGGATGGGTAGTACATAGATTGGAAGTATAGTCTGTATGATGTACACGTCTATTGACAGTAGGGTACTATATATTGGGATGGGTAGTATATAGATTGGAAGTATAGTCTGTATGAAGTACACGTCTATTGACAGTAGGGTACTATATATTGGGATGGGTAGTACATAGATTGGAAGTATAGTCTGTATGATGTACACGCCTATTGACGGTAGGGTACTATATAGTGAGATGGGTAGTACATATATTGGAAGCATAGTCTGTATGATGTACAGGTCCATTGACAGTAGGGTACTATATATTGGGATGGGTAGTACATAGATTGGAAGTATAGTCTGTATGATGTACACGCCTATTGACAGTAGGGTACTATATATTGGGATGGGTAGTACATAGATTGGAAGTATAGTCTGTATGATGTACATGTCTATTGACAGTAGGGTACTATATATTGGGATGGGTAGTACATAGATTGGAAGTATAGTCTGTATGATGTACACGTCTATTGACAGTAGGGTACTATATATTGGGATGGGTAGTACATATATTGGAAGTATAGTCTGTATGATGTACACGTCTATTGACTGTAGGGTACTATATATTGGGATGAGTAGTACATATATTGGAGGTATTGTCTGTATGATGTACATGTCTATTGACAGTAGGGTACTATATATTGGGATGGGTAGTATATAGATTGGAAGTGTAGTCTGTATGATGTACACGTCTATTGACGGTAGGTTACTATATATTGGGATGGGTAGTATATAGATTGGAAGTATTGTCTGTATGATGTACACGTCTATTGACAGTAGGGTACTATATATTGGGATGGGTAGTACATAGATTGGAAGAATAATCTGTATGATGTAAATGTCTATTGACAGTAGGGTACTATATATTTGGATGGGTAGTATATAGATTGGAAGTATAGTCTGTATGATGTACACGTCTATTGACAGTAGGGTACTATATATTGGGATGGGTAGTACATAGATTGGAAGTATAGTCTGTTTGATGTACACGTATATTGACAGTAGGATACGATATATTGGGATGGGTAGTATATAGAATGGAAGTATAGTCTGTATGATGTACACGCCTATTGGCAGTAGCGTACTATATATTGGGATGGGTAGTACATAGATTGGAAGTATAGTATGTATGAGGTACACGCATATTGACAGTAGGGTACTATATATTGGGATGGGTAGTACATAGATTGGAAGTATAGTCTGTATGATGTACATGTCTATTGACGATAGGATACTATATATTGGGATGGGTAGTACAAATATTGGAAGTATTGTCTGTATGCTGTACATGTCTATTGACAGTAGGGTACTATATATTGGGATGGGTAGTATATAGATTGGAAGTGTAGTCTGTATGATGTACACGTCTATTGACGGTAGGATACTATATATTGGGATGGGTAGTATATAGATTGGAAGTGTTCTGTATGATGTACACGTCTATTGACGGTAGGTTACTATATATTGGGATGGGTAGTACATAGATTGGAAGTATAGTTTGTATGATGTACACGCCTATTGACAGTAGGGTACTATATATTTGGATGGGTAGTACATAGATTGGAGGTATAGTCTGTATGATGTACACGTATATTGACAGTAGGATACGATATATTGGGATGGGGTAATATATAGAATGGAAGTATAGTCTGTATGATGTACACGCCTATTGGCAGTAGGGTACTTTATATTGGGATGGGTAGTACATAGATTGGAAGTATAGTATGTATGAGGTACACGCATATTGACAGTAGGGTACTATATATTGGGATGGGTAGTATATAGATTGGAAGTATTGTCTGTATGATGTACACGTCTATTGACAGTAGGGTACTATATATTGGGATGGGTAGTACATAGATTGGAAGTATAGTCTCTTTGATGTACACGTATATTGACAGTAGGATACGATATATTGGGATGGGGTAATATATAGATTGGAAGTATAGTCTGTATGATGTACACGTCTATTGACAGTAGGGTACTATATATTGGGATGGGTAGTATATAGATTGGAAGTATAGTCTGTATGATGTACACGTCTATTGACAGTAGGGTACTATATATTGGATGGGTAGTACATAGATTGGAAGTATAGTCTGTATGATGTACACGCTATTGACAGTAGGGTACTATATATTGGGATGGGTAGTATATATATTGGAAGTATAGTCTGTATGAGGTACACGTATATTGAAGGTAGGTTACTATATATTGGGATGGGTAGTACATAGATTGGAAGTATAGTCTGTATGATGTACATGTCTATTGACGGTAGGGTACTATATATTGGGATGGGTAGTACATAGATTGGAAGTATAGTCTGTATGAGGTACACGTCTATTGACGGTAGGTTACTATATATTGGGATGGGTAGTACATAGATTGGAAGTATAGTCTGTATGAGGTACACGTCTATTGAAGGTAGGTTACTATATATTGGGATGGGTAGTACATATATTGGAAGTATAGTCTGTATGATGTACATGTCTATTGACGGTAGGGTACTATATATTGGGATGGGTAGTACATAGATTGGAAGTATAGTCTGTATGATGTACACGTCTATTGACAGTAGGGTACTATATATTGGGATGGGTAGTATATAGATTGGAAATATAGTCTGTATGAAGTACACGTCTATTGACAGTAGGGTACTATATATTGGGATGGGTAGTACATAGATTGGAAGTATAGTCTGTATGATGTACACGCCTATTGACAGTAGGGTACTATATAGTGAGATGGGTAGTACATATATTGGAAGCATAGTCTGTATGATGTACAGGTCCATTGACAGTAGGGTACTATATATTGGGATGGGTAGTACATAGATTGGAAGTATAGTCTGTATGATGTACACGCCTATTGACAGTAGGGTACTATATATTGGGATGGGTAGTACATAGATTGGAAGTATAGTCTGTATGATGTACATGTCTATTGACAGTAGGGTACTATATATTGGGATGGGTAGTACATAGATTGGAAGTATAATCTGTATGATGTACACGCCTATTGACAGTAGCGTACTATATATTGGGATGGGTAGTACATAGATTGGAAGAGTAGTCTGTATGATGTACATGTCTATTGACGTAGGGTACTATATTGGGATGGGTAGTATATAGATTGGAAGTATAGTCTGTATGATGTACACGCCTATTGACAGTAGGATAATATATATTAGGATGGGTAGTACATATATTGGACGTGTAGTCTGTATGATGTACACGCCTATTGACGGTAGGATACGATATATTGGGATGGGTAGTACATAGATTGGAAGAATAGTCTGTATGATGTAAATGTCTATTGACGATAGGGTACTATATATTGGGATGGGTAGTACATAGATTGGAAGAATAGTCTGTATGATGTACATGTCTATTGACAGTAGGGTACTATATATTGGGATGGGTAGTACATAGATTGGAAGAATAGTCTGTATGATGTAAATGTCTATTGACGATAGGATGCTATATATTGTGATGGGTAGTACATAGATTGGAAGTATAGTCTGTATGATGTACACGTCTATTGACAGTAGGGTACTATATATTGGGATGGGTAGTATATAGATTGGAAGTATAGTCTGTATGATGTACACGTCTATTGACAGTAGGATACTATATATTGGGATGGGTATTATATAGAATGGAAGTATAGTCTGTATGATGTACACGCCTATTGGCAGTAGGGTACTTTATATTGGGATGGGTAGTACATAGATTGGAAGTATAGTATGTATGAGGTACACGCATATTGACAGTAGGGTACTATATATTGGGATGGGTAGTATATATATTGGAAGTATAGTCTGTATGAGGTACACGTATATTGAAGGTAGGTTACTATATATTGGGATGGGTAGTACATAGATTGGAAGTATAGTCTGTATGATGTACATGTCTATTGACGGTAGGGTACTCTATATTGGGATGGGTAGTACATAGATTGGAAGTATAGTCTGTATGAGGTACACGTCTATTGACGGTAGGTTACTATATATTGGGATGGGTAGTACATAGATTGGAAGTATAGTCTGTATGAGGTACACGTCTATTGAAGGTAGGTTACTATATATTGGGATGGGTAGTACATATATTGGAAGTATAGTCTGTATGATGTACATGTCTATTGACGGTAGGGTACTATATATTGGGATGGGTAGTACATAGATTGGAAGTATAGTCTGTATGATGTACACGTCTATTGACAGTAGGGTACTATATATTGGGATGGGTAGTATATAGATTGGAAGTATAGTCTGTATGAACTACACGTCTATTGACAGTAGGGTACTATATATTGGGATGGGTAGTACATAGATTGGAAGTATAGTCTGTATGATGTACACGCCTATTGACGGTAGGGTACTATATAGTGAGATGGGTAGTACATATATTGGAAGCATAGTCTGTATGATGTACAGGTCCATTGACAGTAGGGTACTATATATTGAGATGGGTAGTACATAGATTGGAAGTATAGTCTGTATGATGTACACGCCTATTGACAGTAGGGTACTATATATTGGGATGGGTAGTACATAGATTGGAAGTATAGTCTGTATGATGTACATGTCTATTGACAGTAGGGTACTATATATTGGGATGGGTAGTATATAGATTGGAAGTGTAGTCTGTATGATGTACACGTCTATTGACGGTAGGTTACTATATATTGGGATGGGTAGTACATAGATTGGAAGTGTAGTCTGTATGATGTACATGTCTATTTACGGTAGGGTACTATATATTGGGATGGGTAGTATATAGATTGGAAGTGTAGTCTGTATGATGTACACGTCTATTGACGGTAGGTTACTATATATTGGGATGGGTAGTACATATATTGGAAGTATAGTCTGTATGATGTACATGTTTATTGACAGTAGGGTACTATATATTGGGATGGGTAGTACATATATTGAAAGTATAGTCTGTATGATGTACACGTCTATTGACAGTAGGGTACTATATATTGGGATGGGTAGTACATATATTGGAAGCATAGTCTGTATGATGTACAGGTCCATTGACAGTAGGGTACTATATATTGGGATGGGTAGTACATAGATTGGATGTATCATCTGTATGATTTACACGTATGGTGACAGTACGATACTATATATTGGGATGGGTAGTATATAGATTAGAAGCATAGTCTGTATGATGTACACGTCTATTGACAGTAGGGTACTATATATTGGGATGGGTAGTATATAGATTGGAAGTATTGTCTGTATGATGTATACGTCTATTAACAGTAGGGTACTATATATTGGGATGGGTAGTACATATATTGGAAGTATAATCTGTATGATGTACACGCCTATTGGCAGTAGGGTACTTTATATTGGGATGGGTAGTACATAGATTGGAAGTATAGTATGTATGAGGTACACGCATATTGACAGTAGGGTACTATATATTGGGATGGGTAGTATATATTGGAAGTATAGTCTGTATGATGTACACGTCTATTGAAGGTAGGTTATGGGACTATATATTGGGATGGGTAGTACATAGATTGGAAGTATAGTCTGTATGATGTACACGTCTATTGACAGTAGGTACTATATATTGGGATGGGTAGTACATAGATTGGAAGTATAGTCTGTATGATGTACACGTCTATTGACAGTAGGGTACTATATATTTGGATGGGTAGTACATAGATTGGAAGTATAGTCTGTATGATGTACACGCCTATTGACAGTAGGGTACTATATATTGGGATGGGTAGTACATAGATTGGAAGTATAGTCTGTATGATGTACACGTCTATTGACAGTAGGGTACTATATATTGGGATGGGTAGTACATAGATTGGAAGTATAGTCTGTATGATGTACACGCCTATTGACAGTAGGGTACTATATATTGGGATGGGTAGTACATAGATTGGAAGTATAGTCTGTATGATGTACATGTCTATTGACAGTAGGGTACTATATATTGGGATGGGTAGTACATAGATTGGAAGTATAATCTGTATGATGTACACGCCTATTGACAGTAGCGTACTATATATTGGGATGGGTAGTACATATATTGGAAGTATAGTCTGTATGATGTACACGTCTATTGACTGTAGGGAACTATATATTGGGATGGGTAGTATATAGATTGGAAGTAGTCTCTGTATGATGTACACGTCTATTGACAGTAGGGTACTATATATTGGGATGGGTAGTACATAGATTGGAAGTATAGTCTGTATGATGTACATGTCTATTGACAGTAGGGTACTATATATTGGGATGGGTAGTACATATATTGGAGTATAGTCTGTATGATGTACACGTCTATTGACAGTAGGGTACTATATATTGGGATGGGTAGTACATAGATTGGAAGTATAGTCTGTATGATGTACACGTCTATTGACAGTAGGGTACTATATATTGGGATGGGTAGTACATAGATTGGAAGTATAGTCTGTATGATGTACACGTATATTGACAGTAGGGTACTATATATTGGGATGGGTAGTACATATATTGAAAGTATAGTCTGTATGATGTACACGTCTATTGACAGTAGGGTACTATATATTGGGATGGGTAGTACATATATTGGAAGCATAGTCTGTATGATGTACAGGTCCATTGACAGTAGGGTACTATATATTGGGATGGGTAGTACATAGATTGGATGTATCATCTGTATGATTTACACGTATAGTGACAGTACGATACTATATATTGGGATGGGTAGTATATAGATTAGAAGCATAGTCTGTATGATGTACACGTCTATTGACAGTAGGGTACTATATATTGGGATGGGTAGTATATAGATTGGAAGTATTGTCTGTATGATGTACACGTCTATTGACAGTAGGGTACTATATATTGGGATGGGTAGTACATATATTGGAAGTATAATCTGTATGATGTACACGCCTATTGGCAGTAGGGTACTTTATATTGGGATGGGTAGTACATAGATTGGAAGTATAGTATGTATGAGGTACACGCATATTGACAGTAGGGTACTATATATTGGGATGGGTAGTATATATATTGGAAGTATAGTCTGTATGAGGTACACGTATATTGAAGGTAGGTTACTATATATTGGGATGGGTAGTACATAGATTGGAAGTATAGTCTGTATGATGTACATGTCTATTGACGGTAGGGTACTATATATTGGGATGGGTAGTACATAGATTGGAAGAATAGTCTGTATGAGGTACACGTCTATTGACGGTAGGTTACTATATATTGGGATGGGTAGTACATAGATTGGAAGTATAGTCTGTATGAGGTACACGTCTATTGAAGGTAGGTTACTATATATTGGGATGGGTAGTACATATATTGGAAGTATAGTCTGTATGATGTACATGTCTATTGACGGTAGGGTACTATATATTGGGATGGGTAGTACATAGATTGGAAGTATAGTCTGTATGATGTACAGTCTATTGACAGTAGGGTACTATATATTGGATGGGTAGTACATAGATTGGAAATAGTCTGTATGATGTACACGCTATTGACAGTAGGTACTATATATTGGGATGGGTAGTACATAGATTGGAAGTATAGTCTGTATGATGTACATGTCTATTGACGGTAGGTTACTATATATTGGGATGGGTATTATATAGATTGGAAGTATAGTCTGTATGATGTACACGTCTATTGACGGTAGGTTACTATATATTGGGATGGGTAGTACATAGATTGGAAGCATAGTCTGTATGATGTACACGTATATTGACGGTAGGGTACTATATATTGTGATGTGTAGTACATATATTGGAAGTATAGTCTGTATGATGTACACGTCTATTGACAGTAGGTTACTATATATTGGGATGGGTAGTACATAGATTGGAAGTATAGTCTGTATGATGTACATGTTTATTGAGAGTAGGGTACTATATATTGGGATGGGTAGTACACATATTGAAAGTATAGTCTGTATGATGTACACGTCTATTGACAGTAGGGTACTATATATTGGGATGGGTAGTACATATATTGGAAGCATAGTCTGTATGATGTACAGGTCCATTGACAGTAGGGTACTATATATTGGGATGAGTAGTACATAGATTGGATGTATCATCTGTTTGATTTACACGTATAGTGACAGTACGATACTATATATTGGGATGGGTAGTATATAGATTAGAAGCATAGTCTGTATGATGTACACGTCTATTGACAGTAGGGTACTATATATTGGGATGGGTAGTACATAGATTGGAAGTATAGTCTGTATGATGTACACGTCTATTGACGGTAGAATACTATATATTGGGATGGGTAGTACATAGATTGGAAGTATAGTCTGTATGAGGTACACGTCTATTGACAGTAGGGTACTATATATTGGGATGGGTAGTACATATATTGGAAGTATAGTCTGTATGATGTACACGTATATTGACAGTAGGGTACTATATATTGGGATGGGTAGTATATATATTGGAAGTATAGTCTGTATGAGGTACATGTCTATTGACGGTAGGGTACTATATATTGGGATGGGTAGTACATATATTGGAAGTATAGTCTGTATGATGTACACTTCTATTGACAGTAGGGTACTATATATTGGGATGGG